>JAIPRK010000525.1:0-182910 GCA_025469195.1 Chaitophorus viminalis
ATATAAATATTAAAGATAAATGTACTAATTAATACATTTAACATAATAATGGTACATGTGAAATTTATCACAAACGGTTATGTTTATTGTTCTGTGCAATTTAATTGTAAAAAATTCCGCATAGTCCGTGTGACCAGTATTGGTTATAACTCGCCAACCAAACTACACCCAATAGTTGAAAATATTCGACTTTTTACGTAACCAAGATTCGTGGTACTTAATTGGTATCACAGAAAGTTCACGGCGCCCGGTGTAGTGCGAACACAGCAATCAATGCAGATACTATTCCCGAACATTTGTTCGACGTACCGTGGTTTTGCTCTGGACACAACCTGCAGTGGCGATTTTGGATTATTTCCTTGGGGGAGCATATTAACGTGACAAACATTTCGTCCGGAATATAACGATGAGGTTAACCGACGACGGACAACTATAATTGAATCTAAACTTTTTTGAACGCACACGTCTCTTGTCGTTTTCAAAATATCCAGACATTCGAAGACATTAAATGATAAAATGACGAACCCCCTCCGTGGTCCGTCGTACTACATAAGCAAATGATATTCTATGTACCGATGGAAATAATTAAACATTTAGCCAATGGTCTATGATGTATACATAATGTATGCGTGTATGTATTACGTACCTAATTATATTGGTATTGAAAATTCGTATACCTTAGGTCGTTAACATTTAGTGACTATCTCAGCACGTTGAAACGTGTTTGCTTTCACTTGTCGGCAAAATTCGTTGAAATTCGAAATAATAAAACGCATTTAGATGTGTGTGTTTGTGTGTGTGTGTGTGTGTGTGTGTGTGTGTGTGTGTGTGTGTGTGTGTGTGTGTGTGTGTGTGTGTGTGTGTGTGTGTGTGTGTGTGTGTGTGTGTATGTGTGTGTGTGTACTTTTTTTTTTTTGTAAGCTTATACTTAGGTATATGTATAGGTATATATATATAACTTCTACACGCGAGATAATTTTACGAGGCTGCAGCTGCCATTCGGACGTATAGGTATAATATAATACATATGTACGAGTATATATACATGCAATATATAGCCGATATTGTTATTTATTATACAACATTAAGACGTCCATACGTTCCTTAATACATGTCTAGTTTATACGCACACGTGGGCATATGGTGAGCCACATAATGGTAGTATTATATTCACGGACAGTGTGCAGCGACGGCGAGCACGTGATAATTACCGGTTGCTCGGTGAATTATATTACTCGAATAAAATAAAAATATTTTATTATTATTATAGGTAGGTATATCCTGCTGCTGCATTATATAGTATATAACATTATAGTAATGTAATAATGTGTGTGTGTGTGTGTGTGTGTGTGTGTGTGTAGAAAGTCATTATGTACTACCTACATGGCTGAAAAATATCGGAAAATGCGTACTATACACAAAAGTAAGTGCGCGTGCGCAGGGTAACTTTTTTCTTAGTACAATATAATACAATATTAAAATATTAATACTGCAAAAGTACAGGATCACAGTCGTATATAGCTGCGACAACGGAATTCATGACACGGCCCATTAGAGTGAAAATGTCAAACAACGGTAATGCGATTTCTCTGAGCTATGCCAAAAATTATCGAGTAAATGCACATTCGTGTACGCAATGTCGTATACACACAATTCACACACACACACATACACACACACCTGCAGTCCGAGCACCGGCCACTTTATAATTCTGAATATGGATTTAAGTGAAACTTTTGCATTGTTTCGTTTACGGGAGCCTGGCGCGTAAGCCAAGCAAATCACGTACCCGACGACCAATGTCATACGTACTTCACGATAGGTATTATAACATTTGTAATATATATATATCAGATAAATATCAGATTAATATCAGATATATAGCATTACGTGCAGTGGTGTAAATACCAATATTATATTCTTATATTCGACCAAAAGGAAAACGACCTATTAAGTGCCAAAATAATAAATAAATATATATTATATAGATACACACATTTGATACCATCGGATTAAAATCTTATTGAAGTTACAGTTTATGCAGTACACGAGCACCTGAACTGTCACGTATTGTCTGATAGTAATAAATAAAAAAACACCCATACGTGTATTAAAAAAATTAAAAGTGGTTTTAACCCGCTCGCCAGCGTCTACAGCATATGTATCATTATATTGCTGCATCGTATTAAACGCAATTATTATATATTATTATTCATTTATTTCTCAAGAAAATTATTACAATTAATATAGTCATTAAGATCTCATAAGTCATATGTTATGACCTATGAGGCTATAAGACTTTACGGACCCACAACAATATGTTATGACTCGTAACATATTGTTGTGGGTCCGTGTGCCCGAAGAGGCTAAGCCGATCTTAAGTGTGTTAACTACTATTGTACGTAGAGTTATAAAATTAAAATTTTAAAACCATTCAGGACGTTGAAAAAATTTAAATTGAATAAATTAAAAATTTTCAAATTTTCTTTTGAACTTATTTTTTCATAAGAATCATTATGAGCGAACTTTTGATAAGATATAACCTGTGCGAACTATAAAAAGTGAGTTACGAGATTTTATGATGCATCAAGGTTTATCGTGAAAAAAATAAATTACTTAGATAATAAGAATCCTATTTTTATTTGAATTAAATTCATTTATGACACATTATAAATTACTTATTTATTATATGAATATACTATTATACAGTGTATAAGTAAGTGACTTAAAATAATAAAAGAAAACTGTACTGCAACATAATATGATAAATATAGTATTCGGTATCTACATTAAAATGTAAAATGTATTATAAATACATTATTCCGAGTATTCTTCCCAGTATCACTAGTTTTTATTCTACAGTGGAAAGTTTGATATTTTTTTGTCTCTGATATTATGAGAGTTGAAAAGGTTAACAATTGGATAATTTGTGTATGAAATATATACGTTTTGTAACCGGACTCAATCGATAGGAACAACTAGTTTAAAAATATCCTGTTCAATTGATTAACCTTTACTTTTTAGGTAAAAACGTGTTTTTCTTAAATATCTTGTATTAAACGAAATAACTGTTTTTATGCTAGTTTAATGTTTGATTCATTTACATTAGATTCTAAAATAGTGGAATGTAAAGTATGGAAGAAGACAAATTAATGTTATAATTTATTTCCTTTAATTAATACCATGTAGGTTGGATATATTTAAAGAGTATATATCTAGCAACTAGGAAGACTGCATAGTAACCATTCAAATGAGTTTGGACTATGTCACCCAAATTTTTTAATGTCTTAATCTTAATGGTATAAATAATAATTAAAAATTTCACGTTTTCTTTTAAATCTGTTAATAATAGTATATATTGTGAAATTTCTTACTATTTAATAGCGTGTACATACAATCAGTCATATTCATTTATACTTTTTAGTTTTATGAATATTCCAACCATAATCTAATAGTTAAGATACTAGATTATTAATGAAAAAATATGATGTAAATAATTGATAAACCATAATAGAAAATAGAAACGATGAAAAAAAAAGGAACTGGATGGGGACTCGCTGTACTGAAGTGGACGTCGTTCATAAGATAGATCATTATAATGGATATATTAAATCTGAACGCAATGCCAGGTATCATTGCATACAAAAAACGATTCTGAGCAGAGATTTTTTGTTAATCTAGAAAATATATTATATTTAAATTGTAATATTATGTCAATATTTACTTGTCGTCAGACATCACAAAAAAAAAAAAAATAAATAAATAAAAAAACACCCATAATTGTAAAATCAATTATTAATTCATCACTGTTTATAATCTTAAACTCAAAGGCGTTGACAGTTCTTGAACTTATTCACTAAGTAAATTTTAAACTGGGTTACTTTGTTTTTGAAGCCATAGTTTAATTTACAGATAGAATACATGCGTATATATTTATTTAAATATAATGGTAAATAAAAATAACCATTTTTTAATAATTTTTGTTTCAACTAGGTTTGTTTTTATTATTTTTTATTATATATAATGAAGATAAAAATATGAATTTTAAAATTTATTCTAAATTATATTTAAAATATATTATTGTAAATAAAAACTTTTATTTATCTATCCCTCGATCGCCGTTCATATTAATATTATTAATACATATATTAATAATTTTGATATGACTTTTAATATAGAAAACAGCAATCACAAATTGAAATATGAATTTATTTATTTAATGCAATTCTTATATATTGTGGTGATGTAGTTAAGAATGATAATATGTATACGCGCGATGACTGATGAGTGGCGAGAGTAGATTAGGACTCGCGCTTAATCGCATTGTTACCGTCCCCAATAAGTGAAATATTTAGATGAGTATAGAAATGTATGTTATAATAATTATTAGTGAATATTCAACAATTTATAATGCGCAAAACCAAAGATTAAAGGACGAACTTTAATTCGAGGGAGTTTTCCTACTACTTAAATCCATAAATAATTATAAATCATTTTTAATTTTTAGATTTTAATTGATATGAAACTCGGAACTTGAATTTCTTTTTAATTTTAATATCGGATATAAAGATCATATGGATACAAACAGTTATTGATTTTGTTTATTCAGCCTCTGTGCTGAGATTATTTGTGACTTAATTATTATTAAAAATATACCTACAGAAATTTGGTAGTACGTAGAATTTCTCAGTTTGCACTTTTTGTATGGCCGCAGTGCTATTTCTTTGTAACTTTTACATAGTTTTGTTATTTTATATACAATTTTTTTTACTTTTTTTTAGGAGCTTTTATGTGAAAACTATTATAACTCAAGAATTAATAGATATAAATTAATATTTAGTAAGTATAATAATAATGTGAGTAATAATAAAAAAACATCTTAATAGGTTGATCACATATTTCAATTAAAATTAAAATAATATATAATGTATTATGAATTATGATAATTAACTATTAAGTTATGATATTAGAGTATATATAATAACTAATAACCACGGTTATCTAGTAGATTACCGTGCTAATAACTAATAAGAAAATAAAAGGGGTACATGTATTTGTTTTTATAGGCGCATTGAAATGATTCTTAATGTTTATTGAATTATTTGCTTATTAAGTATATGACAGTGAGAAACGTATAAATAATATTAGTTAAATCGCAGAGAAATTTGATTAGAACTGTTTTATACCTATAGTTAAATCTTATTTATTATCATAATATATAAGTTTACTTATAAACTTAAAGGTGATTTGTGGACTTGTGGTATCAATGTGTATTTTAGATTTTCAGTAATATGATGAATGTTTATTATTAGATTTACAAATTATTTCTATTTGATTTAGCATGATCATATATAGTATGTATTAACTATTATTAGTATTATTATAGTCTATAATATATGTATCAACACCAGAGCTATTAACTTTATTTCATTGATACTTATTATTTATATTACCTATACATAGTGGCATAATATGCAAATATAGTATTACGACATTGCGTGTGCATAGTATAACTATGCATATAACTGTTATACGAAAATTTTCATATGAAATCTTTGCATAGGCACATAGCACATTTGGAACATTAATGTTAATTTACTTTCTTAGTTTGGAAAGAAAGATTAAATAATAAATTACAAACAATAAAAAAAATTGGAAAAATCGTACATCCAAATTTTTAATTTTTTTTATAGTTTAATTTTTCATTCTATGGAAGTCATATGTATTTGTACTTGATAACTTTATCAAATAATATTGTAGTCCTGAGTATTGAAAATAATTAATACTTATATTTTATGTAAAATAATTTACCATCAAGATTTACCAAAATATTAAATTGCGTATAGTACAGGTTTTAAGTGGACAAATGAGTTTCCTAGTAAACTAATATTAAATATAAAATAATACATTTTTGTTGTATTATATTTTATTGGTACATAAAAATATAATATCGTTATTTCGAATAATTACTTAAGTATTATAAAGCACTAAATATTAAATAGTAATCTAAACCACCATAATTTAAAATGTTCAATGATTTTTAGAAAAATAAGTTTATTGCATTTATGTAAGAGTAAAGAGAATTTCGCTGTAACTAAATGAAAACAATTTATGTTTTACAAGTCATTGTGTTCATGATGGAAATAATGATTTATTTTTACTACTTTAACCAGTACTGTTAATGTAATATAATACATACGTTGAGTATCGGACGGAGTACGTGTGTATAGGTAATGCGTATAGGTTATTGTATTGCGTGTTACCAATATCCAACATGCTATACATAATAAAATATTTAGTAAAGTGTTGAGTGAGCAAATCTGTGAAAGTTTAACATTAATTTTGTTTCAAATTAAAAACATTAAGTGAGTTTCGTAGATTTCACATTTAATAGTTTGTCTACGTTTAACGAATACAAAATGCAAATGCATTTCTATTATTATAATTTATAATTAATTTAAAACTTACGTAAAACTCTACACCTAGTAATGTGTTTGAAAACAAATTCATTAAGGGAATGTTTATTTTTATTCCAATCATTGCGATAAATACCCTAAGTGGTTGGGTAGTCTTTTCACCTTTATGTCTTTATATAATATGTAAGTACCTACAGCTTTCATTTAGCGAAATCGTTCTTTGTCATACTATATGTATATAAGATTTAATTGAAAAATAATTTCTGTCCGAGATAAATACCTACTTTTTCGACAAATGATTGCAGAAAACGTATTATTTTATTAGTTATGCAAGGAACTAATATACTGTCACGGCTACTTTGTGCAAACCTGTAGCACTTCTCCATTTTTAACGGAATCGACTCAAATATCGAATACAATATTGTACGACATGGGGAAAAAAGACATCACACCAAGTTAACGGTCACTAATAGTTATTATCAACCGATGAAGCTGGTAGCTCATAACATCATCTAAATAATAAGATTATTATTATTTATTATTTATTTACTTTATTATAATATTTTTATCATATATAGGTATAACCTATATTAACATCTTAACAATGTCGAGTACGTCCGTTGGTGTCATTTGGACCATTATATTGTTCCACGCTGTGATATGATCCAATATCCAAGTGTAAAAATTTAATTACTATTTTTTTTTTTATGTTTTAAATAATAAACATAATTGCGTGCTGCTCATACGATTAATATATAATTTACGAGATTAACGAAAACCCTTGCTGGAATCCCACATCAGGACTATGAATATTAATCAGAGAACTTTATAGTGTCAGTGATATTTTAGCTAGATTATAGCTTATTTAGCTATAATAGGCTATATTCTAGAGATTCCACTTGGTCGGATGGACGGACATCCGCTACCGTTTTACTAATAGCAAGTAATCATGTCACAATATACCTATCTACTATAAAAATAAAAAGTTATATGTATTACTCGAAAAGCTGTGTTAATATAATTTTAAATTTTATTTTTGTTATTGAAGGTCCAACTCCGTGTATAACCCGTCTTGTTGTTCAGCATATTATAATGGATTCAATTAAAATGATTTCTACTTGTTAAAATAGTTTATCGATAATAGTTTATCGACGTTGGTATTTTTATTCGCTTCAGTTAAAAAATTCGTTCACATTTTCAGAACTCTTTTCTAGACACAGTGGCGACAACCAGGAGTCGTATTTTTACATTTAAATCACTTGCACAGGTTTCGTTTTTAACATGGTTATTAATGGGTGGTAAGTATATGTATCTGATTACCAGACCGCTTGGCGCTGATAACCGGTTAGGAAGTCATTAAAATATCTATCACAGCATCACACACACACACACACACACACACACAATAAACATACTCTTCGCATTTGAGCTGTATGTACCTATACATGCACAGTTATATAGGTTACCTCATACCCGGGTAATGTTATGCTTTTTATATACGCGCTTCCAAGTAACATCTCATTGACAGTCTGTCAGTCACGTGTTATTATAGACTATAAATTCGTTACAATTGATTATTCATTCATCGCTGACACACGAAAAGTTGGTAGGTATCCAGTTTTAACAAATACATATCCACGTGTAGGTAGATAACCTTTTGAATTTCATACTAAAATTTGATCATAAATAATAAACTTTCAGTTTTGTATAGCTTATATATATATATATATGTATGTATACTTTAAATTAATATACTTATGAATTTATGTTATTTGGCTCAACATTATAATATACGACGATAACTATATAATTATATGAAGAATATTAATTTTTTTAGGACTATTAATTAAATGATAAATCATGGCATAGGATATAAAAAAATCAATCCTCTGTTTTATATAGGTACTTATCATAAATATAAATTAGATACATATAATATATTTTAAAATTGAGCACCGAGTGATTTATTTTTCAATTTTTCTTAAACTCGATTATACCTATCATGTTAAAATAAATACGTCAGGTTTAAAATATAGAACTACAAAATATTGTAATAATATTTTATTACAAGACTGTAGGACTAGACTAAAGAGCACAGATGTAGGGACTTCAATTTTCTTTTCTTATAATAAAATACTGGTCAGTGGCATATCATTAAATTAACGTGAAAATCATCGATTTCAAAAAATGATTCAAAATTGAAATTGATAAATCGAAATTGATCATGCTTTAAATTATTTTATTTATTGCATTTCTCAGAAGATGTATGGTTATTTTGTGTATTGAAAATGCCAGAGGCATATTTTACGTCTAATCTCCGGTCATCCATAAATAGGGTTACGCACTGCAGATTCTGGAAGTTTTTATCACACATAAGTAATAACTAAAAAAATAAAAAATCAACAGATATTCAAAAATTACATACTATGTATGTAATTTTCGAAATTTACATAAATATAAAATAATTAATAAATACATATTAAATTAATATCTGTTCACTTATTTATGTCATCTCAATAAAATAAAATCGATTTGGAAAAAAATTGTTTTATTGCAGTATTTACTCTGATTTTCAAAACCTATAATTTCAATTTCAAATATTTGTACATACCAACCAAGTTTGTTCGAAATCTATAAAACCTAATAATTACAAGTAAGTAAATAGATATGTGTCGTGTTTGTTTTATATTCTAAACATCTAAACTATGGTAAAATTATATTTATCCTACAATCAAGTGGATGGAAAAATATAACTGATATTATGTAATCGAAATGTATGCGCGAATACAATTAGACAGTTTTGAAGGAAACAATAGTTCAAGCTAAGTAGGTGTTTTAAAATATAATATAATTGTTTAAAAATTCATCAATGTAATATCACTCGTGACTTCCGTCGTACTTTCTTTGCACGGTGATGGAATACCTATGGCCCGCGCGCGCGCACAATGAAACAGCCAGTTTATAATGTATAACACCATATAAGCGGTACACACACTCGGATACTTTTTGTTTTGGCCTATTGACACGGTCAAACGGTACACGCACATCATATTATGTGTAAATGTGATATTAAATATGTGTTAAAATAACGTTTTCTCTTTCTGCGGTACAAAACCATTTTGCTCAAACCATACCAAAAGTCTTTCTTCGCTGTACTTTCGCTTTTCTTTTGTAAAATAACACTACTTGTATATTATACGTACAGCATATATATATATATATTAAACTCATAATGTATTAGTATAATAGTGTATAGTAAATAGTAATATGTAATATGTATTATGTACATGTACATTGAACTCTTTATACGTAATTTTTACTCGACAAAATGTCGTACTCACTAATAATATACTATCTTATTTAGAAATATGTATATATTATACATATTATGTAAACCACAAAATTAACAACCAACTGTTTTAGAGTAAGTTTCCACGCTTTTGTCACCATAAACTACGTAAACAGCTAAACAGCAATATATCGTGCGTGAAAAAAGTAGGTATACCTAATGGCTAAAAAAATGATTAAAACCAATGAAAACTAGCCGCATTTGATATTATTAATCGTTTAGTATACGTTTGTTTAGTTATTTTTGAACTCGATATTCTCCAAGCTGAACATGTATAAGCTTCGGCAGTGATAACCGCATTGTGCATATAAATATATATTATGGTTTTTGGAACCGAGCCGTAATAGAAGGAACTCAAAGTCCGTATCTGCGCATACGTACGAATATGTACCAACCGTTGAAAGCGTTATTTATTTGCTACCTGCCTAGTTAAATATATTATACTTACTTGCGGGCCGAAGATATAACCCCCAGCAGTGATAGCGTCAGAACGAACAAAGGAAACGCGTCTTGGGTTAGGTTAGGATATATACATTATAATATGTATAAGTGGACAGCAGAAAAACAATACGGTAATAAAACACACGGCATTGACACGCATGTGAATGTGACGTATAAAATTATAAATATTCAAAATATAACATTAGGTATGTATTTTTGTTTCTCACACAGTGATTAGATTTCGGTTAGACTTTCATCGTGGCCACGGCTAATTGCAGTTTAGTGTACATTTAGGAGTGTCTAGGAATATTTATTAGTCCAATAAGCCGTGTACGTATATACGATTATACGCATGCGTAGTATAATATATACGTTTACATGTAATATATAATATATATTATCTATACATTTACGTATTACATACATACAAATATCTATACCTATATGGAAAAGTAAAAATACATATATATATATATATATATACACACACATAAGTACAGAACCCTCGAGGGGGAATTGCCAAAATGTCGGTCGTAATATATTCAAAAATGCAGTTAGACAAGTTTTGTTACTCACTCGCAAGTCCAAATGGCGTTCCCCGCCTGTTCGCCACGACCGACCGCGTGTTACAATTAGCATGACGTGGATCATCATCATCTTTTGCCGCCGCCGCTGCAATGTTGGTGTTGCGGTTGTTCGAGAGCCGTAGGGACGCCGGCCGCGCCGCCACCAAGCCCCGTGCAGCGCGCGCCCACCACTTTCTCTCCGCGACAACGTTCGGTTTCGTTTAAGCCGATCAATTTTTAGCCGTTATGCTTTCTCGCTCGAATCCTGTCGGTAGTCGTCTCGTAATAATAATCGTTGCAATACGCGTTTTCGGATACATTTCAGTGCTCCGTGCGATTATCCGGTCATCGGGGTCACGCGATCAAACCATTAAGCCCAAAGAGTTCCAACCCCCACCATCGCCATCTAATCGTTTCGGTTTCGGATTTGATTATTATTGTTGGTTTGCGTAGTTATAACTAGAACTAATAATATTCATCGTTTTGAAACGAAACGAATGAAAAAAAAAAAAAAAAAAATAAGACACCTGTACGCGATGGGTTATTCATGACGCATCCTCGGAACGAACGTCTGCAACATGCCTTCGCGATGTTCTAGTTTTTTGCTTCCATCCAATGTTATAAACCCATCACTGGTTCATATTACTAATACGCGACATTAAAACGTTTTCAATTCAAATCACTTATATACAAGTTGATGTTTAAAAACTTTTCGGGCAACGATCGCTTCGTCCCTGTATTTAGTAGTATCGTGTGTTGCAAATTTTATTCACAACGAATAGAACCACCAACGATCGACTACTTAGATTTCACTTGTAGAAATCATTGATGAAAATAATTACGACTTCATTATTATATACTTTATCTTATTTTAACTTTTAAAATTATTCTTCGATGAATATCCAATAACTGAGCACTAAAAACGATTTACAATTAAGAAATTCTTATTTTTTCATAATTATTGTAGAGTAATCGTATACAATCGGTATAGTAAGTTAACCGATAATAGGTTTGACGGTAATAATTTTATACCACTATTATATTTACCTATTACTAAGGGTTAATAGGTACAGTTGTCAGTGGCCATTGTCGTAGTTTTTAGAACAAAATATACGAGACTGGTAATATCATAAAATTAAAAATTAAAATCTTGTCTATGTGTATATATTTAGTGTTTCTTTTTCATTAATTTCTAAAAAAAAAAAAATTACCAATACACACAACTTTCCTCCCATATGCTTATTATGTTATTCGTGCATAGATTGTATATTTCAAATAAAGAAAAAAATAAATTATGTCTAATAATCTTAATGTGGAAAAATCCTATTGAAAAAATTTAAAAAATATGCATAAAAAAATAAATAAACAATTTCAATTCAATTGCACATTTATTGGAGTACGACAGAAAAATGAATTCTATGAATAGCAGGTTTTTCGAGGTCATCCGACATTCCCCATTAAAATACAGTGGCAAGATACTCAACCACATATTGACATATCATTATTTTTATTCTGACATCTTCATTGAAAGTTTTACTGACAAATGATGATATTTAAATTTTTTTTTTGAGGTGCCTCAAATTGCAAATTTCTGTTAAGAAATTATTTAAAAGCTATTTAAAATTTTAACTATAAGTATTTGTAAATAAACTTTGTTCAAAGTTGTATTTTAGATTCTGATCAATGTATTGATTTTACAATAATGTGTGTTTTTTTATTTATTTATTTTTTGTGTGTGTAACGACACGTTTTGGAGCAGTAAAAATGATTTCCTTATAGAGAAACTTTTCTGAAAAGAAAGTGAATCTAGTACTTTGGCAAGTCAAAAGTTAAAAATTTGTTAGTTTTCAAATGCACCGGGAAAGACCATAAAAAATTATGGAAAAACAGGAATTTTTACGCAAAACTACTTTTTGACGAACATTTTTTTTTTAATGATCTAACTCAAGAAGAAAAAACCATAAATAATTGAAATATTCATTCAATGTTTATAATAGCGTTTTCTATTCATGGTTATGTTTTTGAAGTATTTTGACTTTTTTTCGACCTATTTTTAGATAATTGAAATTTTCGATTTTTCTAAGTATTTTTTTTTTGAAACATTGACAGAAAAAATTATACTATCCAAAAAATTTTGAAAATTTAATACAAGATTTATTATAAGTTGTATTTGTCATGATTAAAAAATCGAAAATCGATAGTAAATAATTTTTTTATAGGTGTCTAAAGTTCAAATTTTTGTGAAATATACCAAAGTAGATTAAATTCATAAAATTTTTGGTATTTATACTTAAAGTTCAAAATGTTAATACGAGGTTATTCATAAATTTGTCTTCACATAACTATAAAAAAAATTTTAATGGACATTCAGAAAAATTTTGTATGAACATCTGAAATTTAAATTTTGATGGAACTATGTAAAATAACGATTTATTCTTAAACGATTTTAAATATTTGTTAATTTTCAAAAAGTATAAGTTATAGAAACTTGCATTTTCTTTAAATATATTTTAATAGTTTTTAAGCTATTTATAGAGATTTGAAATGTTTGATTTTTTTAATTTTTTTAATTTATAATTTTTAATAAACGTTGAATGGTTTTTCGTATCCAATGATACCTATCATTGCATTCAAATTGAATACATCCATCATAATGACCTATCCTATGAACGGGGCCCATTCTAACCCTACTGTACAGCAGAGGCCAGAGCGAGTCTCTATCCCGTTCTTTTTGTGAGAAGACAAATAATACTAATCAATAGATATTTTTTTTTTATTTTGTAACCCTTTAGTAATTTTTGAGAGATTTTTACTTTATACGCAGTATGTCACACTATACATTCAATATAAATCATATTAGTTCTAAAATGGATTCTAAGATAATATAATATTTAAATTATTTAAAGAATCATCAAAATTGAAATGTAAGAAAATTATTTATAACTTAAAGTTAATTTTTCAACTTTGAAGAGCATTAGAACTTTTTTTGTGTGGTATATCATACCTATATGTATATATACATACATGCATACATACATACATATATTCATACATACATACATACATACATACATACATACATACATACATACATACATACATACATACATACATACATACATACATACATACATACATACAATATATATATACGTATATACATGTTATAACTTACCTATAACTCACATTTTTGTTACGAACTATTCTTTACAGAGTAAAAAATGTTTCTGCTTTCCAACAATATCCGTTTTAGTATCGGGCAGAGGTCATAAGCCGGCAAACAGATTCATACATACACGCACTCGTTCACGTATACGTAAGTGGCATGCGTATTATCATAAAAAGGAGGGATGTGTGTTTATCGTATTCACCGGTAACAATTTCAATTTCTATATGAAAAAAAAAAATACACACGACGACGTGTATATTGCAAAACCAGTCCAACGCAAAAAGATTTAGAGAAAGAGAGAGAGAGAGAGAGAGAGAGAGAGAAGGAAAGAGATACAAACGGATGGACAGACAGACAGACAGACAGACGTTGCAGGAAATGTGCGGAGGAGAAAGAGAGTCCACCTGCAGTAACCAGTCAAACGTTCAATTTCATTCACAAATCTAGCGACTTTCCCCTCCTCCTGGGACGACGATAGGAAAACGGGCCCCCTCTGCACGTTTACTACTGAAGCTTTACTCCCCGCCGAGCGCGCGTGTATGTGTGTGGAGTGTGTGGCATACGCGAGCGCGGAAGATATTCATCATTGCCCGGTAATAAGTGGCTCAGTAGAGTATGTGTGTATGTGCGCGCACGCGAGAAAAAAAAAATCGAAAATGCCGGTGAACCTCATGATGGCATGGCGCCCTGTATACGGTCTTCCATAGCACATGTCCCACGAAAAACATTAATTTAATTTAAACGTCAAATAAACAACCAAATAATGCATATATATGTATATATATGTATATATATATACATATAATGTTATTATTATATATACAGTATTGATAAAATCGGTTTAACTATTATCGTTTTGTTTTTGAACAAACGCTCGTAATTTTTTTCTTCGGTTATTATTATAACCGTCATATTTCACACAATTAAATTTTACATACACAATGATGAAGCTGTGCTTATTCATGGTTAACATAATTATGTTGAAAATCTGCGTTAATACAGAAGCGGTAGCAGACGGCCAAACATGGACTCACAAAGATACTGGTAAGTGAAACAGTTACGAAATAAAAATAATTAGCTCTTAAATTTTTAGATATCAAATAGGTAACAATAATATGTTTTGAAGAATATAATACAATATGAGTATTAAGTACCAATTTCATAGTCCGCACATAAAAGCAAATTCAACAACTTTTCATTAGTCGTATGAAATGATAAATTTTTATTTCTAATCAAAAGGCCAAGTAATGAAAATTAATCATACAAAACCTTACAGCTTACACAAAAATTACTTGGTAAAAAAAAAATCACCTTTATAGTATATTGTTATAGTAATACACTCCAAGTGTAGACGTTTAAATACATAAAAAATGAACAAACGATCCAAACCTTAACTAGGTATGTAAAATCATTATAAATATCTCAAGTATTATAGTAAATACATTATATTACTGCTTAGCATTTTAATAAAACCGGTTCAACGATTTAGTTATAATGTCAACTAGTGGTAATTTTTATTCAAATTTATAATGATACGAACATATTTTCTAAATTAAATATCCTATAATCCGCTTCTATTTGACAAATAATAGTCGTTAAAAAAATGTATTAAAAAAATATCTTAAGATTTTGGAAATAATATTAACTTTTTAGTTTAGCTGGTGTGGTAATTTTATCAATACTATTTATAAATTATCTTAGATTGACTTAAAAATATATTTAAATTAATCGATTTTTCAATCATTAGTATCTCAGACTGTTATCTATTCGTCGTAAAATACAGTTTATTAGTTGACGTAACTTTATCCGAAATTATTAAAATAATTAAAATATATGAATTCGAGTGATCAATCATAGCTATTATTGATAAATAAATAAGATTACTGTTTTCTTTTGTATATTTAGCATTTGTGATGTAAATTAAATTATTTAAATAAGTAACACAAAAAAATTATATGTTATATTCCAATCATTCTATCATCACGATTTATAATTCTCGTGTTCGTCCTAATTTATAAATAATTTACTTATTTTTGATTAGAAGTAAAAACAATATAAATGTATACATATTTATTTTATATTTATAATAATGAAATGTGTTTTGAATATCTTAATATTTGAGTATTTTTAGAAGATATTCACGAGTAGATAATGTTGATTATATTGCATCAAAAATAGATTTTATCCCAATGGAGGAGTATGAATTTGCGGTTTAAAGAAATGTCTGACCACAGATTAAATTCAATTTTTAATGAACCTTCAGGTTCTCTGACTTGACCATCTTTAATCAGTTTATTGCAAATTTCAAACTTGATTTCACTAAGAAAAAATAAAACCATATACATTGGCCTAAATTTAAATTTGTGAAAAAAAATTAATGTAAAAGTTAATTTCACATATTTTTGTATATTTTTCGACCTAAACAAGCTTAGTAATATTTTTTTTCATTTGTATTTGGTTAGTTAAAACTTTAAACATACTTTGGATTTTATTAAGAAAATCCATATAGTTTATTAGTGATATAAGTTGAACAATAGATGCTATAATATACCAAACATCGAAAACAACAAAAAATAAAGTGAATACTTTACATATTTTTACTTCAAATATACATAACATACTTCTAGATAAACATAATTCGTATTCATTCTTAAAAATTATTATCGAATATCGACTAACTATAAGTTTACACAAAAATAATTATAGTTAATAATTTTTTTCAACTACGACTATCAAAGCATTATTGTATTTTAATACTAAGAATTTGCTATTGTGTTACTTTATAACTTACTTACAATTTAGTCCAACGTAATCATTTAAGTTGATAGTTATAGGATTAAGGAGGACCATTCATGCGATGAACATTATAGTTAAAACATTTTGTATTATTTGCTATAACAATATTATAATTTATAATAAAACATAAAATATCATTTCAATTATAGTATATAAATAATTAAACTGCACACACACACACACACACACGCACACACACACACACACACACACACACACACACACACACATACACGTACACACAAACATATTCAATATTGAATATTTAAGTTTTATATATATATATACATACACATAATACATAAATTTAGGTGCATAGATTAATTTAGATATTTAGATAAATCTCAGGTCATTAAAATAATATACTTATTATAGGCAATATAGCAATAGTCGATAATATTTTAGAATCAGACATTTCAAAAAATTGGTGGAATTGGTGGAAATTACATAAATAATCATTTTATCCAATTAGGATACACATTAAATAGTTATTTTTCTACGGTATATTATTATTAATATAAATACTTTTTAATCATATATATTATTAATTAGGTATTCCAAATCCAAGTTTTGTAGTTTAGATATGACGATAGTTCTATAATATATATATATATATATATATATATAACCATGTGTGTATATGGTGAGGAAAGTAAAATATTGATGACTACTCTATAAGACTGATCCATGAAATTAAGAATTTGTGAACGAAAACTTCTGGAGCTACATAATTATAGTGGAAGTAAAATGTAAATAACTCAAGCTATTAATCTAAATGATCATATTTGTTTTAAAAACCAATATAATTTTGGATTTGCATATTTATGGGATATTTAAGATCTCTAAGTATGTAATAATTAATTTATAGTTCGTTAATATTATACATATTGACTTACTTATAATAATTTATGATAGTATTTAATATATAGTAAGTATATAATATATAGGTACCATTATAATAATTATAATAATGGTACATATTTAATACTCTAATACCTCATACATGGAATTATACGAATCCAAATTAATTTTACAAATATTTTATAAATTATATTCAGTGATTTACTAGTATATACATAATACGTAATAATAAGCGTATAAATAATTTAATAATATATTATGCAAACGTAAAACGCAGGAAAACGTATCAATAACAGTTGGAGCAAAAATAATTGTTTTATTATTCCATAGTTGTGCGAAACAGCAAATGTTTTCATGTATTTATCACACTTATTAATTTAGGTATTGCGTAGTACGTGCAAGATTATACCTAAGGGGTTGTTTTTGTTACAAATTAGACTTGGACAAATTCAATTCTTATTCTTTTTTTTTTTTTTGTATTGCGAACGTGCCGCAGAGAAAGAGTTAAATATTTAAAAAGTAATTAAACGGTCGTGATAATAACGAGAGTCTGTTCTGTACAGAATGTTGATTAAGAAAAAAAAATGTGGTTAAGAAAAAAGAACAGCCCAACAATACTATTACAAACGACGAAACGTTTGAAGTGTGGTACGTCTTTGTAACGTCAATAACCGTGGTCACAACGTTGTCGTCTAATCGACTATTTTTGACAGTTGACAACAAACAGACGAACAATATTTATCGTTTTATGACGTATAGTTGGTGTTCTGGTGTTTAGTTTAAGAGTGTAAATATATAATGATACCGGTCCGGTTCACCGAATCCAATGAACGGCTGCGTATTTTGTGGATACAGATGTACATATTTAGGTACTGCGCGTAGTTACTACACCAACGGAGTGACTCAATTAACGATACATGCGTAAATGTATTAAACGTGTCTCTCGAACCATTAGCTAGGTATAAATATAACATTATCGATTCGTGAGCGTGTGTGTATGTGTGTGTGTGTGTGTGTGTGTGTGTGTGTGTGTGTGTGTGTGTGTGTGTGTGTGTGTTAGCGGATTGCACCGCCACCGAGTGCGCAATTATAATTGTGTTATTTACGCGCAAAACGATACATGGTTAATAATACGGCCAATACTAATAATCGAGCATTGCTGTGACAATGGCGGTGTATATGATACAGGAGGTAGGTACACGAGGCTTCAACGCGACTACGGGTCACGCGGCTTCTTTGACAACTTTCACTGCGCGCGAGCGAACGTACAGGTATAGGTTACCGATACGCGCGCTATACTCGAACACGTCCGCGTGCCCGGTGAATAATTTCGCTCGGGTCTTTAATAGACTTGCCAAACACGTATAATGAATCGTCGAGTGGAAAAAATAAATAAATAAATAGAAGTGTACGTTTACGTTGAAAATAATTGTGTGAAAAAAAAAAAACCGATCGTCGGTGAATAAAGTCGCGCGTATTGCGTATTGTCGACATGATCGGTCTACGGACACGCGACAACAATACGCAATATGGAGGACGATCACAACGTTAAGGATACAACGTGCTTATGATGATAACAATAGCACCAGTTCCGAGCGTGGATGCAGGGGGTGTCTCAAGGATGCAGGCAGTGGATTTTTTTAATTGCCTAAAATAATACGTATTAAACAACACGTATTGTGATTATATACATCAGAAATTTTTTATTTTATCAAATATTAAACAACAATTGGAGAAGAAAAAAGGATTTCAAGATCTTAAAATGTATCAATAATAGGCACTCTTTTATTCTTGCTCACTGGAATTTTAGGCCAAATGTAGACAGTGCTATAGGAATATCAATCCTTTTTTTCTTTCAAAGATGCCTCCGATAGTACCCTGACCGCCCAAGATTTAAATCCGGTACGTGGTTCGTAAAGTGTATAGGGGGTGGGGGAAGCGTGCGTAAAAAATAGTTCCGATGGTGCATGCCGTTCAGAGAACTAACAAGTAATTAGTAAGTTAGAAGGGAAAACGAAAAAAACCAACGGATAACGGGTAGAGGATATATCCAATAATTGTCGGCAGCCGCTGCAGGGAAGAAAGGGAGTATAGAGCGTGTCCCGAGGGATTCAAATAATATTATTATATTTATGTACCACGCGAGCGGTTATTCATGTGGCCTATAGGTAAACGCTATAGAAATCAGATAGTAGCGTGGATTTTTGTAATTGATAGCTCCTCGGCGGCGTCTGGACCGTAAATTCCGCTTGCGTATAACGTAGATTATTATTACTGAGTTTTTATTTTTCCATATTTCGCATGATCGGAGCCGCCGCGGTGGCATGGGGGTACGGGGTACGGACGTACGGTGTCGGTGAAATAAATAAAATAAAATAAACCCCTCGAGCAGACCTCATAAGCGGGGAAATACTACTATATTATAATATCATGTTTACGGCGGTCGCGATTGGTCAACTGTAATACACATAATTCTACCTCCATATATATATACATCGTATTGAAAAACACACGTGACATTTAACTTTGTTTTTTTTTTTTATTCCCCACGTCCAGACAAAAAAAAAAAAAAAGAGGGTATGCACTATGCAGTTATGCACCTCCTACGTAATATTTTGCAGCTACCGTTACACACGTGAGTACATCATGTTTGCGTACATGTATGTATACATGCTGTAAAATGTTATAATATGGTATACGTGTTTTACAATAATTATAATCGAATACAGAAATCAGTAGCACGTCATGCTAACATACTAACATGACATCATGTCTGTCGTGTCGTCAAAGCACTTGTACTTACTAACATTAGTACTTGTGTCACGTTCACGATTTTGTCACTGCTTTACTAAAACATGTAATGTATTGTATACAGGGTATCCCCCCGGGGCTTATTGATTAATGCGTTATCTTCTCGATAAAGATTAATTATATTCTGTTTTTTTTTTTCTAGTAACTACTAATTCGCATGATAAGCACATGCATAACACTAAGTATTCACACTATATTAAAACTTATGATTTGTAATTAGTATAAATGTTTGAGTAAAAAAAAAAATTTCATTTTTCTTTTTAACATTTCAAGAGTTCCGTCTTGTATTCTTATAGGGTTCGTCTTGTATCACAATACAAATTATATTAAATAATACTATACTCAATTTAGCTTTTATTTATTCAAAATTAAATAAAATTAAAATAAATTTTCACTCAAATTTTTGTACTTACATTTTTTAATTCATGAATTTAATATTTACTTTCTAATTTAAATAAGTAACATATTTGTTTTTGATTCTATTGTGAGTATTCTATTGTCTAAAATTTCATTTTATTTTTGTAAAAATCATAATATAATAAGCTGGAGTAGATAATATACTAAATTAAGTTACTTGCAACATTCAAACTAAGGACATACAATTCAAGAGTAGTGGATCGATCGCTGGTTAACCGGTTTAATTATTTATCTGATCTGATTTCGGATGAGTGATACAGTACACTATATTCCTATTAACAATAACTTAATTTAATATTTTAAAAATAATCGTCACCATCGTAATGAAATGAATTTATAAAACCAACATTTCTTTAAATTGATTTAGTTTTCTAAATGTATTACTTAATAACTCATCAATAACTCAAAAAACGAACTACCACCTAATGACTGAATAGCCGTGAATAATTATAGGAGTGAAAGCAAGTATTGTTTATGTGTATTAAAATTAATTTTGTATTCCTAACACCTTCTAAAAACATCACATTTTAAATTCAAGACACATTAATCGTAAATTCATTTCAAAACAATTACGTATAGTATAATTTGTAGGTAAGTTTGTAGTATATTTGCTTTGGTAGGTTTTACTTTTCGTTTTCAAAATATTCATTTTTGACGTGTATTAAATTTCTCTATTTATTTTAAATTATTATAAGTACCAAAGAAGCTATATTACAATTATTATTTGTAAGTTATTTTTTCGAAATCATTGCTTAAAGTTTTCAAAAGTTTCATTATTTATCTATTTTTTTAATTTATTGATCATAATGTGAAATAGATAATAGATGCTTAACCCTACAACCGCTTGTTTATATGATCTTATTTTCAAAGAAGATTACGAAAAACTATTGCTGTAAATTCATAAATGTCTCACTTTGTTCAGACCCTGAAAACCAACAAATTCCGGTTGTTTTTTTTTAAAAAAAAAAAACGTAATATATTTGTTAATTATTGTTTTGTAAACAATGTATTACATTTGAATAAGCCTGAAATATATACCACGGGTATTCATTATATATGGAAACATATAAGCATGCTGAGTATACATAAAAATGTTAGTATTTTTAATGTTTTTATTTTTATACCTAAACGAACTATAATTTAAAAGTACTTACTCACATACTGTTCAGAAAAACTTTTTTAGATATTATCTATTCAATGTAGGCCGGCCACAAGAATAATGAATCTAAATAATACTATTATGTAACTGTAATAACACACGTCATGTTATGACATACATTTCATCAAACCGATTAAGCATAGCACGTTAATTGTATAAAATGAAAAACTTATAAGAAATATTAAATATTAATACAACGTACCTCCAACATTATTGAACTATACCGTAGCACTACATGATTATGTGGGAGGAGTTTGTAACGTTACTCATAACTAAGAGTTGCCCCGAGGTTACTTTACAGCGGTGGTAAGTAAAAATGAAAAATGGTCTTCCCAATGGGCTCTCGCGTGGATTCGCGAATCGTAAATAAATGTACCTATATAATATAATATAAACAATACACACGCGCTGCATATGCCGTATAATATTAAAAGCGAATCGGTTTACGATCAGTCAAAAGAACGTTTATTTTTATTTTTCCTTTTTTACTTATTTGTGTGACGGTAGTGGTTGCGGCTCCCGAGGCACTGTCGGTTTTGGCGGCAGTGACTGCGTGGACCACCTAATGGGCGTACAGCCGGATCACTAATTTGTGGCGAGCCGGCGGAAACGATGGGAAACTAGTCCTAATATTACCTAGTGTCTACTATAGGCAATATAGGTTACAACTTGACCGAATAAGTATACACACACACATGCAAACACGCATACTCTGACATGTCAAATACGGACAGTAAAATGTAAATCGTAAACGTAAACCTCAGTAATAGTGTTAATAGAAAAAAAAATGTTGTACTAAATTTCAACTTTTCTTCTGTAACGCGTTTGCTGATGTCGAAAACAATTATATTTTTCCTTAAAAAAAAAATAATAATTATAATAATAATTTTATCTTAGAAAGTAAAGCACTATAATATTATATGTTCTACTCAAGAAGAACTCGTCTGTTGACTTTTATTACCTAACGGTATTGGATTGAAATTAATAAAAACGCTCGGTCCCGTCGGGATTACGTCTGAAAATCGAATATACGCGTTGTCGGTGCAATATAATGTTTATGTTTATCCGTATTATCGCCATAACTGCAGTGATGCTTGAACGAAGTAAATGCCGCGTTCGGTATATGCGTTTCTGTGTACCGCTGTAGTAATGCGTCGACATAATTCGCTAATTTATTGTAATTTACAGTAACGAAAGTTCGTCTATAGCAGGGGTCAGCAATTAATTTCTATGGCGGTCCAGATAGTTTTTAAAAAAAAAATGTTGAGGGCCAGGAAAAACGAATGTTATTATTTTTGTATTGAAAACACATTTTATGACAAATTATAAATGACGAAAGCTATTGTAATTTCAAAATACATAAAAATTTCGTCTTTATATTATATATTCTATCTATCTATACTCCATATTTCTATAACGAGCGGAGAACTAGAAAAATATTTTTGGCGGTCCAGTCATTTCCCTTCCCGGGGCCGGACATGGCCCGCGGGCCGCCTATTGCCGACCCTTGGTCTATAGAGTTGTCTAGTACAATCGTAGGGTATCGGCTAAGCTATCTTTGTCCCGGCATAGATTAAATATACATATGTATATATATATATATATTTATTTAATCTATGGTCCCGGATACTTTTAAGTCCGTGATCAATATTTATAGCCACGATGCGGGACTTCCAGGGCTTATCGCGTAACACATATAATCATTAAAATATCGTATGATAATGATTTATTTTTTTATTTACTAACGCCAGATTGCTAAGTATATGCACACGATATTTGGACTTTAGCGTTGACCCATGCAGTTGTCACACCGAACGCGCGCGACGTGGTCCTCAACGACCTCAACACGGTTGTCTACAGTAGATAATCGTGGTCCTCGAAATGCTCGCGCTAAGATGCGTTAAATGATATTACGACCGTGAGATGTCCCCCAACTGTACAATTGTATTCAATACGGTGTTGTATTTAGACAGATACAGATCGGCTTACAACGGAGAAAAAGTTAGTCGTGCCGAGAATAAACGTAACAATATAGATTATTATAATGAAATTAGTTGAAAATCAAAGCTGAACATCAACGAGTTGAAAAGTTAAAATTAAGCAAAGTGCTAACTTTAATGAATTAATTTTTAAAATGTTAGAATAACGTGTGTAAAATTCAAACGTATGTAGATAACGGGTTAGATTATTTCCGTAATATGCAATAATAATAATTGGTTCATTAATTTTATATTCCCGTTAAGTAAATTTTCTTTCTAATTTAATTTTCAGATATAAAATATATTTTTTATACAAATTATTGTTTTCTATAAGAAAAAATTGAAACTATAATCCTTGTGGTGCACTATTTCTGGACTCGAATAGGAATTAAATCTTTCATAAATATATACAGCTTCATATAAATATCATATAATTGAATTGAAAAAAAAGTAACTTAATTTTAATAAAATCATAATAGTTACCATAATCATATACATGTTTAATCTAAGTTAATTTTTTTCCCCGTTCTACTTGTAACATGTGCGTGTTCACAAAATGAGAGAAGAAGCTTTTAGCTTAAGCTACACCTGTGCCAATTAAGTAATCTTCAACAGTTAACAAGATTATAATGAACCTAAAACTAAACTAGTCGATCGAAATACGTGTATTATAATAATATCATGTGACAGTATTTATCATAATAATATAGTAAAATATGTATTGTAATAATAAATAATACATAAAACTTGCGCTCGTTTCAGTGTCCGGTAACAATAACGGAGTGAAACCCGGCCGGAACGTGATCTCGCCGCGGATGGATTTCGACGAGTGGACGCCGTTGGGCCGGGGTGATCCACTGAAGAACGACCCGACGTTCGACTACCTGCCGCCGGTGCTGGACAAAGTGCACTACTGGAAACCACCGCCGCCGGCGTCCGTCAACCGCGTCGGCCATCCGTCGTCCACCGTCGCTCCGCCGCCGCAGACCGTCAACTACAACCGTCGGTTCTTCCTGACGGACTTTTCGAGAAAGGAACCGACCGCCGCGTACGTGCAGTACGTGCACAAGAGGCCGCAGATCGCGACCGGCTACTATCATCATTACCCGATGATGGCCAAGACGCCGCTGCCGATGCTCACGCCGCCGCCGTATCAGAGGCCCACGCTGCAGGCCGCGGCCGCCACCACCGTCGAGCCGATGGACATGACGCCGTCGCTGCAGCAGGACTACGCCGCCGGCGACTCCGCGGCCGAGAGCAAACAGCCACCCGCGGTCCGCGCGCCGCCGCCCATGTCCAGCGTGCGGCCCGTCCTGTCGCATTCCGTCATCAAGGTGCTGCTGGAAAACGAGGTGGACCGGACCGCAATGACGACCAGCAGCGCCGCCACCGGTACAACCGGCCGTAACACCACTACGGCGACCACCAGCAGTAGCAGCACCACCGCCGCCGCCGCCACCACCGCCGCTACCACCATCATCACCACGACGACGACTCGTGCGCCGCCGACCACGGACCCGCTGTTCCGGCACTACAAACAGTCCGCGGTCGTCACCGGCAAGCCCATGTACCTCATCATACAGGGCCACTCCAAGGTCAAGACGTACGGGTTGGTCAGCAAGTCGGAAGATCTGTCCGCCGCTGCGCAACCGGCTCACGAGCACAACCACATCGGTAGCCAGCCGGACGAAGAGCCGAGCAGGAGGAAGCGCAACAACGGTGGCCCTGCACAATGAACGTATAATGATTGCAATAATAGTGCATTAGCCTACTGACACACACGCACACCACCACCGGAACGCCCATCCGTGTGCCGTTTGACCGGTGCGACTTTACGATTTCCGACTGTAAATCCACGGTGGACATCGAATCCGAACAATAATTCTTAAAACTATAGGTTTCCTCGTTAGTTATAATGTATTATATAAATGTAATATTATATTGTGTACTGTAAGTTTTCCATTTTTCCAAGTCATATGCCGCTGACGACATGCCAAATGCGTTAATTAAACAAAACTTATGTACATGAAACATGTGCTTCCGACATAAAATCTGTATCATATAAAGCACTATTACCTTATATCTGATTTTACATCTGACAGTTTTGATGTTTTCGATTTAATAGTTCAATAAAAATTTAACTTTTTCGAGTATAATAATCTCCATTCTTTAATGATAAAAAAAAAAATGATTTTAAATCAATCGTATAAACAGACAACTAATAATTTATGAGAACATCGATTTTAAATAATCCAATGGAAATTTATTTTATGGAAATAAAAATTCTTAATTAATAAGACACTTATACCATTTGATGCTTACTAATAACATGTTAGTGATTTCGCTGATTAACTCATTATTAATTATGAAAATAAATATAAATTAAGTTACGTAGGGTAAAAATTGAATTTATAATTTTATTTAGCGCATAAATATTTACCAAAGATTAATAAAAAAATACTTAGAATTAGTTATATTTTTTAAAGGTATAACTGATGTCTTTTTATGTTAAATTTAATTATTTGTTAATCTATTTATATTTAATAGAACATTTTATAAGTAATGTTGAATAAATTGCTTTTAAAAGTTAATACTACTACAGTTTTGGTATGTATATATAATATACTATATACCTTAAGATAGTTACCAAAAAGCAATATCTACACTCTTTGTAACAGCATTTATTAACGAATACTTTTTACTTTTTAATATTAAGATAACAAGACAAATACATAATTATTGTAATTTTGAATACTCTGCTCGTATAAAGATATCATAAATTATTTAAGTTTAAGGACTATTTAATACCTATAAGTATTTATTATTTAAATATATTCATGAAAATATAACATATTGAAATAAGGAAGTAGCACTTCAGGTATATTCATTAATTTAAAGAAAAAATATTTTTGATTGTTTTCTATACCATATCAAAATTGTAATGATGTGAAATTTACCTACAGACATTTTTATTTTATTTCCATGATATTTTTATTATTATGTGAATTACTTTGTAAGATATTAACGTTATCGTTACAGTGTGCTATTTTATGGTATTAAATATAACATGTTTGAACCTACACCATGCCATCATAATATTATAATTTATAGGTTATGATTTATGTTATTAAGTATGTTCTATTAATTTTTAATACTTAAGTTTAACATTGTTTGCAATTTAAAATATTGTGTTTAATGTTTACAAACATATTATATATTAGAAGATAATTCAACTCTTATAATATGTATTATTAAATAGAAAATGTATGCAATTGTTATTTTTAAACTTGCTTTATTACAAGAAAAAAAGCATTATAAAAAAAAAAAAAATAGTACTTGTATTAATTTTGAACTTGTGAATATTTTTTAATGTTTATTTATTTATTAGTTATTTATTGAAATGTATTATTCCCAATAATTTATTTGTTTTGATAGAAATTAAAAAATATATCAATAAAAACAAACATTCGTTATAATGATTTTTTAACCACAAAATAAGTAGATATAAGGCTTTACATTAAGATTACATAAAACTATCAATTTTACAACATTTGTTGTCAGAAAATCATACATAATATTGTCTAATTACCAAGAACTCTTTTTTTTAATTAAGAATTTTAATAATGGGTATGTATTTTATTTATTGTACAGATATACTATATATAATTTAGAGTTATTTTATTAATCAACAGTCATAAATCATATTATCACTTCCATAGATAAGGCTAATCATAAAAACGTATAGGTATGAGGTATGACTAAATACGATATATATATATATATATATTTACACCGCGGCCTTAAAGAAATTACAAATTATAATTTATTAATGTTAGGTTTATATACATTTGGATATGCCAAATTGAATAACTGTTTATAACATTCTAAAAATAGCCTTCACGTAAAACTGAATTTTATATTATTATCATTGTGATTTTGTTTTGTAATTAAATTTCTGTATGTATACTAGGACTGTATATAATATTATATCCTAAAATATATACTCCCTAATATCAGTGAGTCAACATATTTAGATAATCTGAATACGTGTTTCCGAGTACTTTTAATAACACTCCTTCCCTTAATAAAAATAGTTATTCCATTTAAACTATTACAATAAATATAATATATTACAGTTACAATAATATATTAGGTGTTCATAGTAATATCCGTAAGTAACTAGTTTTTATCAATTTAAGTATGTTTAATTTGATTGATTCGCAGCATCTTTAAACAAACACATTTTTAATAAATTATTCTCCGAGATTGTAATTTATGACACGTTTTATTTCCTTGTATGCCTATTATAGTATTCGACATGTGTCGAATATATTTTAAGCACAGCACAAAAAAACCTAATTAAATTTGATTTTCCCCCGAGCGTTGGAACAAATTACAACGAGAACGGAATAGCAATACTATTCCCGTGTTTATTAAATACTATTATAATAATATTATAATATATTGTATTGCCACACGCGGAACATGTATTTAAATTGATTATCACGTTTGGTCAACCGGCCGCGTGTATGTTATTGGCATATGTTTAACGTCAGTTATTATAACGACTGTGGCATGCTTGTATAATATAGTACGTATGTATATATATTATACGGTCCAAGCTGTCCAAGGGGAGTATACTGTATCGTATATTACCAGGCCTAATACGCACCGAAGCCGACTGCTACACCCACAAGCGGCGGCGACTGAAATGATTTATGCGTTCAGTGGATCATTTGTGCTCGTTTGTTTGCCGGCTTTTAATTTCCGGACTGCAGACGATATAGCTGTACGACTGTGTAGAATCACTTATATTTAAATATATATATACCGTACAAAATACTATTAAACAACAACCGAAGAAATGCCGACGGCGATGGTCGTGATGGCTGCTGCAGCAGTGCTTCTATCATTTTCAGGTCAACACTCGCGGGTTTGCGCGCGCACGTGAATGAGATTCAAAAAATCGTTTTGGATTTTATTTTTTCATTTTTTTTCATTTTTTTTTTTTTTTTTTTTCATTCCATTTAATCACTACACCAACAATAATAGTAATATTGTAAATTGTAATGTATAATCATGTTATATATTATTTCGCAGGTACCGCTAACGGTATGACGAAACGGTGGACGCCCAACGTGGACTTCGAGGACCCAAACAATTGGGACGCAAAACATGTCCCTTCGTCCGTGGACGTCACCGTGTTCCAAGAAGACACCGTCGTGCCGGTCGTCTTGCCGTCCGCCGGCATCGACGTTTGCGAGCTGGTGTTGCCCGTCAACGGTCAACTGATTTTAGAGCCCAACGCCAACATAGTCATTTCCACATCGTCCAAGGACGCAGGCGGCTGTACGGGACAGAGTTAGTTCATAAGTCACAATATACTATTATAATATATTATACTTATCATGGTATATCCACGTGGAACCGTTGATTTGAGTGTATAATATTTATACGGATACACCATTCTATAGTGTTAAAATTGATAGCGCCCACGCAGCCATAACTCACAAGACGTCGCTGTAATCTATTAAACTATGTTTTATTGTTTTATAATGTAGAAAACGTGTTTTTATTATGTTAGATGCAAACGATTGACACAGCGACTATAATAATACGTACATTTCCCCATCCCCACCCATTTCAGCTTTTCAACTTTTTCCAACGCCAATATTTAGTGCTTCATTCCTGCCAATTCCTGCCGCCATTCTCGGAATTCCTGCTCGAAACCAGCCCCACCAGAAACGTTTCTCCAGCCCCACCCATGGTTTTTGAATTTTTGCGGGGGCTGGTTTCGAACAGGAATTCCGGGAATGGCGGCAGGAATTGGCAGGAATGGAACACTAAATATTGGCGTTGGAAAATGTTGAAAAGTTGAAATGGGTGGGGGTGGGGAAATGTACGTTATAATAATGGCGTTCTGTTATAATATAAAAATACTAAATCAACAGTAGCACATAATTATTTTCGAGAGATTTTCCATAGCTAATCCGGCTAATCGTTATTTTTGTAAGACATATAAATTATTATCAATGAAAAAATATGTTGACCTACAAGTGCGACACTGTATGACCCGTTATCACGACATGAAATGTAAAAACAATAAAATGGCCGTTAAAAATTATAAAAAGTTTAGTACATGCGTGCACCATTGTACCGTATACCCGCGCACTAAGGATGATAATTTTCACGCGAAATAATAAAATGTACAGTTCTGATCGCAAATTAACTCGAGGACTTTTATTAGAAGAAGACTCTTTTGTGGGTATATTTATTAATAATAAATAACACTGTTTCACAGATAAATACATGGCAATCTGTAAGGTGTTTAATTGGATTTTTTTCACAACTAATATAGAATAAATATGTGAAAAGGAGAGCTGTAGTACCCGTAGTCATATTATATGCAACGTTTAATTTGTAGAAAATATGTATGACGATGCAAGTATAAAAGTAAGAAGTAAATATAATGAAAATTATGTATAGAAAAAAAAAAATAAATGTTAAAATCCAGTTAAAATATAATAGTAGCACCTAGCACGTGTGTATAGTTTTTTCGTATGTTTGATAAAATAATATTAATATTTGCGATGAAATTATGAGAAGCGTTTTGATAACGGATGTATAAGGATTGAATTTTGATAAAAAAAAATATTGTAAGACATACAAAATACAGTAAAAAATACGTTTTGAATAATTAATATTTGTTAAATAGTTGTCGTTTTATTTTGATGTCGTTGATATTATTATTAATCGTATTCATTGAAATTAATTAAGAAATAAGAATATTCCTATAACGCCAGAATTATTTTTGTAAGTATACCAGATTTTCACTTGTCATTATTTATAATGCAATATATCCGTAGGCAGCCTTATAGGTATATCTATTTAGTCTAAGAATTCAATGAACTCTCTACCGAATAATATTAAAAATATTACGACAACATATGATACGTATAACCTTCTAAATTTTAAAAATCTTGTAACAAATCATTCCGAAATAATAATACTTGTTACTATTTCGGGATTTAACTCATTATTACTTCATAAGCTATAAGAGAAAATGATAAATTCATTTAATCTATTTATACGATCACTATTGATATACTTACACAATCATATTTTTTTAAATACATTATACGTAGCTGTTAAATTCAAACAAACCAATTCGATGGAATGGGTTAATCCGGATAATTGGTCAGATGAAAGTATTACTCAAGCAACACCACATGTAGAACGAATACCATGTGAACACGACACTGTAACATTTAATCCTGGAAATTCGTTTTCAATAATTGTACCTGATATTCCGATAAGTATTGGATCCATAAAGTTTGGAAATCAAGTGAGCACATGCATTTTTATGAACCTATACTTCATTAAAAATTATATTATTATATTTCAAATTATGTTTTACTAAATATATTTAATTAATACCATAATATAAGATACAATATTAATTATTATTGAATATATTAGTTATTTAAATTTTCAAAGATTAATACAACATCGCATAGACGTATAGTATTTAGTGTTTAACAGTAGGTATTATATTAATACGATTATATACGCATTATTTACCTTAAAAAATGCTTAATGATTGTACATTTTAGACTTTTGATCAAAATGAACTGAATGAATTCCTTTTGACGGACATCGGAGATCAAGAAATAAAGAGCTCTTCACCCAACAATGATGTAGCCATTACATTAACGTCTGCATCTTGCGATGATTATACAGGATGTGAATGTGGTACTCAGTATCTTTTAGATTATGTATGCAAAGTGGCTTCCAAAAGGTGCAGTAATAAATTAGGTTGTATAAGTCCGGTGAAACCAATTGGCCATTGTTGTTCGATTTGCGGTAAGATATAATCATTATATAATCAATACTTAAAATAATGAATATACTTATGATTGTAATATATTTATATTTCATTATAATTCTAAATACCTAATGGTTTATTCATTTAGATTGACTTTAACTAAATTTTGTTTCAAACTAATAAAATTGCATTCTAAGCATTTTAGTAAATTATAGTTAGCTTACTTTTAAATTATAGTCCATAAACTCATAATTAAAAACATAGAAATATGACTAAATAGTATATATTACTATTACCTATATTATTAGATTAAATTATTTAATGAATTACAATAACAATTATTTAGGTACCATTTATTATGGGTAAGATACTTATTAACCTACTATATAAAAACGTATACGTAAACATTTGTAGTCGAATTAAAAGTTTTAAGTGTTTTCCCTTTCAACTTAACTTATCATTATTCAGTGCTATCCATACTGGATAATGCAAGTATTTCAACGAAAATAAATAATATTTTAATTATTTTTATGTATTGTATTAATCATTATATGTTATAATTATTATTATTATTATATAATTATTCTCATTACAATATCATACCAGTAACAGAAAATGTAGAAAGATCTAATCCTGTCCCATTTTACCTTAAACCTTATGCATTTATATGCAATTATATAAGTACACCATTTTACATGCTGAGTGAAACGAAGAATGTATTGGTTTTATTATTTGTTTGTATTTGTGCAGTACACATATATGACTAGAAGGAATGCTCCGATGAACACAAATCTATAATTTTTCTGTTTAATGCATTGAGATCATTTTTGAATTTCTCGATAGTTTTCAAAATATTACATATTATTTATTTGATTGTTATTTTGGTTGTTATAATGACTCAAAACATTTACTGAATGCTTTATATCAAATATTATAAAATTAACACACAATCAACAAAAAACATTATCTTGGTAACCAGTGAGTGAAAAAGTTATACAACTAACTCAAACTGCCATCGACCCTCAAAACTTCAATTATCAAAAAATCCTTTCTTATTGCACGCTTTTATAGGCTATATTGCAAACATACCCTGAAAATATCAAGTAGCTAGTTATAATAGTTAAGGCTGTGCGTTTATTGTGAGTCAGTCATTCAATATACAGATAACAAATTTTTTTATAAAAATAAACCTAACCTCTTTCATTCCTAATCTTTTTTTCGAAAGCAATGTTATATTGGTTTCCAATTTAAAATAATAGTACAGCTACTAGCAAGTAAGTTAGCAATACCACTCACCTATCCCTAAAACTCATCATCCATGTGAAGTTTCACCCGATTTGGGAGTTTCACCCTTTTTTTTTAGGGTTTCAGTTCTTATTTTTATTTTTTTAGGAGCTTACTTTTTGTTGAATTACGATCCGAGAGTTTTTAATAGTCAAACGCTCAGCGAAGAATTTGCAAAGGATATAAAAAAAATTATAACAACATATTCACAACATCAACTCTATATTCATATGAGTAAATTGTTGAATGGAAAAATTCAAGTTGTTTTGGTGGCTGGTACAAAGTATGAGGACGAAATAAATGAAATCGCTAAAACTATGAGATCAATGTTAAGTTCTTGTAAGTTATGATTTGATAAAATGAATTAAAAAATTGTATAGATATTATTATTATTAATATTGAATTAGCTATATTTTATTTTATTTTACTAAAACATAATTAAACATAGATATAATATAATCTTAAAGTTATTTTATTCTTTTAGTGTTAATACCTTAATATATTTGTAAAAAACTTTAACAAAGTAAAATTTTCCTACTGACCCACAAAAACTAATATAAATTATTACATTTAATTGTTATTTAACCTTAGTTCTATTTTGTTCTAAAGTCTATAAATTCGTATGTAGATACCTAACCGTCCACAACTCGTTTGATGTAATAAAATCGTAGGTATTGATTTGTTTTTTAAACATTATTACGATGATTTTTGTCAATAAAAAACATAAAATTACAAAATATTTTGAAGTCAATTTTAATCGCATAACCCTTTTTATAGATAAAGGTATCACAGGCGTAAAAATGTTTGACTCCGGACTATCGTACGACGTAGATGGTATGACATATAGTCAAATTGCTCTCACCACCTTTATAGTCATCGTTGTCTGTATGCTGACACTTATTTTTTATCACACCAATTATTGGTAATTATAATGATATTCTATGGGAAATTTTTAATCAAATTTTTAATAATACGATTTATTGGATGTACATTTTACATACTTGATACATTACATTAAACTGAATATCAACTTTGCTTGTCTCCTCAATAGTTTTTTTTGCGTTATTACTTATTACGTTCATAATAGCTCAACAATTCTAAAGTTTTCAATTATTTTGGAGCATTTAACATTTTCTTCAAAAATTGTGTTTTCATATTATTTAAATATGTAATCTGTAAATTTTTATTACATATTAATTAAATTACAAAATCATTACAATTTAAATAAAATATATTATTTATAGATGTTGAAGAAAATTTATTACAATGATAATTGATAATAATAACAAGCAGTAATATTTATAAACTTATTTTAAAATTAAAAAAATATATTTATTGGTGGGATAATACTATATACCTATAATAATGAAATATTCTTGATATTTATTTACATTTTATATTTATACATTACTAAAAAATAATCGTGTTTTATTCGTTTCAGGCTATCACTACAATGTAACTCCGCATCTATAACCGCAGGACCTGTATTCGTTAAATTTGAAAATGAAACAAATGACGTAGAACTAATTACCGAAAATAGACCTTTGCAGCGTAAAACTTCGTTTAACAACCCAACATATAGCGCTGTGGAAAATTTAACTCAATCCCAGGTTAATATAAAATTTAAAAAGCAAACTAATAGTTATTATATAAAGTAATATCTTTTGAAAACTGATGTATCGTAAATTTAAAATTTTTCTTAGTTTTTTAAAACTATCTGGAATATTACTGAGAAATTTATAAAATTATGTCTTTAAAAAAACACTTATATAAATTTTCTTTATCTTTTACTAAACAATAATGATTAGAAGGACGTTTTATGTCCAAAGAACTAAAAATAATCACGTTTAAAAAATATGTAAATTGTATGTGTACATTGTACATAAATTATTCATATAAATATTTATTCATTTTTAGTCATTCAATGGAGTTTCATCATACTCAGATTTATCAGTTATGGCCATAAGAAGTGATCACCTAGATGTGGAATTAAAAGATAGAAGTGAAAAATAATTGATCGTATGAAATTTTTTTTAATCCGTTTACTAAATTGTAAAAATAATTATTTTACTCTTCAACGGATGATTTATTTAAATTATTCGCGGACAATGTGAAATTAAACGTGTATTAATTTTTAACGCTAGTACAAGTTTATTGTATGTGTGCTGTAGTGTGGAATTTAAAATACAATTTTAGAATAAATATAAACACAATTATTTTCATTATAAAATTATTCTACGTATAGCGGCAAGTTCTTTAACCATTTTGTTTGCACGTATCGCTTTTCAGGACATCCTGTTTTAATTTGTTTTACCATCAACAAAGATTCCCTTTGTAATAATTAAATAGCCTGTAGACTGAGCCCAATATTTTATTACTTTTATTACTATCATCGAAACATGACTACCCCCGAGGACTTGGCGTAACTGCCTATATGGATATATTATGGAAAATCATAAATTTCAACAAAAATCTAATCTATAGAATATTGTGAGTATACATTTGAACACATGTGTATACATACTTCTATATATAGTAATAATAATACTCTCTAGAAATGCTAGTATATATAAATACTATACTTAACTGTACGAAAAATTTGCATAATAACGCAAAACTTTCAAGGGTACGTGCCCTATTATTTAAACATTAATAATCCACTCGAGGGGCCTATTACTATTGGTTAAAATAAAGGATTTGTCCTAGTGAACACTTTCTCAAAGTCACGACGTCACATTGTACTAGCAAGATCAACAACCTGATAGCATTTGGTGAATGTTTGTACAACATAAATATAGATAACACACCAAATATTGTACTATTTATTTTTTCATATCATCTGTACAACTTCTAGCCGGTATAAGTTCACGGACAACCATAATTATTGATATCCAACATTTTACATTTTATCTAGTCATGTAATTTCTGTTAGAAAAGTTTAATATTGTTGATAATAAAAATTATTTACTGTTTTATGCCTAATATTATTTAGTATTAATTAATTTATTACTTTTTTTTTATGTATTTATTTATTAAATTTAGATATTAGCTAAACGTTCATTAAGTGTTAATATTTATAAATTGATTGAATTAATTTTTATTATATTGAAGATTAATAGGTGTATTGAGTATATTATGGAATGTTTACCAGAACGAGTTTAAGTAATATTAATTTAATGTTTAATAATATTCCTGATGTTATTTTTATTTATAATTATCCATAATTTTACATAAAACATGTTATAACGTTTGAAAGAATTACATATTATTTTATTTATTTATTATTTTCACATTGGTGAATATATTTTTTATTTGTTTAGTTCTTATAACCTAATTTAAAAAGTTTCAGTCATAGAGGTGTCGGGTGTGCACACGCAATCTAACTATTGATGATTAAAAAATTGTATTTCTACACTTAAGGAACTCGAGTAGGCAAACATTCCATGCGTGACGTTAACCGTTAGTGGTGAATAAGGCAAATTATCATGCACTGTAGATTGAACTATTTATTTCTAAACTTTGAGCACATTTAAAACGAAAACTCAATTACTTAAATTATTAGTTAATCCGTATCAATTTAGGACATTGCGGTATCATTATATGCCTTATAAACAATGGAAATCTGTACAGAAATATACATGGTATAAAACATGATATTAAATAAATAATAATATTAAATTGGTGCAGTAAAATGTATCGAAAATAAAAATGAAATATAATGTGGTTAATATTCATATAGTGAATTTCGTTCGTTTGTAAGATAAAAAATACTTTGAAACATTTTTATAAATAAGTATATAGTTAAAAAAAAATGGATAATATGACACTACGTTATCTATATAGACATTATATTCTATAATATTAATTATTTAATCAACCACTCAGCGTCCAACAGTAATACATTTTATGATTGTAAATCATTATCAAACATCAATATAGTATAATATTTTATCATGGATTACCATTTTAGTAAATTTTTATAATTTTAAATTTACATAGTTTAGTAAGTTGTTCGGTTCATGGTACTTACACCTACAATTAATTTTACCAATTGAGTTAATATATTTTTTTTAAATTAATTTTATAATTGTCTCTACAAAAGGTCCCACATCTGTCTGAGAAACATTCTTTGGTGATTTTTTTTCTCACAACCTTATTATATTTGAAAGTTATATAGTTTTATACTTTAATTAATAATTTACAATAAGTTATGTAAAATTGGGAGATCAACAAATCACACATTTATTTACGCTGAATTAACAATGGTTCGAGTTGGCAATTATTTTTAGTGGACTTAAAATATTTTTAATCGCCTTTGAATCTCAGAGAAATCGATATTATATTAAAGATATAGTAGAATAATTATTCCTAATTTTTTTTTATTTTACATAGTACTGGAGATATATTTAAATTTATATTAAATATTTACTGTTTAGAAGAACATCTTTAGTTAAAAAAACATTGAATTAGTATTACGTAAAGTTAAACTATGTCGTTTACTCCAACTATATTGTAATATAAATATATTAAACCACTAATTGGTAGTGTCCGATTAAGGTCTAATTTTCGTTTCTTATTTTTTTAGAATAGAAGGACAAACATAGAATTCCAAGGTAATATTTGGTTGGTAAATATTACAGTAGAAAAGTATCTTATTACTTTTAGTTATGACTTATACATATGATGTACGATTTTAAGGATATTATATCTATATTTATAAGTTACAAATGAACCAATTTTACACGCTAGATTCTAGAAATTCTTCTAATTATGCTATTTCTTACGGCTGAAATTGAAAAATTCAAATTTTTTAAAAGATATTTTTATCTACCTCTCATACCTAATATACCTCTAATTAATTAGCATATTTCATGAAATTGTTTTTTTCATTAACGAAAGAATAAATATTTAAAATTAATGTATACATATTACTATATGTGTAATGTCACAAAATACAAATATTTATAATCAATGGTAATATGCATATCATCCACGAAACGTGGGATAGAAAAAAAAGCTAAAACTAGGAGACCAACATATGGTATAGTTATATTTAATAATTACATTCTTCGGGTAGATATTTAATTTTTTAAACATACTGAATGTGTACAAAGTTATGTAAAACCAATACAATTATAAAGAGCGTATAAATCGATAATATTATGTATGCGATATTGTATAATGTTTATACATATATAAAGTATTAAATATGACCTATAACAAGTCAAGAGAAGTGGAATTTTAACTTCGTTTTACAAATCATAATTTGTTCAGGTAATTTGTTCCTTCGATATTTCTTACACTAATATCAAGGTGTGGTGAGTTATCACACAACCGAATTAAAATTATTTATGCTTCTTAAAAATATATGGTTTTTATTTGACCTTACGAGACAAACCGAAAATACTAAGGAAATCAATTATAGATTTAATGAAAATTTAATTCAGAGATTAATTCGATGAAAGTAAAGAATGGGTTATACCTAATTTAAATGTTTAAACTTACGAGTACATAGTACATATTATATACGTTATAAAAAAGTCTGAATTAATCAGTTATAAAAATAAACTTTGAAAACATTGTTCTGTTTATCTTTTATAAAATTTACAATTTAAAATTCTTAAAAATGGAAACTTAAAATGTAATCAGAGACATTTGTAATTTAGCTAAAAATTCTGAAATCGAAGCAGTGGCACCGATCATAGAGTTTATCTATGACGGATGTCATAGCAGTGCCGTAGCCAAGGGGGGCACTGGGGCACGTGCCCCCCCCCCCGAAATCCTTCTTTTTTTTTTGGTTGGCCAAAGACCCATAGTACCTTTTTTTTTATTAGTTGGTTACTGTTACTACTTTTATTATAATATATTAAAGAATAATTTGTTATTTTTAATAATATTTACAATTGTTTAACCGATTTGTTAAATAATATCACCTATAAAATAAAGAAATATTTTGTTAAGATTATAATCATTTAAATTTGTTAAACTGCTCCATCATAATCTCTTATAGTCTTAACTATCCCATTTGTAATTTGTGTAAGGTCAGCTATAACTTGTTTTCTATTATACGTTTAATAAAAGTTAAAAGTTATGATCTTGTATTCTTGTTAGTAAATAGTAATAATATTTGAATGAAAAATGAAATGTTGTGTTTACAACACATATTTATAATATTGATAAAATGATATTATTATAGCTATATTAATTAATACATTATTATATCAATATATATTTTAACATAATATTAATACTTTGTTATTTTTTAATTTTCAATTTTTAAAAATATTATTGAAGAAATAATAATAATACTTTGTTATGTTAAATATATGGGTATCTACCATAGTTGTTAGCAAAAAATGGTAGTCATAAAAATAATAGGCCTGTAGTTAAACACTTTATAAACAAAGGTGCCATAAATAGGTGATGATTGCAAAATTCATTAGCATTGTAAAATTTGAGAAAAAAATTAAGTGCCCCCGTCCCTCAAAAAAAAAACAATTTTCTGGCTACGGCACTGTGTTATAGTATAGATTTTATTGATGGGAATAATATATTCCGAATACAATAATATGATATATATAAATATATATAATTTAATAATACGGAAAATGTATTAATTATACTATTTATAATGGTCTGAATGTTTCTGAGCAACTGCATTAATGTCAATTCTGTTAATCTACTTTGCCCAATTTGGCTTCTTAACTAAGTTTTTAATCTAAAATTTAAGTAATTAGGTATGAAAGTTATAATAATAAGTTTCATTATTTAAACATTATCCAAATACATCAATTATACTTCTAAAAACTTGAATAATCATGAAAAGTAAAAATTTTTCAATACCATTAGTTTTTTTTGACGAAAACTTGCTTGACTTTTGCCCATTAGCGATAAAACTTCTGGTGCGATGATAAATCTAATTAGATATTTAAATTCATTATGAAATTTACTTGAGATTGACATTTGTTGATAATTTGACTACTATATTCCATTTATATATAGTTTTAAAACAAAATATTTTAGAATTATTAAACAGTGAATATATTGTATCTGACAAAAAAATAAAATCCAAAAAGCGGGATGACCAATCTCAAGAAAACTTCATAGCCAATATGACAAAGGTCTTAATGTTTATAAACATATTTACAAATGATAAATTACAAATTCAAAGGAATAATAACACTTAATACACACATTATAGGTAGATCAAAAACTAATGGAAAAATATTGCTAAATAGGAAAATATAATAAAAATTGGCATAGGTACAAATTATATAACAATCTGTGAAGTATTGAAAAGCTTCTTTTTGCAGAAATGACGCTTGCAGGACATTATTGTTACTAATATTTATAAAAGATCTCCTTTTTTTACCATCGATTGTTATTATTTTGTTTACAAGTTTTTAATTACACACTTTGTTCGAAAACTGGGTGGGCTAAACCTACCACTTAATTAATAAAATTAAATCTAAATAATACAAGTCCCCTCCCCACTTAATTGTGCCTATGTGCTTATTATAAATTCAATTACAATATCAGTTTTAAAATATGGATCTACGTAATATATTAATAATAGTAATATAGTTGGATGTACATGTACCATATGTTATGGTTACACTAAGTGAAAACCTACTAAAATTTTGATTTCAGGCCATATTTATAAAACCATAAATGATAAAAAAGACGATTTTTTTTTTTAATTTAACGAGAAAAGTGTTCATTTGGATTACATTTCATTCACATTCTCCACCATGTAATGTATATAAATATATAATTGATAAATTAATAATAGATTGTTTATTATTTACTTTTAGAGGAAAAATGCGTTTATTTCAATATTCTATCTGCAGGCATTAATAACATTTAAGCAATAACTTACCGTAATAATATTTTGACAGCGATAAAATGCTAATCAGTACAAAAGGACTGCAATACTGTATCGCGGGTAAAATTTTTAAAATTGTATACTACACGGATATCTATATAATATAGGTAGAGGTAGTCATGTTGATTGTAGAGTATGAACGAATATCGTGGATGTTTCATTGGTAGTCGTGGTGGATATTTTTTATTCAAACCTTTTCGATTTCTCCTGGGGGTTTCCAATACTATCGCGGTCATTGGTGTCATTCGAATAATATTGCATGAACTCACCTATTTGCGATATTATGAAAATATTATTATTTAATACACATTATTAATACGATGTGAAATGACGTGCGAGTGAAGAAATCGATGTGATAAAAACGAACACGACCTGCGTCAATGTCAAACATAATATATATAATAATATTAATAATGGTTAATTTATGCATAATTTAATAACATAATAGCAATTACAATAACTCATTAGGTGTACTCAATAGATTACAGTTTAATATAGACACATTGTAGACACTTACAGCCTACAGGTACCCGTTTACTCATGTAATAATAATGGTAACCTGTATAGCATCAATGCATAATGTTATAATTACGTTGTTGCGGTTCCATGATTATGTCCTCGGCCGTGCCGAAACACACGACGAAATAGAAACCGAAACGATAACCGAAACACGTTTAGTATAATATAAATCAGTGATTGTAAATTGTGCCTTTATGACTTACGATAATGTGCACGTGAGTTATCATTTTATCTTAACTTTATGGGTAGAAATAACAGTGGACACATTATTATTATATTGCTTTATACGTAAACATAATATCAATATGGTTGGTATATAGGTATACGTAGGTACACTGGTACAACAGTATAGTATAGTGTAAATTGTGATACGGAACGAACTTGTGATTTTATTATTTTTAAAACTTATACTATCATAAATTGACGGTTATTACCACCGATATTGTAGATTTGTAGAGCCGATGAGCATTGCTCGATAACCTTTATTAACCACACGCAGTTGTTTCATGTTTGTGCGTCACGATGGACTGGACACGTCGTAGGATGCATATTCAGGAAAATTACGATATTCTAATGTTCCAGGACTATGAATATTCCAAAATGAAGCGAGAAGTAACTGTTGGTGAAATGAAGTGGCCGTGTTGTCTCAAAGCATATAAAGCATCGTTAGGAAAACCGAAACCGTCAACAGAAAACAAATCTAATGTTAACCATGAGGCCCATGTAGATTGTAAATTACACCAGAAAGTGGCACTCGCAACCAAAAAGCGAAAAGCTTCATTCGACGTTTGTGAAAGGCCGTCAAAAGTACTAAACACGTCGTTGGCAGCCGCCAAGGATATAAACAGAATTAAGGTTAGTGGTAACTGGTATTAAGTCAATAAAAATAATAAATACGCTCCCACGTAGTTTGAGATTAAAAATACACGTGACCTACCGAAAAAATCGCACACTTGCCGTGTTTGCCATTCCCTTGGGCCTAAACACCATAAATTGAGAACGCTGACACGTACACACGATGTAACTACATGGTGTAAGTCCCATGTATCAGTATCACATACGGTGTACTTACGGGAAAGAATATGGGGGATAATCTCCCCTTGAGCTATCTTTTTTCAATTATATTATTACTTTTAACCAGGGCTTAAAGTGGCAAAAAAGTACAGAGGGGACTGTATCACTGTATAATTTCGAGCGTATCATGTATCTCATTATTATACAGTTTTTGCAACTACCAATTAATTATACATAGATATATGTATAATATATTAGTATATTACAATGTAATTTATAGTTTATTAATATTATATTATTATGATGAATTGATGAGTTAGTTTTTGTTTGTAGTACACTGTTAACACATAATGACATAAACTCAAGCAAAGCCTATTTTGTAAATGTTTTACTTAATGTTACATACCCAACAAATTCTTTTATGAATCATAAAAATAAATAGTATTTTTTAAATGTATATCATGTATAATAGTAATATATATTATAGTAACTTAAATAATGTTTAAAAAATCTAATTTGAGTAATAAAAACAACACCAAAAATAAAAATAATCGTATTATTATTATTATAGTGATTATTTTTAACCAACAGTTGAGCGTACCAGTAAACTTTTCGGATAAATGTTTCCCCTTAAGTTCCCCCGCTTAAAACCCTGCTTTTACATGTAAATCCTAAGTGTATGATGATCACTGCCCCCTCCTCCCCCAAGAAAATGTCTTATATAAATATCCACCTCTGAACTTTGAAACAGTAGTGCAGTACAACATGTTGTTATGCGTGCGACAGCAGTGCGTAACAAAATAAACAATAATAATATGTAATTCCGCGGAAAGGTATACGACGAATGCCGTAAGTGCAAGTGTACGTAACGCTTGAATGATATTTTTTATCACAACACGGCAATTAGAATAAATAAATTATTAAAATGTATACATATATATGGTGAATAAAGCGTGACGGACGGTAAACGGGAAGGGAAAAAAGGCGAAAAAAAAATATTAATAAAAATATGCGGGTGCATTATAACCGTTGCGGGTCGGTCCGCCCGGAGCGCTGCGCGCGACCGCGGTAAATGATAATAATATTGTTTTATTGGCGGGAATGGACGTTGCAGCGCGAAAAATGAAAAACAACGTAGGACTCGTGGAGAGGTGCGACTGTACGATCGGCGCGCGCTACCATCGCCAGCGGTGGCTGCCGCCGTCGTTTTATTGATCGTCAAACGCGCACCGCCCCGCTACGCACCGCACAGCCACGGCTGCCATACGCCGCAGTTGACGGCGCGACGCGATTTCCACACGCTCTCAGGTCTCAGTTCAGTACAACACCGTCTGCGTCCGTGTCGTCAGTGCGCGAACTTGATTTTATTTCATTTACGGTTTTTTTTTCTCATTCTTGTTCGCTGCTACACGCATCTCCAACGACGTGCCGGATAACGGTCGAGAAAAGCTGTACGGACGACGACACTGCCACCGCCTCCTCCGCCCGGGCCGCAGACATTTTCTTCCTCCCCTCCGATCGTTCGTCGAGTCCTCCTCCCCACCCGATTGCTTTGTGCACCCGGCCGTGCGTTGACGCTCGCGAAACAACAACAATACACCACCACACCACCACCGATCGTTCGTATGTGTGTCTCGTTCGCGATTGAATTGTTTTTCCTCGGTACACCGTGTTGAGAAAGACAAAAAAATAAAAATAAAAAACCGATCCAATTCGTATATTTCCCAACTACACCGACGACGAACCCCGCTACCGCGAATGGTTTCCGTCGTTTTCCGCGCCGGTCGCGTTTCATCGTCGTAGTCGTCGTCGCCGCTGCAGCTGTTGCAACAACCGACCGACCGATGATATCGCCGCAGCGGTAACAGCAGTTTCTGTAGCTGCTCCGGTCGGTGTGCGCGCAAGTAGCCAGCCAGTGGTGTCACCGAGAAGACATTGATCCCCCCCCCTCCGGCGAAATGGCGAAGGTAAGACGAGTAAACGAGAACAACATCCGATGCGTATGCGGGGGAGTCGTATTATTATTAGTTGATAAACAGGGATAATAGTATGCCTATACAACAACAATAATGATACAATATGATAATAATAATATAGTCGTCTCCGGTGACCCGTGTCGTCTGCCGCGGACGGAATAATACTAGCAGCCCGCGAAGGGAAACGTACTGAATTATTATTATTATTATTTATTAATAAAGCGATATCCAACACAATAATGAAAGAGCACGCGCGTCTGTGCTGGTGCTCCATTGTTTTCCTGGACGATCTCTTGCAAAACGGCGCCGGCATGCCACCACGATATCGCGTCGTCGTGCGTGAGCTATCATCCTGTGCGTGATGTGTGCGACCACGACAATACGTATGTGTGACCGTAACATGTAACATTGTTCCCATTTATTATCATCGTAAATTCGTAAATGTAATGTTTATAATAATATTTTTCTTTCGTAGGCGGCTGTCCAATGGTCTATTTTTACATAACCGTGTCGCAGATGTCCGTCATCACGCCAGTTCGTTTCGCGTATCTCCCGATGTCTTGGCTATATTTTTTGTCCTCTTCCCAATCGATTTCGTCGTGCACCAGACACCGCGGTCACTGTGCGAATTTCCATTGTGCAAAACAGATAATAAATGGCAATGTAATTGTATTATGAGGGTGGTTTATTTTTTAATATCTACTTTTTTTTATAAATATATGATTAAATTACTATTAAAAAAGGTCAAGGGTATCAATGCCCTCATTCTCCCGTTTGATTTACCGATCTTTACTAGAATATTATCAATATTATACAAGTCGTCAATGTATTTTACGTTCTTCAGAAATAACGCCCCTGCAGCGTAATTTTATTCTATCTGAATTACTAACACCAAGCGTGCTCAAGCGCGCGAATTTCCTTCTGCGGATAAAAAATTAAATTTCGAGGGCTCCGACCGACTTTTTCTTTGTATATTTATATAGTTGTGTAGATTGTGTGTACACCTTTTTTCTCTGCAATCCGTCTCACATCTTGAACGTTTTCTGTTCTAAAATCTAAATTTCACGCGTTTCGCACCGGTCGAACGTTGTTTTGCCGTACCTATTGTTATTATTCGCGACTGGACAGTATTATATTTTTCGTCGATTATTATGACGACGATAACCTTGATGGAACGCGGCTCTCGTCTAGCTCGCAGTTTCCCAATAATTTAATAGATACCTATCTCCTAATACCATAATAATAACAATAATAATAGTAATAAAAGTATTATAATAATTATAGGTACATGCGTTTGGTTGACAATATTGTTGACACACACACACACACACACATACATCAGTATTATGTTGGTACGTTGAAGTTTTTGTTAATATCACACGCACTATCCGTGTACAATACTAATTATTGGCATAAATAATAAATATCCGTGAGATTATTACGTTTCATGAATTTTTTCCCGAGATAATTCTTTGCCAGCCCGTCGGGTTGACCTATTTAACCGGCGTGAAATATTATTATTATTATTGTTATTATTGCAGGTAGATATATCAAGTACATCAGTTCAAAACGTCCGACCGGCGTTCAAACGTTATGGTGTGTACCCCATTTATTTACTCAGGTGAATCCTCTCAGTGTTTGAACAACTTACAATACTTGTATACGCTTGTAGCGTTTGAACTTCACTAGTTCACTATCATCTAAATAAATGGCAATAGATTTTATTTCTAACAACGATTTTGTAAAAATTTGTTTGAAGTATTTATCGAAAGAATAGTAGTGAAAACAATACTTCTTTATTTATTTGTTTTTCGCTTACTTAAAATATCTATATGAAATATTAAATAAGTAATGGTCTTAATAATTTGAAAAGGTGAAGTACACGACCTTTTACGTATGATATAGAATTTTCTAAATTATAATCGAAACGTATCATACATAAAACAATCTTTGTTGGAACTAATTCTGTTTACGAAGAAATCAACATGATTATATTTTATCATTGAGCGAAAGTCTATGGCAATTTTGGGATTTTGTGAACCATTGGGAAATCTGGTTGATCATGTAAGAAACTTTAATTGAGTTTTTTACTGACCCTAAAAGTGTGAACCGATAAAATACGCTATTAAATTAGAACCTTAATTTCTCTCATTCTCAGGGTTCAGAGACATTAATTTAAATATAATATAATAGGTAACCAATAACAAATGTTTTCGTCAAATATTAGTACCTACTACCTATATACCTATTTAAAAAAACACTTCATAAATATAATGTATTAGAGATGTAATAGATTAATGATGGTTATTAGGCGTTACCAACAAAATGAAAATCGCGAAATATCCTCTCATAGCTGATAACAGTTCTGAAAAACGTCTTAATTTTAAAATAATGTTTAATCTTTTTCTTCCTAGTATTTTATAATGGAAGGTATCATTGACACTATAGCTAAGAGAAATCTAGTTTATTGCCACGTAACACGTTACTAAAATATGTATGATATTTATTAGATTTCTAACATAAATATATTGTTAAATAATGAGTTACGTAAATATTGTGCACTAGTTTTTTATTAAATATTTTTTTTAGTTGTTTAGATATTATTATTTGATTACTTTCATATTACTAAATAGCATGAGACATAATAGTAGAGGCTAGTAAGGGATGCAACAAGTCTTCATTACAACCTTGTACAAATAGCTTTCATCATATTGTTAATAAGTTAAAAAGACCCCTAGCTATTTATAATAAATTAATATAAACCTGAAACTTTTTATTTGAAAACATGTTATGGTATGTACATTTTAAAACCTAATTGATATTTTGTTTTCAATTGGTATACTTGGAAAATATAATTATTAAATAAACTATAGTTAACATATTGATAAAAATTAAAAACTAAAGCCGTCGCTTATGTTTTTGAAGAATAAACGAAGATTACTAAATAAATTGAAGTCACAATTTATACCTATATTATATTGCACCGCACTCAGAACAATCTAAAACGTATAGAGTAAGCTTTTCCTTGGGATTTTCTTGATTATATGATGTACGAGGGTACTTCAAATTATGCTTTTGTATCGATTTTATGACAAAGACTGACTGAATTTACACTACGTGGCACTAAAGGTTTCAAACCACATTATTTTATTTTAGTGGTTATCCGACGGCAGGGTTGACCTAACTATAGCCGGGGATTGGGATTCCAGCCTGGGCCCTAGCTGTATTATAATTTTCGGGGTCCCCTTTCATTAATGACAAAATATGAATGTAATAACACTACATGTTAAAATATAAAGTGACTGCTGAAAGATAACGATTAAGTTGTTCACAGAATAATACATAAACAGAACCATCTTTGTTTTATTTAGTTTTCTTAAGATTACTGGCCTTGATAATAATTACTGTCTGGCCCTTTGGTACAATGGTACTCAAAGCCGACTTTGTCCAAATTATTTCACCATCCCCATATTTTACAAATTATTCCTCTCTAATTTACTTAACCTGGAGAACATTTCATACCTACTAGTTAATCAAACTAACAAAGAAACGTGATTTATCATGAATTCATGACATAATACATATTATATTTTTTACTTTTACGTAGGTACTTCTTTATTTAAATAATCAAATCGAATTAAACTAGATGAATTTTAACAATTTAATTGGATTTGAATCGGTTCGTCTGAATGATATGAAAAACAATTCGCTTCTGGTCTTTTGGTTAAACGAGAAAGAAATGTAGCCAAGTACCCATTTAATAAATAGTATTTACAAGGATTTAGTAATAGAATGTATGGTATTGGGAAAATTTTTTTCGTATTTTTAAATATTATAATTATTAAATATCAAAATTCGAGGAATATAAATAGATCAGAAAAGTTTTCTATAACAACTACTTCATAATTATTGTGTGTAGGTAGTCTCCATCGGTTACCATTTTAACGTTTTAAGAAAAACAATTTATTTTATTTTTTTCGATTTATTGATATTGTATTGTTAAATTTATGGTTTTATTTTAAATATTTAATATTCTAGGTTATGAGAGATTTGAAGCTTAAATGACATTGATGCTACATAATTTTTACACAGGACTTTATAGTATTGTATAATATAACATTTTTATTTTTTAAATCGAAATAAAAATTTGAATTTAACTTGTCAATTGTTGATTTAACAAATAATAATAATTATTTTATAATGAAAAAAATAATGGTAATAAATTATAGATTTTAAAAGTATCTGTAGGCCCGTCTCTAGGTTAGTAAATTAGTGAAGATTAAAGTTAACAGTAACTAAGTAGGTTGGTACGTGTTAAATTAATTTACATCGCCTCATTTATATTTATATATTTTATAGGTACTTACATTATTTCGTATACAATTTTTAACAGTTATTTATAAATTAAACTTCTAATACACTCTGTGTTCAAATTATGTGTGTGCATAAATCATAATATAATTACTGGTTTTCTACTTGATGGTTTTATAATTGTAATTAATTTAATAATATTAGGTAATAGGTGGGTGGGAGCATGGTTGGTTATCCAACATTTTATTTTGTACATTTTTGTATTAAAAAATAAAGTATAAAAGAAATACTTATATACTGATGAAGTATTATGTGTACTAATATGAAATATATCGATCAAATTTTACATTTCATTATTATTATATGTACCTACCTATTATTCGAGACTATTTATAAAAATAAAAATATTGAAATCACGTTAAATTATAATGTACGAAATAGGTACTTTGAAATATTTTAAATAAATAGTATAAAAAAATTTTAAATGCTTTGTTTATAATAATTGGTAATTGCAAATTAATTGTTTTCAACTTAGTAGGCCTATTTATACTTAAAAGTTGTTAATATTCTATTTATTATATTATAATAAAAAGATGTATTTAGTATTTAATCAAATGACTTAAGTTGAGGTTTGATATGTAATTTTAAATGTGTTGCAGTATTCCCCATTTATATTTATACGCAATTATTTCGATTTATTAAATATGTGTTTATTTCATATTTATGTGTAGGTTATTTAATTTATTATAATAAAATTAAAATTTTGATAAATGTACTATAATATGAATGCATGAATTATTAAAATAATAATTCGTTAAAATTATACTTAAAATTAATTAATATTAATAGCTGAAGAGTGAAAATTTACTATGGTATATTATGTATATTAGTTTTTGACAATTGGCTGGTAACTCATTAAAAATGCTCTGTTCAGTAATTTGTTTCACTACGGTATAATAAAATGAATAAAGAGGCTATTTGTCGTTTGTGCTCCTTCATTGAACACGTACAAAGACTTAGGTTGTGCAACTGTATACAACTGTAAAATATTCGGCCTATTTAGTTTGATGAGAACTATAACCTAATATTAAAGACATTTGATTTAAAATATTTTTCTATTTCTGTTAATCAATGCTTTTAATTTTAAGAGTTAAAAATCCTTAAAAATTATATCTTTCTTTTTATAATATATATAAATTATCTTTGGCCTAAGTTAAATTTTATTTCACTTTAAAATTGTTGATGCGTATCAAACATTTTTAATAATTAGATACTGAATTGTCGGTTGAATAGTGAAGGAAGATATAGATATTACATTGGTGCATATTTTATTTTAAAATATTTTCATACCTAGTAAAAGTACTTCTCTAACATTTTTTCTTAGTATATTATTTACACTATATTTGTCTAAACATGTATTTCTTGACATCGGAAGTATCTAGCTAAAACAAACATTTCTTAACAATTTCCATTATTCGTCTTGAAAATTATTAAAATAAAAGTTTAAATATAGTCTAATCTTGCAATCAATTTTGCTTGTAACAATATTGTTCATTCTTCCTTATTACTTGCTTTTTAAATTTTTATTCGTACGAATTACGCTCATGGTCCTTTTATATTTTCTGTATAAACTCTATTTGTGGTTTTCCCCTAAAATTTTCACTTTCTACACAGCCTATATATATATAATTAATTGCAACAACCTACCTTGTGTCCATTTCTCATAACATGTCCAATCCATCTATTTCTTCTTATTTTGATCCTCTATAAAGTTATTTTCTGCAACATACTTTCTAATACTTCATTAGTTACCATGTATGTTAAACTTAATTTAAGTAAGATATTTCAAAAGCTTTTATTTTTCTCTGGTTCTTTTAGCAATCATCCATGTATTGCAGCCATACAGCATTATACTCTACACATTTGTCTTTAAAAATAAAAATTTAACCTTGTCTGTATGCTGATAGATTAATATTCTTATAATAATAATTTAATGTTGAAAAGGTATAATAATTGTTTTTTTTTAGACTTCTTACCTCAACACTCAAAATATCTGATTATTGTACTAATTTATTTATAAATAATTGTATTTGGATTAATTATTTTTAATATATTTTATGAGAATATTTAAGCCGATTGCAGCTATATGACTTGTAAATAATTTTAAAGATTCGGATCTATGAAATTAAATTTTTGTTTAAATGTGCTACGTAGGTTTTGTAAACTTTAAGCCCATACTTTAAAAGTCATATGTTATAATGGTTGTTTTGTTGATAATTAGTATTTTTATTTTGGCATACTTCCAAACTGTTTTGCGACTGTAGTGCACGTATTAAACATTTACATAATATTACAACTTACTACTACTTCACATAGTAGTGTAGTATTTATATGTAGTATGTACCTATATAATTTATTCAACTCCCGAGGCGATATGTGTACAACGTTTCTTTCATTCGAAAACTCGTCCCATTGATATGCATCAATGACGTTTTTACCTTTCCATTTTGATTAGCGTCATAACTGTGATAGTGTGTGATGCGATTTGTAATAAATTGTAATCGTAATCACTATGATACATCTGTAAATTAAAAAGCATTTTGTTCCATTTATAAAAAATAAATTTAAAATTAAAACTGTAATATTTTTTGCACTTCTATTATTATGCCTATAACGATTATCGAAGCTAATTATTTGAGCTTATAATAAACTATTTGTGTGTCATGGTGTGGTTGAACGGTTTTCCACAGTCACTCTCAGTGCTGTGGTTAATCACTATCGGGCACTGTTATCAATTGGATGGGTGACCACATGACTAACGGCGTTGTCCATGCCTTCGCCCTACACACATACACTTCCCACACGTATAACCCCGTAAAGTTACTCCAAGTCTAAAAACCCACATGGATGCAAACTAATGGTCACAGTTTCCAAAGCCCTCCCTTAAAATAAGACAAAGAAAGAATTATATGGTTAAAAACTTAAAAATGATGGTATCTTTATTTCTCGATATATATTGTTATTGTAGTATGTTAATTTTGTAAAATTTAAAACATCATTTAATACACAATCTTTATTGGAACGTAGATGTAGGAATAATTTTGCCCTTAACTTCTGATTAACGGGATTGTATTTCTTTAGGTCCAAAATGACTTGCTTCTATTATGATTGATGTTTAATCTTTATTTTCATAACTTGTTCTTACTATTCTATGCTGTACGTCTATCTACTTTATACTATAGATACTATTATAATAAAAAAACCATCATCACGGTCCGATGTATATAATGTTACGCTTCCACGGTTCCTTGTTAGGGACATTTCAAGGTCTTCTTGGGAAGTTTGGGGTCGGGTGTTCAATACGAACAAAGCAACCTACGATAATACTATAACGCTATCTTGAACCACCGTTAAGTATAAAATACGCTCTCTGCATTTCAAACAATTTCATTTTAATGGTTTTAATTTCTTTTTGGTATCAACTTAGTCTTATTTCATGTTCAAAATTAGATTCCAGAACAAATATACTTAATTATTTCGGTAATTACGTAATTTCGGTAATTAATATTATAATAATAAATATTTTTCTTACAATATTTATTGAATTAAATATTTTAATTTGAAACTCAATCAACATTTTTACTTCACAGATGCGTGTAATCGCGTATAATTCAGCTTAGATTTTCGCGCAGATCTTAGTTTAAATGATTCAAAAATGACTTCAGAACTAAAAATCAAGAGCAATAAAAATGCTTGGTACATTACAAAAGTTATTGAGTTTGTGGTGTTAATTTAAATTGTTTTAACATGTGTATTCAAATTAAAACCTGTTTATTATTAATGTTATATCTATTAATAAACATCTAGACTATGTTTTTGTAATATTACACGTATGATAAACTTTTATTTAATTTGAGTTAGTGTTTGTTCTATTGATTATTTAACTGTAGATACCGTTTATTGTACAGATATTAATATTAACATTGTAAAAATAGCTCAATTAGATAGTAGTTATAAATTAGATTAAATTTTACAATTGTTTAAAAATAATTGTTGAAAATGTGTAAAATGAAAGTAAACTTTATACGTACCTACAGATGTTTTTATTGTATCTGATGGATTATGTATGTACTACTTTCTAATATTTATCTGGATGGTACTGTACATTGTTATTATATTTCATTTTGTCACGAAAAATAGACTTGAAAGTATCGCAATATTATATTTCTATTACCCAAATTTCTAACAATATTCACGTACTAAAATATTTAATAATTTTTAATGAAACTAATTTGGTTATACACTATTACAGAAAAAATAATGATTTCTGAGGTTGAATTATGTTCTATGAATAAAAAATACACATTTTATTTTTATTTTGTAGTATACCTACTGTTTTAACATGATTATGTTATTTTCTATATTAAAAAATACAAATATTTCGATGATCTGTAGGTAAACAATTTTAATTTTTTATCGTCAGTTTAACCACAGACTAAAATTTCATATAGTCTGTGGTTTAGCTACATATATAATACCTATAGCAATTTTACCAGTTTACAAATTTTTTTGACGTATTATATAAATTGTTTTACTGAGTATGTTCCAGTTTTGTAATAGGACTCGGGATAATTGACAATCATTTTTTTGACATGTATAAGTTCCGTGTTGGGTTTGATTTTTATTATAGTTTTCGTCTTTATGGACATTCTTCAAGCCCATGAATAATTTGTCCATTTTTCTGGGTTATATTGTTGCATGATTGGTAGGGACTCACTTGTGTATTGTTAAATATCGATCAGGTTATTGACTGTTGCCAGTCAGTAATTTTAAACTGAGTTTTCGAACCTTATAAATTTGATCGGTTAAAATCTAACTAATGTATTTTATTTTATTTTTTTGGATTCTAGCCACAATACAAAAATAATGATATAAAAAAAAAGCAAATTAGTTTTATAGTGCGAAAATCTCCATAATCGAGTTTTCCGATCTATTTTTGGTGCTAGAGATCTGGCAAAGTGAATATTTTATGACATTTTGGCTTTAATTTATGTATTAACTCAATCTTTAAAACCGATGTCTACGGGCATTAGGTATATAGTAAAGACAGCCCTTGATAAATAAAGCCTTTAATACCAATCGTGAAAAACATTCCAAAGATCATGTAGTTTCTATATTTATTATTTTTCTCTTGGTTCAATCAATTGTTTTGGTATTATTCCTAAAGTCTCATGTTTCTGTTGTTGCTGTATTATTTTTAATCTAAAAACATCGGAAATAGTAAATTTAAAAAAATAATAAATAAATATTTAAAATATTGTTTGTGTATTCATAGGTTTTAAATATTTCCTATAAAAAAAAATATGTATCTACACATTATATTTTTACTATTTTGTGTATTTTTATGCAATTCACATTTTCCTGCAGCATGGCATAGTTTACTAAATTATGTTACGTGAATTTCATTTATTAACTTGATTGTATTTACACGCAAATAACATTATTTGTTGTTACCAACTATATGTTGTAATATTTAAACATTTATATTTTCTCAAAAGACAATCATAGCTGTCATGGTTATGTGGTAAAAATGTAGAGGAAGTGACGCACCTGTTAACAACCAAATAGGATTGTTCATTCGGAGTTAAAGTGTTTGCGTACAGTGTAGTTCCTGCTGTTGCCCCTCTATGTTCTGTATAAATAATATGTATTATTCCGTCCGACAAAAACTAGGTACCTTCCATATCAGTAGTAGTAATGCAGTATTCTAGTTCGTTATTTAACAACAATACACATAATTATTTGAGTATTCTGGCGTGCTCGTAATTTAATAATTATTATTCCAGCTGCACAGTTTTAACGCCTAGATAAAGGTTTGAATATATTCAGTGTGTAGTCAATGTGTATAATTTTGTATACATATTATGTAAAAATCGAAAACTTTTAACTGTTTTTAATTTTCTGTATTCTCAATATGAATTTTAAATGATGATTATATTTTACATGATACTATTTACAATATATATATATATATATATATGTATATAATATACTATTATGTTTAGGTACAATATGTACCATATTGTTGTATAAATTATATTGTTTTTTTTTTATAGTTATTGAAATAAATTTATTTTTTATTTTTTAGACTCCAGGAGAGAGCAAGATACCTGTGCTGCATTCGCATTCAAACCAACTGAGATCTCGATTTTCTAATATTTCAAATAAAGTCCGTTCACATCTTGATAATTCTTATCGAACTTCATCACCATCTATGCTGTTCGGACTTTTCAACAATTCTAGTTCTGAAAATAAAGTACATCCACCCACTCGTCCGTCTTCACTTTTTAAATCTACTAATGGCACTTCAGTGACTGAAAAAGATGTTGGTAGTTACGTTGAATTAACTCAGCATTCAAAAACCGGAATTCTGAGATATTTTGGTAAAACTGTATTGGGTCCTGGTGATTGGTGTGGAGTAGAAGTTGAAAGTGGACATGGAGTTTGTGATGGATCTATATGTGGAGTAAGATATTTTTCTTGTCAAGATCAGTGTGCCTTATTTGTTTTGGCACATTTAGTATGTGCATCTAAGTCTCAAAATATTTTAAACGATAAAGTTGATGCTAAACCTATGTATGACGATGGCTGTCCAGCCACTTTACTGAATTGGGATTTAGACATTATTAAAACAGAATCTCCATTTGAATGCAATGATAGTCTTGGTATATTGACACCAGATCAAATGATTGAATTTAGAGGCGATGAAGCAAATTTTGAAGTTCCTGGTCTTTTATTTAAAATGTCACCTCAGCAAATTACAGAAGTAAGTTAATTTTGAGTATAGTTTAAATATTTAAATGATAATTACCTAACATTTGAATTAATGTTTCAGTGTACTTCTGATGGAGATGTTACAATGAATGATTTAGAAACAATATCTATGCCAAAAGATGACGATTTAGTATCTCCAGTTCTATCATCAGATCCTTCAAATCATACAATGTCTGAACACGATAGTGCAAGTGCCTACCCTAAACGCTCAACTGTTTCTTTTGGAAATGTTTTTTATGATAATTTTACAATTGATCGGACTCCATCATTAGAAGATTTGCCTATGGACGATTTATCATCTAAAACAACAACTGAGGTACCAGTACCTAGTATTGTTCCTATAAATACTGTTGTTACAAGTATAACTAGTGTTGGAAGTCTTGATACCGGTTATCAAGGAGATGGTGAAACTAGTCGTCCTACTAGTCGTGGAGCTACTGTTAAAAGACTTGGACCAACTGAACCAATGACAGATTCAGACTTTTTTACTGAAAGTGAAGCAGAAGATCATTGTCACCGTAAAGCAAGAGTTATTGATGGTACACTATATTCAGGTGATAATAATATTAAACCTGGAACTCAATCGGATAATCAAAATAATTCAGCTCCTACTGTTGAAGAGATGGACTCTAGTGGAATTTATTCTGATTTTGACAGAATATTTGAAGAACCGCCAGTGCACAAAGATAGTTCTGAAGCAGTTTCTTCAAATAATTCTACATCTCCTTCATCTGTTAATAGCCAACGAATTCGCCCAGCTACAATAGAAGAACCATCCAGATCAAATATACCTGAATGTACAGAAGATGCATCAAGTCCTGCTAGTAAGCGTTACAAAAGACCTTCACTTGTAAAACCAAAAAACATAGATGTACGACCTGATCAGGAAAATCGAGCACCAAGAACCAGAAAACCAGCTGGTCGTTGGGATGCTGTTATGAATAAGATAGAAAAAAGTAAAACTGATCAAAAAAGCCGTGTCAATCGATTGAAGGACGTCAAAAGCAAAATTAATTCTATAAATCCATTGGCAACTGTGTACTCTAATAGATTAAAAGAATCTCCTACAAATAGTGAACCATTACCTGTCAGATCTCATAGAGAAAACACTCCTTTGAAGGCCAAAAGGTGTTTAGCTATTTATCATCCCTAAACTTATAATTTATAAACAAATTTAATTGACAATAACTTAATGTTAAATTATTTTTAGTCGCAGGACTAGAGCTCGTGGCGGATCCGAATCTAATTTACCAATGACTGACCAAAAAACAAATTCTCCTAGGCCAAGGTGTATTCCTAAGAGTTCTCAAAATAGTTCCAGAGATAGTTCATTTAGTGATCTTAGCGGTGATACGAAAATGACACTAAAGCAAGCAGCTTCTCATCCTTCTCTTGTCAGTAAGTAGAACTTATAATAGTATTTATGTTAGGTTGTTATTAAATGAATTTAAATATTTCATAATATAGTTTTGAACTTTTCAATTTAATTATATTCTTATTCTTATGCAATATTTATATAGTGAAAAAGTATATAATCACTTAGGTTTCTATAAAAGAGATTAAGTGCAATTATTGCAATTTATTGTATTTTATAAAAATTTTATTTAACTAAGTAAAATGTAAAAATACATTCATAGGTATAGACATTTAGTTGTGTTTGTGTTGCTCAATTCATATCTACCAATAAATATTAAAATTACTATTAATTTAGTTAGAAATCATTCAGAAAAAAAATGAATATATACATTTTTAGTAACTGTTATATTAATAATACTTTTAAAAACATCGTTAATTTCAAATTTAAACTATTTCGAACACGTTAATAATTTAAAAAAATTAAATTAATAAGAATTATGGACAATCATATTTTATATTATTATTGTTATATTAATAGTAGAAGAAATGCGCCTGGTAGTGTAGGCTACACATTAAACCTAGAATCAAATACTATTGCATATAATTTATATTTTAATAGTTGTGTTGAATAATTTTTTTAATTTGGTTCTAATTAGTATTTATTTCATTTTTAAATTTAATGAGCCGTCATTTAATTATAAACAAAGAAACCCTATTTCTATCTGTATAGGAAATTATATAATTTCATTATTTAAAAATTATACTTATCAACAACTCTACATGAGAAAGCTGTTAGGTCTGAGAAAAATTAAACATATATTCATATCAGTAATGTTTTATTTTACAGTTATATGAAATTAAAAGATTTTATTTTAATAAATTCATTTTTTCTATATTTAAGTGTGAAAACAATTATTATCTATTTAATATCTACTTTATTTATCTTATTTAAACAATTCATTGCAGGAATTAATTAATGATCAATATTTTTTCGTAACTTTGACTCATTACATCTTTACAGTATGCACGATTCATAAAAATATTTAAATTTAAAATCTTTATATGTAGTGTTTACTATCATGGAAGACGTATTACTAAGTATTATATCACTACAGTTGAAAAATCTAGACTCCTGCTAATGAATAGTTATAAATACATGTATGGAGTGTTTTAAAAATTATATTGATAAATATCAACTGATCTTGTTACCTACATAAAAATGAAGTGACAAATTTGTACTACCTAACGTAATATTTTCATACATTAAATTGATTGTATCATGGATTGTACTTTAAACATTCTCGAGGAGTATGAGTATTAATTATAAGTGATTCAACACATCTGTTTATTAGTCAACTTTCAAGAGTTTATTTTTCAGAATTGCAATGTTATCACTTCACCTTTCAAAATAAATTTTCCCATCGCATGCTACACTGCGTTCGAAAGTAAAATGTGGTTTTTATTTTTAAAATTTTACTTTAAAAAAAATAATAATAATAATAATGTTTTTGTTTTCCGTCACTTTGACTATAACATATTTTTCTACAGAATTGTTTAATCGCCAGTATCTAATGAAGACACAATCTTGTTTACCCGTGTTAGGAGTCCTGTAGTAGTGGTAATATATTTTATAAGGAAACCGAGGCCAACTAGAGCGAAACTGTCGGAGAGGCTTTTAATGCATTTATACTTAATTGTTAGTCTTTAAGATGATACGCATACTGCAAGCTATCTTTAGTATTTTCAACCGAATGAAAACTCGTATAATTGGAAAATTTAGTCGCCATTATTTTAAAGATTTATGTCTAGGTCTGATTCACCTAATTTCACTTTTACCTAAAGTGCAATGTCCATAAATATTATTCATGATATCTTTGTATTGCAGATAAAAATTTTAATTCACGCTCACCTACAGTAAATGTGGTCGTACCATCAATACGTAAACCTTTGACTACTGCCATAAAAGGGACCTCTCAAAACCGAAGATACAATTCAGGTAAATAATTTTAATCCATAATTTAATTTATAATCGTATACCTATGTAGTATATGTTCTGAAATCATTTCAACCTTGACTTTATTTTTAGTCAAAACTGGTAATATAATCCAAAACAATTATATTGTTTTCTTTTTAAGCACTACTATAATTTATGTTTTAGTACCTACTATTTTTGATGTTACCTACAATTAAGAAATATTTATTTCGATTTATTCCGATAATATATGATAAGTGTGTTGTATTTTTGAAACACATTTATATTAATGTTCTGGATTACTCCATATAAATGTGTGATAAATTTAGCCGTAGCTATACTCTACGACCTACCCTACTCAAAGAAAAAGTTGATTGTAATTCGTTGTAAAAACTAAAATGCACAGGTTTTTATTTTTCGCTTCAGTTGTCTCGCAAGTAAAAACCACTTGCGCTTACATTTGTGTCTCTAACCACTACAATATTAAAATACGATTTGAACGAATGTGATGAACCAATGAAAAACAATGCGGGAAACTAGTTTTACTCGTGGAAGCCCTGTTTAGACAACGGTAATTTTACCTTAACGTTGTGTCTCGTTCGTGTTGATATTATATATTGTAGTATTATTATTTAACAGATCTTCTGTTTTATTTAATTAGATATACAACACCAATGGTCGACTGCGTGTACAAATTCTGTATTCAATTACACTCGTATGCTTATTAGTTTTATATTCCAAAGAAAAAAGATTTTATTTTTTCCATACTTAGATGTATACGGTATATACTGTAGGTGGTATTTTTATTTTGCCTTTTGCTTTTACCTCTCCTCTTAAGTGGTACAAGGGTGGTTCTTGCAAAGCCACAAATGGCGGGGATGGCGAAAATATTTTGCATATACTTACAATAATACTATATATATTATGCAATATATAATATATTATATATTACTCATATATATAATATATAAGTAATAATTATAAATTATAACTTACAGAACATCAAATATATTGCAAAATAAGCATTCTTTTGCGGTTCTTTTGCTTGAAGAATCTTTCAAGGAGGGCTATATTTTGTTGGAACGTATATTTTCGGAATGTTTTTTCTCGGACACATATTAATTTGGAAACGTATTTAGTTGGAAAAATATTTCATCGGAAATTTTTCATTTTATAATTAAAGTTTAAAACATAATCCCTAGAAATATTTAATGTATTTAATTACTTTAATTTCTTAAATTATTTTAAATTATCGCCAAAACGGTTTTTAGTAAACTGTATACTCATTCATATTTTTAGTTTTTACACGGCCAAGGGAGGGAGTCTACCTAACGTCCCCCCCCTCCATAAAACTATCACTGAAGTGGTAAATTGGGTTTGTGCTGTTTTCATATTATTAAACTGCCTATCATGTCGTTATTACTTTTTTCGAATATATATATATGTATAATATATTACGAACAAATCGATTAAATCACCCATCTAGTTTTACGTATTTTTAAGATATAGATCATATTAAAACAACTGCCTACCAATTTAATTATGATAATATTATCCTAAGTTGTACAATTATTTATAGTGGACACAATATGAATTCGTTTTCGTCGTGCTTCAAACGGTTGTGATATATTCGTGCTGTATGAGATTTCTCTACATAGTCACGTGGTTGAATATCGTGTGAGTTCAACTCTATAGGTCTGTACGAGTCATTAATCGTAATATAAACAACACGTGCACGTTAACCGTTTATTGTAATTATGCAGTGATTGATCGGAAATCCTATTTGCTATTGTGTGTAATATGTTGATTAAAGATTCGCAAAATTTATCAATAGGATTAGAATAAAAAAATAAAACAATTTTAGCCATCACTGTGTGGGTGACTGGAACTGTTGCCAACGACGGTTCAGCATTCGAAGGTCGGGTACTAGCGAAGCCGGCCCGTAGCGGAAGTTCTTCGAGATGCCACCATTAGTTTTAATCGGCCGGTTTTCGTGAGAGCTTCGTGTGTGTACGTGTATAAGACATGTGTGTTAAGATCGTAATTTTAATTTATTTTCGTAGTTCTCGTCAAATGTTTACCTCATATCTAACGCGTTTTTGATAATTTGATCTGCATGGATTACATGTCGGTAAGGTAGAATTTAAATATGCATTCGTTTGAAATTTTTAGGAACTCATTGACCTCATGAACCTGTACCCATAATCTTGTTAAATATACGTATTATTTTAAGCAAATACTAGTGCTTATTGAGAAAACATTTGTTATTTATTATAGATTTTCTTAATTATCATAATATTTTTTTCCTCGGTATCAAGACTAATATATTTTTTATTGATAACAATTCATTTTAATTTCTTATTTATTTTTATAATATTAAAATAACATTTCTAACATAATTTTTAATCCAAAATTGTTTGAAAATGATAAGAATTAATTACAGAATAAAACTAATGTAAATAAGTTGTACCATTAATTGTTGATTGACAATCTAACTGTCTTTTTTAAACTCTTGATAAAAAAACAATTGTCAGTTTATTATGCAGTACATGGTTAAAAACGATATTTTAATTATTATTATTATAAAATAAAATAAGTTGTTTTGATTAATCGTGTAGTGATGTCAATTAAATCATCCATCATTACACTCCTTCGTATCTGTAAGCATTTGTCATCATATTATTTTTCGAATTAAATTGTATGTTAGCATTTTTTCTGTATAAAATTGATATTAATTAAAATATATGATTTTTTTAATTTCTTTAATTATTATATGATAACTGCCTTTCATCAGTGCAGTGCATAACACTGAACCATGGCTACACACGTCACAAATTTCATTGAATCACCTGACCAGAGCAAGTGCAAGCCTTTCTCTGCAATATATATACAATGGATATGCTTTCACCTACTTGTAATATCTAACAACTTCTTGGCCAAAAATCTGGACAGAAATGTATAGGTACAACGTGTTTTTACATAGTTTTTTAAACGTTTAAAGGTTTTTGCATTAATATTCAGATTATTATCATAACATGAACTATTTCATCGTTATTCTCATACCTCTAAAGCCCCAGGATGTAGGTAATTACAACGGTGTATCACGATCGTGGGTCAATGATTCCTAATGCGGTTTCAAACGTGAATAGTTTTTATTTTTTTATTTTAGTATTCTATGCATAATTCTCGTATGCATTCAATGTTTTTGTTTCGATCACATAATGGTTTAAGAAAAAAAACCAAACAAATTTGCGATTTGAAAATTAATCAGTTCGCACAATATCCGCAATTCAATCTTCTGCGGTAAACGATAATGCCGATTAGGGAGAGGCCGGACGTGGCTTGATTGAAAATAAAATTCTGTTTACCTATTAGTATTACCTACACTATGGTAGGCACGTTGGGCAAGTTGACAGCTCTGTTTCATGGTAATTCTAGTTCAAAATCATCTAATCGACGACCGAGCGTAATATCAACGCCACCGCCAGTCATACTTACTGACAAAGCGGATGTGCAACATTTACAAAGATGGTCGTCTTTAAGATTGCATAGGCGAAAAGCTCGACAACAGGGTAAGTACCTTAATATTGTCTTTCTTACCCTGATTCATTTTTTGGAAACAATGAAATTAAACTCTTAAAAGAATAGATATAATTACTTTGTTAACTAATTTTTAATTTGAATCTCAGTCTATGATGTTTTATCGATTGTTTGTGTTTATTCAAACCTCATACTCAAAATGGTCTAAATAATAATTGTATAATTAATGCATATATATATTTCTAAGTAAATAAATCACGTTTTGTATTACAAAGTTAATCTTATATTTATTGCAAAAATTATTTTATTCAAGTACAATTGTTTGAATCATAATGCTCGATGTGTTCACTATTTCTCAAAAAATTATCAAACTGAATCTGTTCTACAAAATTACCACGAAAACTTCTACATATGTTACATGTCAGTTCCTCCGGTACACATAGTTAAATACTTTCTCGATATTTCGTACGATTTCTTCTTTACAGTATATTTAATGTTAAAACGAAATTTATTACTCTTATTCAATTTTACATAAATGTGATGTATTTTGCACGGTTTTTTATTTAAGAATTTGTGGTTGCGCCAAACTACAATTAAACGAATAGGCTTAAAAGTAAATCAGTTTTAGCGGGATTGTTGCCAGACATTATGGGCCGGCAATTAATATTCGGACTTTCGTTTGAATCAAGAAATGGGCTAATCAGCAGACCGTAGATATTTGCTAAAAATACATTTTTGCAATATGTATATAAATTATACGTTACATTTAATATTTAAAAACATTTTGTTGTAATGCCACTTATTATCTTGTCTGATTTATGATATATGACTTATTACAATTATATGGCTTCTAAATATTAATTTTTTTTTTTTGGCTATGGTACATGTGACTAAAAATACACCAACAATTAAATTGAATAAAAAACCATGTCTATGATGTATCCTCAAATATAAGATACACTACTATTCTATAACATTGTTATTTTTTAGTAGTTTCGTATATCGTATTCCTAGAAAGTTTTCGGTAAAAACATTAACAATAGCCTACCAATATTTTAATAAATATAAATAAATTTCTTACATTTGTATAAAATAGGTGTAATCTGGCTTTCAGTAAACTTGGTTACTGATATCAACAATTTTGCATAATAATATAATATGGACTTTCTACCTATTTAATCAAAACAAAATTATCGATAATTTATTTTAAACTCTTTATAATAGTGCAAAAAGAATATTTAATTAAAATTAAAATTACAAGCTATGCCTAATTTAAATTTGTGTAAAACAGTTGATATAATTAATGTTTCTATCAATCCTAAATCAGTACATATCAATTGTAAATAAGTACCAATTTATTTTTCACGTGTTCATATTTTATTTAAATAGATTTTATAATTATTTATTATTTATTTATTTATTTATTATAATGATTCTTCAATTTGTTGTTATAAATCATAATATATATTCAAACACGTGTGTTTTTAATTTCAAATTGAATTAAATTTATACTGAATTTAAATTTAAGAGTTCTACAAAATAGCGTTAATAAAAACGAAAATAAGTTTTCTTTTTTTTATCCAAATCGTGTTGTTTTGAAGTTTTATTATTATAGTTTTTCACGATATTTTCCTGTGTAACTTTATACGTATTTCGAAATAATGTATGACAATGCCGTTCCCTTGTACAGTTGGAAATATTCAGATCATATTTCAATGATGACAATAGCAGTGTGAAGTTTTCCAAAAACTGCAATTATTGACAAACTACAAAAATAACACATAATATGTATCTTTTGAAATTGTAAATTTATACATTTATTGGAGTAAACTTAATAACTTATTTCTATATTGTTGCTATTCATAATTAAAAAAGAATAACAATTATTTTGTATGATATATAATAGCATGTATTATATATTGTTTTTGTATGTGCGTTATGCATTCGTTCTAATTTATCTACTTATATAATAAGTTTTTTTTTTTTACCTAATTGAAATTCGCAGATCTTAATTTATACATTATTATTAAAAACGCAAACAATCAATGAATATTCGGTATATGCGTTGTACCTCATTCTTATCATTTAAATTATTTTTATATTACGTGATACTTTAAGACCATGTGATCAATCAGTGCGACTATACGTGTCTATACGTTTGCTGACAATCTATCCGTTATGTGACCCGCCGTCATCCTGTTCCTCCCTTAATAGGAATGGTACTTTTCTAGTTGTCCGACCGTCGATATATGTATTTGCAATTATGTGTGGCGGTTCGATGCCCTATAGCTTTGTGCACGCCTTAACTACCGGGCCGAACGAACAGCGATAAGCGCTAGTGGTTCTGGGTTTTCAGTGTGGTACTCGACTCCGAAATGCACTTAATAAAATATGATGTGTCTAACAATAAAACGAATTCGTGGCGTTTCGGAAGGAAAAAAAATGCTCTTAAGTCTCTTAATGTGGCAATTCAAAAACAAATTTAATAAACTCCATATCCTCTTCTGTAAGTGTATTTTGGATACACCGGCGAACAACGTGTTTGGCCGGTGGCCAGTAGTTGACATATTTAAAAATAGGAATATTCGTCTGGTTATAACCACCTTTAGTCTACTATACCTACATAGATAACCGAAAACTTCAGTGACGATATTGTTTAATCATCCATGTGTAATAAACTCATTGATTTTCATTCAACCGTAAACTGTTTTATCAAAACAAAAAAAAAAAATACAACTTGTTAGATTTTTCACCTGATATATTACCATGATAAATTTCGTACTACATTATTTATTTTTATAAAATAATTCATCATCTTTCGACCCAAAAATATGTTTCTTTTTGTAATTAGTTAAATATTTTTTATCGCCTATAAATTATTACGTTGTCTACCTATGTTATTTTAATATTATTTCAAAGATATTTTGAGATTTAAATCATTTTAATTTTTACTTTTTACTAGATATAGGCCATAAGATCAAACATTAATAGCGCCTCAGTAGTAAACTGGACTCCCTAAATTAAAGGTTAATCTCTAAAAATATAGCAATCAGCGCGTTAATTATTCATTTTGTAATAGACACTTATTAATTTTGAAGTCAAATGAAGTAAACAATCGTATTTTACATTTATTGTTGATTATTTTAGGGAAATATGGTTATAAATTGTAATGCTTTATGAAAAGAGAAACAAGTATTTTTTTGATTATTTTAATTTTATTTTTATTTTTACTCAATCTAGTTATCCTTTTGGTTTTAATTGAATTGTAAGTTTTCCATATTAAATACATTAAATATTTACCTTTTATTTTTCCTTTGGATGTTGGTTTGAATTGTGTTTTCTTTATAATGATAGCCTAAATATTGTAGTAATGGTAACATGATGCTTAAATATGATTTTTATATTTAAATGAATTTTGTTTTTCATAGCGTTCTAGGCTTTCCATTATCTAATAAATTTGGTTTAATGTGCTGGTTCTATTTTTATCATATTTTTAAATATAATTTTTCATTGTCAGTGCTTTACTCATCAAGTATATAATTATGTTTTTGGTTTATTGAATAATATTTGTGCCAAAAAAAAACTTCTCAAATAAAATCTCCTTGATTACTTAACGAGAAAGGTATTGCACAAGTATCTATCTAAAAAATGAATACATAATCTATAGTTATAACTTGAGTATTAATTACCTTAGCAACATATGCATATTAATGTGACATGCGTGTATTAATTAATATAATATTGCATTAAATTATTGTTATTATTAATATTGTTGCTAATTTTAATCATTATTTGTTTTTCCTGTTTAAATGCATTGTTTTTGAATTTCTTAAATATACTGATATTATATTGTTTCTAGTTTGGATTTGTTCTTATCGATAATAATTTTAAAAAAAATTAATAAAAACAATATTTATAACGTAATGAAGTACATAATGCAATTGAATCGGTAGTGGAAAAACCGTACCAGATCAAAATATGATATTTAATTTTTTTTTAATGAATCAACTCAACTAATGTAGATCTAAATATTGACTGTAAAAACCGTACTAATCCAGCCTTTTTTCATTTGTAACCGACATATATTTATAAGTTTAATGAGCGGCAAAATTGTACTTGTTGACAAACTTTAAACTTGATTATTTCAAATTGTATTTTTCGGACTAGTACTGTTTTTCCAATCACCATCTTCGAAAGTTTAATAGGTTTGCATTATTTGTTACACAATTTGAATTAGTAGTAATGTAACTAATTTAATTCCTAATCTCAGTCAAAAAATGAATTGTTGGAAAGTGTTTGGTTGTGTCCATTTAAACTATTAAATATCGTAAATATCACTTTTAAATGCTGTTACTAATCAGTAATCAGTATTGCCTAATGCTCTTATACGTTATGGTATATACATAAACCAAAATTACCTGTATCTATTCATAAATCTGGGTTGTACGTATTTATCTAACATAAAAGGCTACAATTCACAAAATTATTAAAAAATACAAGAAGTTCATAAGGAAATTTTAAAGATGGTTTACTAGGTATTGTAAATGTTATATTTATTACAAAAAGCTCATTTATTTTCATAATCCTCTGTACTCAATGATATTGGCAGTCGTTTAATACATTAATTAATGAAAGTTTTGCTTTTAAATTCACTCCCTTAATTACACGATACACAATCGTATTTACACTTAGTTTGTGCATTGTGCTCACTGTCCGTCTGTCCATAGATTATTTTATTAATGTCGAAAGTATTGGTATTTTACAACGAAATACAATTACTGTTGTCATATACATTTTAGACTCATAGTAATATAGCAGTATTTTTATTTATTTTAAATTATTTAAATAATTAATTAATATCGTTATTTATGTATAATTAAGAATAAACTATAAACATGGAAAAAAGTTAATATCAATTTATAAATAAGATTGACATAGCTGACTTGTAGTTATTACTTATTTCTAAATTTTATAGTTATGCACTTATGCATCTATAATGATTAATGAGTATGTTATGTAGGTATGTATTCTGTAGTATATAATTGAATTTTTACATTTTATTTAATCTTAAAAATTTTATTCTTATTAAATAGATAACCGTGAAAATAAAAATGTTTTCATTCTTTAAGTATAATAATGAAATAATTTGTTTATATTATACGCATAAGAATATGCTGTAGATCGTATCGTCTTAAAATGATGTATTTTCCGTTTCAAACCGAAACTGTGGCTAGTTGGATCACCAAAGACAAACCTTCGACGATTTGTTTAAAATATAGTCACTTGTCTGTTACAGATCATAGCTTAGCAACGAAACCTGATGGGAAAACACAAGGCCCACAAGTCGGTAAAACGACAACAACGTCTGCGAAAGCCATCAAAGGTACCAAAAAAGATGATGCAGTCGACCGGGAAACATTGCAGCTGGTCGAAGCCCAACTGCACCATGTCACCAAGGGCTTTGACGCGGTGTCCGTGCTGTTTCGGTACCTCGTCGACGACGTGAGTACAATAATAATAACGTTATCCTTGCGCAGCGTGTATATGATAACTACAAACCGTATTGGTTATAGTTGTTGTTGTTGTTGAGCGGTCCCCTCCCACCACATCATTCCAATACCCGTCTCCGAGCCATAATAATATCGTACCTACCATTCCTTCCTAATGGCTCTTCGTAAATACCGCGCGCACTGCGTAAAATGCATTCCGAGCGGAGAGGATAAGTTGTTTTCTTGTCTGAACCTTTTTTATTTTCCTTCCCATTACATGCTACTAACCAAAATCTAGAAAAACCTGTCGCGTGTACAAAGTCAACTGGGGCGAGTTATGTTTACGTTTCCCTGCAGCGATTCGATAATTATTTTATATACCATGTACAAAATATTATCCGATTTTTTTCTCTATTGAAAATAGAATAATAGTTTAAAAAAAGAGTCTTCTGTCGTTGCCGTAGTCACTGAATTAGATTCTTGCAATCGAACTTCGATAACGAAAAAGATCCTTATGCACTGCACTTCGCGAGTATAAAAAAAATGCATTATAGTATGCATTTCAGTTGTCTGCTGCACGTAAATAATATCGCAGCAAATAATGCGCATTTTGTTTTATTTGCAATTTTTATTGTCGTTGGTACCAGCAATTATGTTATTTGTAACAATTGTTTCGGTTGGTGCGGTTTTTGAGATTAGAGTCCTTTGCGGTATTCTTATCATTTAATGTAAGAATATATTTTAAAAAATTTTAAAGAAATGCAAAAGAATAACCATGTATATCGTAAAAAAATCATTTTTACGTTTTCGAATCTGTCGCAATCAATAATATTAAAATTTCTATTCGTTTTGCGATAAATAGAGAAAACACTCCGTGTTTCACTTTTGTAATAATTTGGTACGCTATTAATGATTAAGCAACCGTGTAAAATGTACGGAACCAATTCAACGAAAATATAATCTTAATGTGACGTGTTCAAAAATATTCCTAAATAATATTTTTTTTACTTGATTGTCTTTTTTTTTAATCTCATTATTTTTGGATGCACACATGACATAGGGATAGGGGAGCGACAAATATTATTTATGTATCGTAAATCGTTTGTATGTGTAGTCTGACACGACTTCCGGGAACTATTTTAAATTTTCATTTCATAAACAATAACCTAAGCGTGATGAGTTACGAGTGGGAGCGTGAAGTTACTTTTTCGAACGTCTCATAGTCAATGGAATCGTTCATCAAGGAGGAAGGACAATCGTTTACTATTACGCACTGATACTATTCGTGATTTCTAATTATAATCAAACAGCTGTAGAGTTTATTGAGTGGACCTGTACTGGTATACCTACTATTAATGTCAATCGAGTGCACACTAAATAACTGTTTAATTGACTCTTAACAAACAAATCGCTTTACTACCATTATTTCATTACCGGTGTATCCCCTGTTTGGCTTACATTTATTATTATTTACATTATATTTCTTCTGGATTTCTAGACAAACATAAATATGTTAAGTTTTTTTGCATATAGTCTTCATATGGTGATTGTTTTCATTGTCATACATCGTTGTTAATGATATTACAATAATTTTGATTTTTTTTTTTCAGATGGATGCTCTGTCTACTACTAGGTTAAAAGAACAATTGGATGCCAACCATAATAACTTATTATCCACCAAATGTTTATTAGGTAAGTAATTTTATTACATTAATGCATAGTTAGGATTTTGTAGGTCTATATAAAACTCATAAAAATATAATATTTGAACTGAATCCAAAATGCATAAAACAACCTTTTGAAAAAAGGCACTAATAGTCGTACAAAAATACTTAAATTATTTCTTAAACCAGGAAAAAAAATTTGTTTGTATTATTATTCAATATAATATACACAATGATTAGCATGACTATAATATAAAAGGTTGAGGTTATTGTAAAATATAAAAAATATTTTAAAATTTGATACTAACATCCAGCATTTTGTGAATGTTATACTAATCTTGAAAATAATCCATGATTTATAATTTTATTTAAACCATTAAATGAAACATGACAAAATAAAACCTATTGAGTTATGATCATGGAACACATTATATATTTTAATAAATAGGTACCTATTAATAAATATCACCTTTTCAAATATTTAAAATATGTACATTTTATAAAAATGTGATAACTTATAAGATATAAGAAACCAAAAAACTAAAATTTAGATTATTTTACCCTACATAGTAACAATATAATATATAGCTAACATGGCCTTAAAAATTAAATGCCTATGATATCCAAACCTTACTATTATATGTTTTTTTTTTAACAATTAATTTATATATTATAGCATACATGTGTATGACAAGTTTATATGTATACTAAAATGTTAAAATATAAATTTAAATAACTTTAATGTTTTAGATGAATCTCAAGCAAAATGTATCCAGTATCAAGAAGAAATAAATCAGCTTAGAAAAGAAATTGATAAATATCATATTGATTTAGAAATAAAAGAAAAACTTGTTAATGAAAGTAAGTATTATTGTTATTTGCTGTCAATTCAATATTTTGAGTAATAAAATAATAACTATTAGTTACATTTTTGGTATTTTATATTATAATATATACCTATTTACTTATTTTAGTTACTTCCTTGAAAGAAACCCAAATATCTGGACTAGAAAAGAAACTCGACGAACAAGCTAATACCTTGAAACAGCAATTTAATGATGAACTTAACAAACATAAGAATGAGTCTGAAGAGGAAAAAATGAAACTTATACTTTCTCATGACCAAAAAATAGTTGAGTTACAGCAAACTAACAAACTTGAAGTGTCTCATTTGCAAAAATCTGCTACTGAAAAACAGATAGAACTCTCTCAAAAAATATTGGTATTGGAAAATGAACGTAATCTATTGATGTCTGAAAGAGATGTATTGAAAGAAGAGAATCTGCGGTTGGTTGAGGAAAAAAAACTACAGGTATTTAAATTTAAATGTTGATTCTAGTCTATTACAAAACTAATTGATACATTTTTTTTTTTTTCAGAATACAAGTCTAGGTTACCAAAAACTTTGTCATGAAGCAGAATCATTGAGAACTGTATTAGAGTTGAAAAGTTCTGAAATGCAGGATCTTCGTAAACAAAATGAGAGACTACAGAGAGAAGTAGAAGATTTACCTGCAATTGTGCAAAGATTGGAAGCAGCACAATCTCGAGTAGAAGATTTAAATGTGCAACTGCAAAGGAAATCAGAAATTGAAATGTATGAATGTTTTCTATAGTACTATAGTATTTATAATCAATGGTTCAACGTAATTCTTCAAAAATTGTTTTGGCTTTTTTATATATTTAAAATATTATGAATGTATCTCTAACCAAAGAAATACTATTTGTTTTTTATTAGTAGTAATATCAAATTTACTATAGTAACAAATTTGGGGAATGAGTGTAAATTAAATTGTTATATAATTTTTTTTCTATATATATATTTATAGGCAACTTAGTCAAGAGAAAGATAAAATGGCAAGAGAAATTGATTTAGAAAAAGAAAAAAAGAAACGGCTATCCTGTCATAATGAAGAACTACAGTGGAAGCTAAAAAAGAGTACAGAAGTAGCCAATCATTTAGCTGTATCCACAAAGAGATTGAGTATGATTTTTTTAAATGTTAAAAGAAATAATCTATAATTGATATTATTATTTTATAGGCCAAACTCCACAAGACCTTGCAGCCATGAAAGAAGCACAAAGCAATTACCAAAAACTTTGCAGAGAAAGTTCAAATTCTGAAAATAGGTATTTTTGCTTTTCATTGTACATACCTATAAAAAAAAGTATAATTAGTCATATAATTTTAATAATATTTTCAGTGGGGATGAAGATACTATGATTAGTCAATTGGAAGTAGATTTAGAAGGGCCAGCAAGGATACTTGGCGTCATGAAGAAAAATGATTCACTCTCATATGTTTTTGAGGTTGAGGAGGAACCATCGGAGATAGCAACACGGTTAGTACGTCGCGCTAGTAGTCTTCGTTCTGTTGGCAAGTCCCGCACACGCACTCGTGATTCAATTGGTGAAAAACGATCTAGAGCCAGTTCTCAATCTAGTTCTACTAAATCAGTTGAATTGGATTCAGCTCTTACTAGAAATTTGGATGAATTATTTGCACCAAACCCTGAAGATCGGTACTTAAGTGATTGTTTTACATGCAGTTCAGATTCATCAAACTCTTCACCAGAACATATGGTTTATGATCAGAATCGTACTGCCTCTTACATAGTGACCCAACAGACTGGTGAAAAGACTAAGAGTGATGGACTAGCCATTTAAAACCTTATGCACAATACATATTTTTCTGACTTCTTTAATTAGATTGTGCCAAAAATTGTATGAATATTTATTTAATGTAAATCAAAATATCTTATTTTTATTGCTAATATTTTTAATTTTTAATTTATGATTTATTTTATTTTAATTTTTAAAAGTGTTATTTTTCTTTAGTAACTTTTAAGACTGAATTCTTTAAAATAAAATTGACCGCAAGTTTTTGGAAGAAATTTATTTAAAAAGTGTGTTACAGATATTTCTTTTTTTACTTAATGTATCGCTTACACAATGTAGGATTTTTAATTTTTAACAATTGTAATACATATTCTTAAACTAGTATACTAACTTTCTATAAAAAGGTCTTAAATTACACTAATCAAATTCCTGCCCTTTTATAACTAAATTTGACCATGCAATGTTTTTTTGTTTATTTTATTTTTTTATTTATTTAAAGTAATATTGCACAAATTGTGTAATTGTCACTTGACACCTCATGTTTAAATGTTTTAAATAACTTAAACTTATCAGACAAATAAAGTTTGATGCAGTATGTGTCAAATGTAATTTAAGTACATGAAATTTATTTTGTTTAAATATTTTTCCTGATATTTGACAAATTTTTGGAAAAAATGTATGCATTTATTTACACTGTTTATAAATTTGATTATATTTTCTTAAATATCTTCTACTGTCCTTTTTGTGTCCTATGTATGTTTCTTATTATAAATACCATTTCTTTTTCTTCTATACATTTAATGTTAATTTTATTCTTTCTATCTTAATGTTTATAAAAAGTATATAGATACCTGTACATGTCCAATGAGCTTAGACAGATAATGTTTTCAATAATTATCATTCTGGAGTGTTATGATTTTTTTTTTTTTTTTTTTTAACTAGTTTTTAGTATTTGTGATATGTATGATTAAATTATATATTCAATATTGTATATAAAATGTTCTGTTTGATTATTATTATTATAATTATTTTGTTTGTCTGATTTTTAAAAGTTTTGTTATGAATGTTTATGCCGATAAACCGGGTACGTATTTTAAGTGTATTTTAAATATTTATACATCCTATTGAATATTTATTTATGATATATTACAATGATGATGAATCTATTCAGTAGGTTGACTATTGTTATTATTACTATAAAATAGTTTGTACATCTTTATATGTTAATTATTTACTATATAGTTATCCTACACATGTGATATACATATGTATTACAAGTTTAAAATGTGCTGCTACTCGCTGTTTGAAAATGGTTAGTATAGTATAACATTGAATGTTCTGTCCAGTAAAATATTAAAATACCTTGTAATACTATTATTTAATTAGTGGTGAAACATTATTTGATGTTGTTTTTTTTTTTTTTTGCTATTTTTAAAAGTATTAAAATTTTTATTATGTATGACAACCTAATGAGATGAATACAATAAAAATTATACTAAAATGTACTTATTGTATGTATTATATTTCACCTTTTCAGTTTTTACCTATAAAACAAAGTAGATCATTCTAAAACCAGTGAAGTCATGGTTTTTTTTTTAATCTTAAAAAAATTTAGGTAACTAGTTTGAATGAACCTTAGAATGAACAATATTACTACTTATAATTAATTATGTCTGTAATGTAATTTAGGGTCAATTTTACTAAATTAAATGTGATTCAATATAGATATTAAATAATAATACAAATATTCAATTAAACATAAGTATCCTCCAATCATAACAAACCATAGTCAAGTTAAATATTACTAATATTTTTATTTTTATAATTTCCTTTATTTATGATTAATTCTTAAATTATAAAAATACCTTAAAATAATTGTTGGGTCAAAGTGAATTATTGTATGAATTTAAATCTTTTTTTATCCATGTTCTCTCATAATAAATTCCATATTCCTAAGAATTTAACTAAACTAAAAGAAATTAACACACAAAGGTACAATATTTCACACTGCAGTCAAGTAACTGAAAGAGGACGCACAACGTATCAAACCGTTTATTACGTATGTGTATTGTTGAAAAATGTATAGTTGATATTGGCATTAATGTGTTGGGTCAGATACAATATTTACAACATTAAGATTATATTTGTACAATCGTAACGACATTATGTCTAAACTTTAAAATGATAATGGGAAATTTTTTACCATGATGTATTATATGGTTTTATTATTCATATTTTGTATTTAATTTCACGTATGTTTTATAGCAATAAAATTATTTTATCTCGAAGGAAAAAGTGTCATTATTAACAATTATTTATAAAATACAATAACTCACTTTGACCCAACAATTATTTAAGGCATTTTTATAATTATAAATTATTTATAAATAAGTGAAATATTAAGTAGGTATTTAATTTTACTTGTGGTGTGCGATATATTTTACAGTGATGAATTGACCGTGTGCCCTAAGGCCTGTAGTGTATTAAATTCAAAAATAAAAGAGAAAATACTCTTATTAAACATCTATTGATTTAATTTTTTTTAAATTCAAGCTGTAGCTAGATAATTACTTATATTTTCAGAATTGATAAAAGTTCATCAATATTCTCTCAGTATTATCCAATATAGAAGTTGCAGGAAATCTTTAATAATTGTTTTATTTCAAGTAGGTATGCTTAAACATGGTTTTCATATTGTACTGATAATAAATAAATAATAAAAATATAACAAAATTCGAAATTGAGTTATAGCTGTAGTATCCTAAAAATTATAAATCTGACAATAATTGGGGGCTTTAAGTTGTTTGAAGTTTAAATTAATGAAAGCCCATATTAAACAAAATAACCAAAAATCGAAAATTGTATTAAATATAATGGGCATCACCCATTTGCGCCAAAATAAAAAAGGTATGTTTTTTCCAATAGCCCATTTGCGCCAAATGTACCTGCGTAAACATTTTATATTAATGACTTGGTTGATTCTTATATTTTAAAGACGTATTTAAAACGTATGTCTGTAACGTATAATAAAGTTTATTTTATAGGATTTTAAATTTTCGTGGCATATAAATATAATTATCTTAGATAATTCTTTGTTTTTAGAAGTAGTGAAATGTAGATCGTTTAAAGCTCGTACAATATAATAAAACTTATTTGTTTATCTTTCGATGCAATAATATACAAAGCTTTAAAATCTTTGAAACTGTAATAAAAAAATTAAAAAAAAAATTTGAAAAAAATGTTCGTGTACGAGTATTATAATTTTATTTTCAATGCATATTTAGCTCATAGGTACTTAACAAATTCACAATATTTTAAATTCATATTATAACATAATAGGTATATATTATGCGTTTTCCGTGTTATACCTAACTAAAAATTAAATACTTATTCATATTGTGTTGATGGAAAAGTGTATATATAAAATAAATACATTTATTGTGGTGTATATAACATCACAGAGGTAACTTCCGATGAGGCGTTGACCAACATTATCCGTTGAGCACGTAAAAACGATGCATGACCGCTAACAAACCAAAAATCCAAAATCTATTTACGTTGCGTTCGCAGGATTTTACGGCAAGAGCATTTCTACGTACTTGACTCACTATTATTTGTCCTCGTTTTATTGCCCATTATATTATTATGTAATAATTATTGTCCTGCTCTTTTGCTTGCACACATTAAGCTATTAAGGTATACATAAATACGGGTTAGGTAATATTATAATTTTTATTGTTCAGTCTGTGCTCTGAATTACCGAGGTTCGAGATACAATAATGTTTATTATTTTAGCACAACCTAAAACGAAAACACAAATAATTCACGTACCTAGATAGGTACTCTAAATTTGGTTTTACATAGCAATTAAAATTACCATTTTGTTATTGCGCTTAGACATTAAACTATGTTTTACGGACTGTAGCGAAGTATACATTACTATATAATATATTATATTATAACCACAACGTGTCATTGTTATAATTTATAATTTCTGGTCAAAGGATCGCGTTCTTTTGTCGTTTGCGATAAACTTTCGTACGATTTTTAATACGAGTCACACGTTTGGCTGTATACGTATTTCTGGGTCTATACAATGCACGAATAAAGGATATTATAATGCTGTAACATGCCCGAATCGTTCTACAAGATCCTGGACGTACGAATGATGATATAGAATCAGACCACTGGTGCATATCGTGGGTGTGCTGAGGGTGTTACAGGTGAATTTTAAAGATAGCACTCCGAATAACGCGTGGTAACATATAGTACCCACACATAGTGTATAATAAACCTATAAAATTATCTGAAATTTCTTTGGTGCTCCATTAATCATTTTGGATGATTTGTGCCGATGGCAGTCGTTTCAGCGATTCGGAGTTGATACGTATCAACGTAAATAAGTTTTTTTTATAGTTAGTGCTGATAAATATCGTTTTCCAAAATCGATTTAACATTTTCAAGAATATCGTTGCTGCGTTGTCGATCGTGATGGCGAAAACAAGTTGAGCGCGCAATAAAGTTTGTATAGAAATATGTCTATTATTGTTTTATTATTGTCATGACACACATTCGTGTTTCCGTATAAAATATTGCTATTAGGTTTTTTTGTTTTCGGGTTTCCGTGAAAATAATTTAATAATATTATGCAGGTTTCCAAATGATGTAATTATTATTCAAAAAACGCTTATTTATATAGGTACATTACATTGCGCACGCGCGTCTGCTACGCGACACGTGAAAAATCGCAGTACATGTAATGGGCATTTCGTTTTTGTGTCTTATTCGTGTCTTTACCACCACCATAATTTCAAGTTGCAGTTTGGTTCGCGCAAAATAATGACCCAGAAGATGTAGAATATATTATGTTTTCTTTATTCAATCTAATGATAAGACAATCCGAATCGCAATAAGTATACTCGACGTACACCGCAGTACATTATAATAATAATATAATATACTCGTGTTCTTTTCAATTAACGATAGCAGACGTATATTCTTTTTACAAAGGCATTTATCGATCAAGTTGCCTACAGTGACTCATAAAGTCATGAGAGCCGTTAAAAGTTGTACAAAGTATCTATAGCCAGACTTGTTTTTATTTATTTATATGTTTTCTTCTCGACATTAATAAATTATAATACAACACCACAGGTATTGAAATGTTTTTTTTTTTTTTTTTTTTTTTGACACGATGATACAGTCAAACATTTAAGAATAATTTGTTCGTTTAACCTCTTCTCTGCCATGCATATGTTTGATCGCGCGTAACCAAAAATATCAAATCAAAACAGTTTTCCTTTTCAATACAAATCGAATACCTGCAGTATGAAGTAATGTTAAATGATAATAATGTTTTCTCCATGAACAGTGGCCATTCCACTTATATCATTAAGCATTATTAGGTTGTACTTATAAGTACAATACACGAGTACACATATTTCCTCGTAGTATCATATTTTATTCACGTAATCAAACGTGAACGTTAAATCAAAAAGACAAGCAAACAACTGCATATTTATAAATATTGTTAATTTTATAATTTAAAAGTACCATTGTTAATCGTCACAATCGTCAGTGCAAAATATATTAATGTGAAGTCGCAGCAGCTGATGAACTTTTATGTGTAGGTACTCTGAATTTTTTATACAAAAGCATTTTGCTACAATCTATATGGTGTTTGGTAAAATATAGTGTGCATTGTAAACGGCTTTGCTCGATGCGTTGCACAGAACACACGCCTTTATACTAAATTATGTATTATAATTTATAGCTAAATAGCCAACCCCTACATACAGCCGGCACTCGTTGTAATTTTTAAGTATTGTAAATTACATTTTTAGTTGCGCACCCAATGCACGTAATTGTCAGTAATAAATATTCTGTTGGAAAGACAAATTTTTTTTTAGATTTTTGAAACATAAGAATTTTAAATATCAACTAAAAATGTAATAGAAAAAGAAGACTGATGTGGGTGGATCACGATTAGAGGAAAAAAGACGCTATGATAAATACAGTAATTAAAGAGGATCCGAAAGGAAATGGACCACTAGGCAGACCACGCCTCAGATGGGAAGATTGTGTGAAGAGAGAGGTAAAAGAAATGGACCCAGGAGCAAACTGGAGAGAAGTGGCTGAGGACAGAGTAAGGTGGAGGGAAATTTGTTTTACGGGATGGTCTTAAAGGCCGGAACCCCCCTCCCCCCCAAAAAAAAGAATTAAATATGTAATGATTACAATTTTATTTATGTTTCTTCAACTTAAAATTTTGTTTAATATATTAAATTTCACTCGATTAAAACTAGCAATAATAAAACAATTTTTGATATCTAAATACCATTTTGAAATATCTAAAATCAATAATCTTTCATACGATTTAAAATTTTGAATTTAAATAAAAAAACCTTTACTTTTATGTTAAATTAAATTTATTTTGGTTACAACTTATAAGGTTTTTTTAAAAAAAATTATATGTGACCTGTTTATTAAAACTAAAACCGGCCCCACAGGTGAAGCCTTTTGAAATTTTTTGTACATTTTTAAAAAGTTTTAAATTTTAAATAGAATAATTTCAATTATATTTATGTCTCTTCAATTCATAAAATTTAATTCAAAATATACAATAAATAAAAAAATAAAAACATAAAATAGGCCAACTTTAGAATATTTAATCGTATCTTTACAAAAAAGGTGATAAGTGAGTTGTGAGTAGACACTTGAAATTATATATCAATATAATATCATGCATTACAAAATATTATGTTCACTACGCCGTTGCACCGAATCAATCTTGGTCCTATAAAAGTATAGACTCAACCTAAATAATTCTCATGTGTAACATTGCCGACAGATTTCTGACTAAGAATTTATTGTTGGTCTACGAGAAAAAGAGGAAGCCTATGTCCGTTTTTATTGACGTTCACAACTCGTTTAGTGGAGTGACATAATTCAAGAGGGCATCATAATATATATCTGAGATGAGGGTTCAGTGATGGAGATTTCTGATAATAACCTTATATGATTGATGAGTTGGTGGCATAAAAGTGATAAGTGTGAAAACAGGCGCTGGTGGTCATTAGGTGTTGCGTGATTGTATTAACATTTTGGCATCCATGAGGATGAACAATCAAAAAAGGAGAGTGTGACTCACACCTAGCTTATACGTGAATCCGTTAGAACTGCCAACTGGTTGTACTAACGTGTTTTTGAAAGCGTAGAAATTGATAATATTTTGTACATAGATTGACGAAACTCTGCAGATATTGGCATCAGTCACTTTGATGGCTGATTGTCGAGTTCGATTTTGTTGTCTTCATCGGTCGCCAACGCGGCGAAGCGATTTGGCAAAATAAAATATTTTCTTTTTTCTTTTTTTCGCCAGTATAGAATGAAAGAATTAGATTATGAAGGCAACGACCGTTTAGTTATGGACGTAATGGTGGTTTGCGTCGATGTTGAAATTGATGGTACGTTTGACAAGTCGAATCTGTAAACTGATATTTTATTTAAATCATTTATAATTCTAAAAATGCGTTTTACAATATAATACAACCTATAGTATTTATTTCAATATACTGATTCGATTTTTTCCAAGTATAGTTAGGTATAGAATTCACTCCGAATATAATATCATTTATTATTCAGATCAATGGTCAAACTGATAAATTAATTATTGTTTTATGTTGAATCTTGAATATAATTATTATGAATTTATTATATATTATTTCATATAGATACAGATTTTATTTTCTATCTGTATATTAATAAAACACAAGTTTTGATGTACACCTTTGAAATATATTATTTAAGATCTTTAATCGTCATAATAAAAGTCATCGGCAGTTTTAATAATAATAAAAAAAATAAAAATGTGTTACTTTCAATTAAGATTTTTTGTGGAAAAATAATGACATTGTTTTGCAAAAATATATATTTTTTCATTATACATAAAGTTGGCAATAATTTTATTGTAGACCTGGAAGCTAATGATAACTGGTCTCTGGATCAATTTTCCACTTGTAATTTTAAATTATAAAAAAAAAATACGTACATCTTAGACTTGTATACCAATAGAATGAGAATAACTGTTGAAATGTTAAATCGTAATTGTAGACACTATACTCAGCATATTGTAGGAAGTAGTAACTAGTGAGTAGTACATACTTATCAATGTTACACTGTAAATTAAATATTTATTATAATAACATATATTAATATTATATTAAGCAGATCTGACACTTTTATGTACGTCAGTACTTTTGTTTTATGTAGAAAATACCCCATACATAACTACTATACTACACAACTGTTAACTAAGGTTTGAATTTTATAAATATTTTGTGAGTCAATGAAGTATAAATATATAATAAAATATAATTCGTGTAATTTGGACTTTACAACTGTATTATGTACCGTGAATACTTAGTCATATAAATGTAATAATAATAATAATATTAAACTATCTAGCGTGTTCAAAAATTCTCAAACGTAATATCTAAATCATTCTTCCTACTATGACTAATGTCCCTTTTTTCCGCACTATAGATATTCATCAAATATAAAGCGAAAAATAGTTATATCGACAGCATGTAGGTATACACGGTTTATGGGCTTACGCCTTGCACTCTACGGATTACGCATGAGCCAATGCCAGCTATAATAAAACCTATACATAGAAAAAACATACTATAAGTGGTTTCAATGTATTTTTTTATAAATCCATAGCATAATATTAGATCAGCAGATAAAACCACGAAACAAATAATTTGGTTTTTGTTTTTTAGATGTAATGAAAATGTTTTAAAGTAATACGTCTTGTCATTTGATGTCAAATGTACTTATATAGTTATATAGTTACATGTGTGATGTGTACAATTTACAAATTTCTGTGAAGAAAACAAAGACATTATTACTATAATAAAAATAGTAAATAATCATAACTTAACGATAACCGATGAAGAATTAAAATATTATTAAATACTTCATCAATTTAACTAAAACTGATGTCCATCTAAACATTCTAAATTATTAGGTATAGAGCTTGATGTACAGAAGAACACCTTTTTATTATTAAGTAATTGTCAATTTACATTTAAATATTTTAAATTTAAGTAAGAAATGTATTATTTCTTCTATAATGTATATTTTTTCTTTGTTTGGGTCTAACGTCTACACGATTTAGACCAAAAGAGTAGTGGCTCTATTCATCAAAAGATAGAAGTGAGTTTCCGATGGGAAATGTCGGTTGCACTCGATATACCTAAGTAATTTTTGAACTTGACAAAAATATTCCAAGCATTTGAGAATAACAAATAATTACTAAAGAATTCATGTATTTTTTATTTTATTAATCTTTTTTTCCTCTATTTTTTTAGTTAGAAATCTAAACATTCAACAAATAATTGTTTACGTTACCTAATACCATTGATTTTAGAATTCTAAAATCAATGCTAATACCTATATGGCTTTTCGGCTTATCATAATGAATATCGTTTAGTACAATAGAACTAAACCTATTTTTGGACACAATTCTTAATCCAATATATTATGGAAATATTATTATGTACATTATTGATACCTATAACGATATTTGATTTGATGTACGAACCACAGAAATTGCAGCGTTCGTTCGACTATAAGACATACGACTTGACATCAGCCATAAACGTTGTCGCTATTCTTGCCTGTTAGAAAGAGAAATATCTACGTTATATACACCATGAATGTTTATTGTTAATGGTAAGAATAATTGCTTCATAAAAAATAATTAACATAAATGTGTTTCCAAGAAGATGTGGTGACGAATACAGTGCTTTTATGGAAGCATGTACATAAAAGTATAGTCTATTTATTTAACTAAAAAATTACATTTAAAATTAATTGGATCTAGTTATAGTATACTACAATAACATAATAACGTGGATAACGTCATGTATAATTTTAAAAACATTAATAAACATTCAACACGAATGCAATTTTATGAATATATTATATACAAACTCAAAATTAATATTTATCTCAAACATGCTAATCTGAATGCATCAAACGTGTAAGTAATATATCTATTAAACATGTATATAAACCGTATCATTCGACAATTTATATTCATACATAATACGAAAAAATAATGTACCTTTAGCAATGAAATAAACAATTATCATGTACCTAATAACACTATTCCAAAATAAATAGCAAGTGTAGTAACTACATAAAATAAGAACACAATGAGCATTTAATCCGAACAATAAAAAGTAATTATTATAAAAATAAAAATGCAAGAGTTTAAATTGGTGAATGGTATAACAACTTGTGTGTACAGAGCGTAAATAAACTTAATTCCAAAAAAAGACGTGAACGCAGAATAATAAAAGTTATGTTATTGCGGTTACAGTATAGAAGTACTTATTTATGTTTACTGCGAAAGCTTGAAGATGATAGACAGTGTTGTGCATTATCTAGATGATTTATTTAAATATAAAAACTTATTTTTTTAGCTTATCCAGGTAAAAATAATTTGAAGTATCTTTTTAAAGAAAAAGGTTATCTGAGATAAATTATATAGATAACTTTGAATAAGATAATTTTTTTTTTTTGTGGCAAGTGAAACGAGGAATAATACCAAGTATATACTGTATGTACGTTTTAAATATTAAATAGACTTATTCTATAGACGAAGAAACAGTATTGTATAATTAATTGTACAGAAAACATATTAAAATGAACGTATTTCAAATAATATCATTCAATTTTATAATGATAAATCTTTTTCTTCTCTATTATCGACGACCGGGCGATACCTACTTGCCCAATGCTTACGCTCGGAACATAATAAACGTATACTTAATGGCTAATATTTTAGACTCATACTTATATATTATATATATATATATATATATATATATATATACGCGTTCGTGGTGCCCAGAGACGATGAACTTACATGCGATAATAATTATGCGTAAAAGCTTTCATGTGATAAATATTTTCTACGAACAACTGACGTGCGCTCATCATGTGATGCTAGCGATGCGGTTAGACACGCGCCTATTACATTATTAGACATAATTACATTATTTGCATGCTCTATATTATACGGTGGGGTTATAGTCAGTATCTATGATATACATGTGCGTGGAAAAAAATGCACAGTCACGCGTCTGCAGGTAATCCGTTTAAAGCTCTGTTTTTGTTTTTTGTTTTTTTTCCAAACTTTATTTATAGATGCTTTTTAACACGAATACAAATTAAAAAAAAGCGTATATTTTTAAACTATCCATCTATACCTATACCACTACACGTCTTAGTGCACATTAGTATATTATACTATTATAGTGTTCACGCGGTGCTTTGTTTTAGCTGGTTTTTTTCCAATTTCCCCAGTCTTGGCATGATAACAACACTGTGTAATGTGCGTAATACGTGTATTATGTAATAATGCCAGGGTACACAGGAAATGATGGAAAAAATAATCCCAATGCAACTATTTGTTTTCATTCGTATTACGTGTCCAATCACTTTGGTAGGAAAATTTCGGAACAGAAGAAAGACGTGGTTAAAGCGTTAATGTACAATAATTTGTATGCGTTTTTAGTAAAAACTTTTTACGACTTTATGAGTAAGATGCAGTGACGTCGTTTGTACATAATAATATTATTTTGTTTTAAAATTATTTTTAACACGAATAACAATCGGTTAGGTCGAGGTGGTGTAGTATGAATAAAACGTTTTTTCCCTTTCACCCTGAGGCCTGCGACGATGGAATTACAGTTTTTAACTATACAACAATTCATACCATCGCAATTGTGAATATTATTTGAACATTATTGACGAATCGTTTAACGCATTCATTCTCTTTCCGAGATACTGTTTTGTACACACGTAAAATGCATTTTATTCAGATGATTTATTAAACTTCAAATTCGTTTTTTGAATATTCATTCAAGAAATAATTAATTGTGAGGTTAAGGTATTTTTACAAAATAATGAACTTTACTGTCGTGACTGTATGGTATAAAACGGTAAAGAATGTAATGCCAGAATTGTCAAATGCTTTAAATTTATAACTTATTAGGAAGTTTTTATTAATAATTACTTAAATTTATAAGAGATTTATAGTGATAACGCTTTGAGAGCCGCAACAACAATAACATCAATTGAGCTCGGGAGTTCAAGAACGTTATATTTTCGTACTCGGACAGGGAACTTTTTAAGGGAACCTTTTGATATTTAGCACTGGTAAATTATAAATATAAAATAAGTACCGGTAAAATGGAATCATACATTTTAATAACATATGTACAAACATTTTAAAAAGCAAATTTAAATAACTGATGGGTTTACACATATTGCAAATACATAGTATAGGTATTCCATACTGTTGAAAGTGCCAAGTACTTTTTGATATGCATGTATTAGCAATTAATTAATGTATTATTATAGTTGTAGAAACACTAGAAACATATACGTGCATAACTGGTCTGTACTTATTAATGACTAATGAATAATAAAAATGTACGAGTTTGTTAGCCACTTTATAAATATTTTTATTTTAGCGATGTCAGATTTATTTTTTTATTCTGGTCACATCGATACTATAATCCTACCTATTATTATTCTGCTCTATAGTATTATATAAAATACTTTATAATAATTAGTATAAGTAGATACCTATATGAGATAGACACTTATAGTTTCTCTTTTCCTCTGTCTTGAACGTGTGTTAATTTTATAAATCGTTCACAATATTTCACTAGTGATAGTTTCAATAATAATATTATAAAATAATATAAACCAAGCAACATTAAATTAATATTTATACCTGATCCTTATATTTCTGTTATTTGTAATAAACTATTGGTGTTACGCTATTCGTACACCAGTAGAAGTACATATCTTGGTGAAGAAACTCGTTTAAATAATTTATTTTACGCAATGAAACTTATTAATACAATTTAACAAACTAAATAAATATGAATTATAAATTGATAACATTTTATTAATCGATTTTTATTAGGTGAATAAATTTAATCATATAAAAAATATCGTAATTGAATATATGATAAACTAATCAATCATACAATAACTATGCATAATATGTGCACAAGTATAATATATACTATATATTAGTATATTGTTGTTTAATACGTACGAATAATTAAACTCAATATTGATTATTTATCGGTAATTGAGCGAGTTTCAATAATGAATAATCCTTAGTATCTACATAAATACCGCATTAATTATTAAAAATCAATTGCCTACCAAGGATCATTGAAATCGTGATTACATACAACATAAATTGTGACTTGAAATTCGTTTCAATGCCAATTCTGATAATTTATATTTCTGCACTTTACCCGATTCTGTTTTGGGAAGTTCATCTTTTTCAATAAATATGTATTTAGGAATCTTGAAATGGGCGATCTGAAAATGTACGACACAAACACGTTTTTAAATTTTCGTTGAATAAATATTAATTGCAACGTAGTGCAAATCGCTAACCTTTCCTTTGCAGTAAGCCTTGAGTTCAGATTCCGTGACTGTCGAACCCTCTTTCACGATAACACTGGCACATACTTCTTCACCCATTCTTTGATCTGGTATACCATATACCTGATAATTCGTAAATTGTTTACACATAAACCAATAATTACGCGTTAATACGTATCATAAATAATATGTTTGTAATTATTACTTGAACTTGCAAAATACACGGATGTGACTCAAAAAAGTATTCAATCTCTTTTGGAAATATGTTTTCACCACCTCGGATGATCATTTCTTTTAATCTGCCAACGTAGTTGCCATATCCGTCTTCGTACATAACGAATTGGTCTCTACAGTTGTGTAGTACAACAAAAACTGGTATAATTGAAAGATTGGTAATTGTTGATATGATAAATGATTTACCCTGTATGAAGCCATCCGTCTGAATCAATCATTTCCTTTGTCTTTTGTTCATCGTTATAATAACCGTTCATCACTACGTATCCACGAATTAACAATTCTCCAGGAGTTCCAAACGGTACCATATGACCGTTTGAATCGACTACTTTTGCCTAAACAACAATAATAAAAATTACAAAATAAACTATTAATATTTTTCACAATATTGTTTAAAGCGAGTACAGTGCCGGGAATAATATTTTTGTAACAATACTCGTGATGTTTGCATTATTATTATGGATTTTTGTTTTATTATATTCTACTACAGTGAAAGCACTCGAAGCGGCTATTGTGGGCACAACACACTCACTGCGCAAAGTGCACACACAGTTCTTAATGACTTTGTACCCGTTCCATATGTTTACTGACCTCCACGTGTTCTTGTATATAACCCACTGTAGACAATATTTTCTGGTCAGTGTCGTCGCAGGAATTTTGGAATGTACTCGGGCTAGTTTCCGTCATCCCGAACAATGACTGTATAACGAGAGCAATTATTAACGATTCAGCTATTATAAACGCAAATATTACAACCTAATACCTATGCACACATTGGTGCCATTAACATTATGGTTTTACCATTAATTTAGCAGCTGGAAACATTTTCTTGAACTTCGTCATCAAAGCGGGAGAACTTGGGGCACCGCCGGTTATTGCTACCTTCATGTTCTGTTGTTGTTGTTCTGGTGAAAGTTTTTCGAAAACAGACATCATATCCACGAATAAGGTGGGTGTACCAAAGAAAACTGTGCATCTACATAACATAGTTACAAAATATTTTAACATCATATAAAAATTACTCAGGAATTAAAATTTGTTGGCATTTATAGGTATTAAACTACCTAGCGAAACTTCAGTCAACTGTTTTGATACAAAGTATACACGGGGTTTATTCGGATTGCTTAGTCAAAACCAAGTTTCAAAACTTCATGCGTATACAATACATAAACGTGTAAGCTAATAATAATATTATGTAGTTGTAGTAGATATCCACAATAATTACATTGCAATATATACATCGGCGTGTCCAGACCTTGGTGCCTGGGGAGGCGCAAGACATTTTTAAATCAGCAATACTTGTTTTTTAGTTATAAACGTTTTATATAAGATTTTTTTAAAAACATAAATTACGACGAAATTCTTATTGTTTTTAAAAACAAATAATTTTTATAAATAATAAAAACTTATCGATCTTGTGACCTTTTTTTCCTCTATGCATGATTTTTTGATGGCCACAATCCGCCGAGGGGAGTGGTGCCCAACCCCCCTTAAACACGCCTATGAATATATACTGTGTATACTTTTTCCGCGCATTTATATGCAACAAATCCAATAAACTTAAAAATATACATATTAAAATTTTTTTATTTTATGTAAATATACACATTATATTTTTCTGATTTCAACAGTGGTGTTATGTAGAGCTAAAATATAAAATTAACATGTATTATTCATAAATAAAAATAATATGTAACATTAAATTCAGACTAGTCACAAAAATCCATTCTTGGCGTATACGTAAATACTTACTCGAAATAAAAAATACGTTATGGCTCTTGTTAAAGATTTATTTCCATACTTATTTATTGTCATTGATTTTATATAATGAAAAATAATTTAATTATTTTATGGTAGAAAAATTCTGATTTTTGATGTGTATATATATATGCATGAACACGTGTAAAAACTACAAATATGCAAAATCGGTTCAAATATCATTAAATACACAAACATATACAGAACAATTAATAATTGTTAAATTGTGGGAGTGCGCCTTTCTAAAAAATATGTAAACGTATCAAATTTCAACCCTATTAAATAATAAGATTTTTTTTTTACCTACTAACGATATTTTATTGTGACCCGATGGGTCAGAGTGATACTTTATTTGTAATTTACTTTTCTTTAGTAAGAACATCAACCGTGGCTTTTGGCTCAAAATGCGCTGATGGTAAATATACTGTTGATTTGGTAAGTATAGGGGCAATAATACCGGCGGACAGACCAAAAATGTGGAACACTGGCATCGTACAACAAAATTTGTGTTTATCATCCTAAAATAGTAAAATGATAATCATAAAACATGACACAAACTAAACTAATATTAACTACAAATTGATTTTTTTTTCATATTAAAATAAATGTATTATGAATTATTTGTAAAAAAATCACCTCACTGACATTGGCATGAATTCCAAAACGTTTCATAATGTAGTAACAATTGTTGATCAGACTAAAGTGACTCAACATTGCTGCTTTAGGTTTACCAGTGGTTCCCTAAAAAGTAGAGCGTTATTTTTTCTTATTTATAATTTTCGTCTGTAACTTCTACGAACAGTAATTCAGTAATGTTCAACAAAATAACCAATAAAATTTATACTGACACTTAAAAGTTTATAACAAAATATGGTTATGCCTAATTTTTGCAAAATATATAATGCGTGTCGTAAAAATAATATTTTAATCATATTTACAAAGCTATGATAATATAGAAATGATTGCTTTATGCTGTATTATATATGTCAAGAAATTTGACATTAAACATTCATACAACTTAATGTATATCAGATATTCAGATATAATTTGTAAAAAAAGTCATATAAACAATCTTTAAAATATAATTTATAATATATCCAAGTTTTCTGATTCTAATTAAGTAAAATGTTTAAGGCATGTGAAAATAATGTTATGTCGCATATGAAATTAGTCGATAAATCTATGAATGCTAAACAAAACAACATAAATGAACTATTTCACTCACTGAAGTAAACTGAATATTACATCCTTCGTCTGGTTGAACTTTAGGAATACGATAATCTCCATTTGAACCTAGCTCCAAGAACGATTCTAAATTATAAGAACCCCTGCAACAGGATTCAGAAATTATATTATATGAACGTAGTATTATAATTCGCGGATATAGGTATTGTTTTAAGGGGATTGTAATCCATGATCTTCTGCCCGTATCTATCACACGCGCCACATAGGAATTTAGACGTTTTCTATTTCTAACGCACCAATCGATCAATTAACGCGATAAGAATTTTGAAAATTGATTTGAATTCGTCATTAAGTCTACTTTAGATCGACTTTCTTACATTTTTTAAATTTTATACTTAACATACGCAAAAAAGAAATTTTATTGATTTTTATGTTTCCAATTTGTTTAATTCTATTTTGTGAAATTTTGAGGAACAGAATCAAAGAAGTGGGAAAGTCGATCTAAAGTTGACTTAAAAATGAATTTAAATCAGTTTTCAAAGTTCTTATCGCATTAATTGATCAATCGGTACGTTGGATATAGAAAACATAAATTCCTGTTACGCGTGTGATTGACAGAGACAGAAAATTATGGCTTACAATCCCCTTAATGTTATAAAATTTTGTCGATTGTTCATCATAAGCTAATATTGTATACATTATATATAACTAAGCATACAATTAATCTAAGGATAATAATAATAATTATTGCGATGATAAAAATAATAATAATAATTATTATTATTAGTGCTAACTTTATACTACTCTCGGAAATGAAAACGACTGTTTCTAGCGTCGGCAACATTTTGGACTTGATCGGAGAGTTTGACGGCTGCTTAAAAATTTCCGGGTCTGCCTTCTCCAATATTTTTGGATAATTTTGAGATTTAAACGTCTCCAAGGTCACCAGACATTTTATGCCGACTAGGTTCACACTGTATTTTAACTCGTCACTTTGGTACGCGGGATTGATATTCACCTATAATTGCGTAAGCCCTTTGACAATTATTATATACGATTTTATAAAAATCATTAACGCAGTATAACTATCAGACATTCGTTTTGGGTATATACACAGTAATAAATTATTATAGTACCAAAATCAGCCCCAGGCGGGCCGTTGCGAGTATCATCGAGAAATAAATCGCGCAGTTTGGCAACCACAGCCCTACTCGATCGCCGTGCTTCAGGCCAATAGCGTTAAAACTTTTACACAGCTTATCCACCTGTAAAAAAAAATATACATATTTATATATAAACGTATATATAACATAATACATACATAAAATGTATACTTCTATGTATTATGAATTAACACGCATGTCTTTGGTACATTTACAGTGAGTCGCGTGTCGGCATTTTTCATGTCAAACTCAAATAATAATAATAATACGTATACGGTGTATACGATATACACGTATGCGGGCGAAAGGGCTTTCATTGAAATCGAAAATGATATTAACATATTAGGAATTATTATTATTATTATTATGTTCACCGACCTCAGAGTCCATGGCCGCGAACGTGTATCTCTTGTTCTCGTAGCAGCTAACCAAGTATTCGTGGTCCGGGGTACGTTGTAAGGCGTCATCGAATATTCCTCCGATTGTGTACGCTTTCAGGGGATCAGTCGAAGCGCCACATAAATAGCTGTACTTGGTCCAATGTGTGTTTCTCGCACACACGCGAGTGCTAAAAAAACAAATAGAAACGAAAACAATTCTCATTGTAATTTACGTTGGTGACAAGGACGTAAGTTTAAGGTATTCAGGACCGCAAGAAAACTCTAGCCGTCAGCCCTCCCTAGTCCCTAGACTACGAATAGAGCTACATATACATATACATGACACCTATTTATAACGAGTGGTCAAAAAATAAGATTCCCAAGTTCCTAACCCAACTGGTAACATGGTTTAAGAGGATCACAATTTTGAATGTATTCAAAGTTTAGGCAGATTGTGAAAGTAGCTTTTATTGTTTAGCTTTTACATTATTGGAAAGAATGTAAACATGTTTTAGATTATTCAATTATAGAACAAAACCGTTTCAATAACTTGGCTTTCTTGAGTATTATGAGAAATAGTTTATTAAAACTTTTATTAACACAAATATTTAACTGCCTATAAGAAAAAAAATAATAATTAAATGTTATATTATTAAAAAATATATAAATAAATTAAATAAATAATTAGTTTTGAATATTATTAGAAAAGTGACTGTTTTACCTGATGATGAATTTTCAATTCGAAACCGGTCGTAATATACAATTTTAGTAATACTCAAGACTAAGCATTTATTTAATTAATTTATATTATTTATTATTAATATATATTTTTAAATAATATAATATTTAATTATTTATTTATTTTTTCTTTTTTATACACATTTACGATTATTAACATTTACAAATTTTTATTTTATTTTATTTATAACTTAGCTGTCAATGAAATGTTTTCAAATCTCAAGAATTACGAGATTGCAACACTTAAAAAATATAATAAAATGTATATTAATATAATTAAATTATATTTTATAATTTAATTAATTATGGTAATGTTTTACTAATTTCCAATTTTTTCAATGCATCCTTATAGTTTTAATCAATGCTTTTAAAACGTATTCGTAATATGGCCCCATAAATTTACTGTAAAATATTGTTATGGTTAATGGCCCCTTTAGGTTTGAAATGTAGACATATTTTCAAAATCGTTAAAATAATAGGATTTTATTTTCTTAACTGTTAAAATTAAATTACTGTACCTACACAAATGTTTCACATTCCTCCCCTATAATATACAAACTTCTGTAAATAACAAATCACAGTTTAAGAAACACTGGTTTAACTTTTCTAGTTCGTATAATATAAAATTGATGTTGTTGAATGAAACGTTGATACTATTTCAGATTTTAATTGAATGTTTTTATACCTACTTAAGTAGATGTACCATATCAATAATATTATGGCTGAATATATTATTATCATTATCACTTATCGTTATCAGTCTTAGTAATATGTATTATTTCTCGGAGCTTTATGCCACTATGATCGCAAATACACGCTCCCGATTAATACGAATATATTTCGAATTATAATTGATTACCGTTAATTAATCATCTATAGTTAATATTAAGAAATGAAAAGAACTAAAAACCTCAAAGCATCATAAAACATAACAAAACGTCGTAACTAGTCAGTAGTCACTAAAAAAAACTTGAAATTAAATTGTTCGGTTTCCAGTATCAAAAAAAAGATAATTTTTTTCGGTTTTTTTTCTAAAACTCATGCAACAGAACCTATTTACATGATTACTAACCATAATTGAAGTACAGTTTTTTCATTAAGTAAAACATAAAACCCGAAAGACCATGTTTGATTGGATCAAAAATACGATACTATTAATTATTACACCTACATATTTGACGTGACTGTATAAGGTTACGGCACATAGCGTTAACTAATTGGATTTTGAACACAAAAATAGGTTCAGCTATTGTATGGTTATATGTAATTTTAGTTGAATTAGCGCCTAAACACATGAAGTAATAATGTCCAAAGCTGAATCATGTTTACCTATAATTGATCTGTATAATTTCGCGTCAATAGTTTTTCTACGAGACCAAAAATCTATAGACCATATTCTATATATCTTATTCTAATGATCAAATCATTGAAATCTACACATAAATCACGCATGAAAGTTGAATTGACATTAACCGTTTACTGTTAACGAAAATGTGATTGGTTATTATTAACAATATACATAGACATTTCTTACGACCTTAAGGATCATTCGATGATGGGAAGGATTTATCGATAGCACGGCTTATCATAGATGTGTTCGTGTTCTGTGAAAAAAGCCGGTTTCTTCAAGAAACTTTCTTGCTTTATTATAGAGAGATAAACGGATAGACCACGAAGCCGTCAAAGTACAGAGTAGAGCGTTATTCGAATGAAATTTTATCTAGATGATTATTTAGATAACATCATATTCGAATAAATTATTATTCAAATAATTTTTTTACAATCCTTCGAATAAAAATTTATTTCACTACTTTGAAAACATTACCAATCAAAAAAAAAAAAAAAAATTCAAATAATTTCTTTATAATTATTCAAATATTTTTTATTCGAATGATAATATTTTCAAATTAGTCCAATAAACTTTTATTTGATTACATATTTATTCAAATAATTATCTATATAAAATTTTGCACAACACTGCAAAAGTGCTACCGTTGATAAGACGATATGTAGCATAAGAAATATACCTACATAATTAAATATAAGACATTGTTATTATTTTAGATAACAAGAACGTTAAATAGTTTCTCTATTTAAACTTAATAATAATATGCAATAATGCGTAATCGATTATACGAGAAACACTTAAATTTCGGTTGCATTTTGAGTAAGTAATCAACATATTATCTAAAATGGAAAAAAATTGTATTGCTGTATTTGTCCACATACGTTAGATTCTATCGTAAAATATCAAGGTATAAACTAGAAGTCGACGTTTTAATTGAAAAACTTGGAAAATTAATTGTAAAATATTGTGTAAAACTATTGTGTAATATCATGTAAAACTTGAATTGAATAAAGAGAACATTTTTAAAACAGTATTAATTATTAAACTTATATTCAGCAATAAAACTATTCTATTTCATTATCAAAGTACACATTTCGATTGGTTTTAAGGATCAAAAGATGTTCTTATGCAAATAAGAAACCGTTCTCCTTGAAGGTTCGAATCAGTTAGTATACACTTTGAGGACAAATTTCCTATTTGTAATCTTTGTATAGCCATTGTCCTAAAAATGGTATTGATATTTTCAATGGTTAAAGTTTAGCCTGTAGTCTAATACTGAAATGTCTAGTCTTGTGTATGTATAAAATATACCGGGTAGATATTGTATTATTTCGTTGAACAATGCATAACGTTTATTTTTTTGATCTGAAAAGAAATCAAAACCATTTTCATTCACTACCTACACACGTAATCTTACGCCATAGACTCAAAAGCCCTGTAGGTCATGGCCACTCGTGCAAAAATGACCTAGTTGCAACTTGGCACTTAGGTTTTTTTTTTTTTGGACGGGGAAAATAAAGGGCTAGAAAACCGACAGGGGGCGAACGCGTACGCGTGACAAGTGACCTACCCCTTGGCAATATATTTTAACACTGCTTGGTGTACGTTATGCACGCTTCGTACGTGCAATTAAAACCGAAAAACACGATATGTCTCGTTCCTTGATATGTGCTATGGTAAACGTAGGCAAATCTATTTATAATTAGTAACCGTGTACTTATCGTGTTCAGCTCTAAGTCGAGTATAAGTTCAAGCTCGGGTGTGTAATATTTGTTTAGATTGTTTTTAATATTATTATTATTATTATTAATACCTACTTTATTGACCAAACCGATTAAAATTACCTACTAAGTGCATAAATATGTATGTTTTAGCATAATACAATAATACAATGTATAATAACGCTTGTTCAATGAATAACGATATCAATACACGTGCTCGTCCATAAATATATCCAAGACCCAACATGTGTATGATATAATTAAATATAATTTAATTATAAAACTTAATATAATATAGGTACTCACATTATATATCTGTTGAAATAGCGTAATCCTTTTAGACTCGTTATTTTAAACAACGAGTTGGTCATCTTATGTCAATTATCTTATAATATTGTACCTATATTAGTATAAATAGTACGTTATTTGTTTACCACTTTTAATACATAAATGAAAATAAATAATAAAATCAACCGCGGTTTAATGAAAATTCCTTCGATGGCCAATTTTTTTCACTCGTATACAATGTGTAGGTAATCGTTCTGTGGTTTATCGTCATCTGTTCACCTTGTTCTGTACAAATATTAAAATGTAAAAACTGTAGATGTAACATGTACATGTTATCGGTTACATATTATCAATATCGATTTATAGTTAATGTAGATGGAAGCAAATGGTCTAGTTCAATATTAAACAGATTATTAAATTAGTAAATTAGATCAAGAGAGAAGGGATATCACTGTGATTGGTTGTCAGATATTTATAATATTATGTAATATTTTGTTCAATCAAATGTTTAATTATCTAAGAAAAAATGTTTTATTAAGTTTATAAGCTATCAGGTATTAATAAATATAATAAAAGACGATCCTGGTCATGTTATACTTTTTAAGTGTTCATGTTTACGATTTTATTAAAAGAAAACAGCTGTAAAATAATTTTTTTTTTTTAAAATAAATGCACGGAATGGAAGTGAAATTGTTTTTAATGATTTGAATAAAACTAGAATTTATTTAAAGTCATTCATAACTATCTTTAATTAAATAATTATAAATGCAATAAGACGTTAAAAAACAATATATTTCTCCATATATATATATATATATATGTACATATATAGCTATATATATATGCGCATAGATTATCGTTTTCAAAATTTCAAATATGTAATTGTTGTCGTCACAGCCGTTTCACATCAATGGTCTAGCCTTATTTTACTATTTGTGTTTGTGATTAATATTATATAAAATATTTTATTCACGTTATCAAATTCACTGCAACCGACCGCAGATGTGTGCGTTTTCACGGTGTAGTTTACGTACGTTTTGTCTAAAAAGGTCCGGTAATTTTCGTTTATCCCTGTTACCATGTCGGTTTGTTGCGATTTTTAGTTTACCCTCATTGGAACGTTTCAATAATATATTATATTGAACTCAAGTCGAACATTTCTAAGTTCATACCTTTAAATCATCTAAAATAATCATGTTATTAAAATGTAGGCTCGAATAGCCGTCTGGAATTATTAGTTTTAGTCGTATACGGTATACTCATGTATTTGTATTTTGTTATGTATCTAACTATTGTATATTCTTTACTGTTGTCCGTGTGTACCGTGGAATTTTTACAGGCGGCTGTATATCGCTGCTGGTTAGTATATAGTGTCTGTACACCTCTTAAATAGTCCAATGTTACTATGCAAGAGTACCTTGATCTAAATAATATTGTATTTTATCAATACTTTTATAATACCAGGCCATGGATTATTATCTTTACTCGAAAACATTGTTGAGCTAGGAAAGATTATATGTTATACATATCTGGTCATTATTTTGCTGAACAATCACAATAAATATATTGATTGCCTCATCCTACACAGCTGACCGGTTGTACACATTTATAAATACGTATATTGAACAGTATAATATATATACCTGGAGTCTTAGAATACGCGTAAATAACGTTGACCAGCCTCGGGTGTGTAATTATACAAATTTACGCTTCAGCCAAATGCGTACAATGCGTTTGTGCTTAATACATCTAAACGTTTTGATTCTTATTCCATCTCAACTATGGCTTTTTTGAAAAACTTTATCTAGTCTCTACAAGCACGCTGAAATCAAGTCCTGAAATCAATGAGGTATTATGTAAAAAAGACAAAATACAAGTGATCAGTATGTATATGAAATATACAATTAAACGCATTTGGTTTATATCGACATATATTATATATCCTCACTCCATTGCTATATATTTTAATATTTGATAAAATTATAATAATTATAGTAAAAATGTGTATCAATTTACATTCAAATGCAAACTGTACTAATATAATTGTAATTACCAAGTAATCTCGAGTAAATAATATCTTAAAAAAACATAATGATATATGAATATAAATATAAGTTCTAATATAGTTCTAAATACTATACACGGGAGGAAGACAATTATTGGTATAAGAACATCTCGCGATCACGTTTTAAACGAAACCGTTTTCGTTGGATCTGTGATATAAACATATACAGCGATCATACATCTGTATTATACGTCAGTTCTGGTATGTAAATAACTAAATAAATATAAATTGAAAATTGAAATAGGTTGACCCATTTCAATATTACAATATTTTAAAGTCAAAGTTCGGGTGGAAATTATAATTATACTTGTAATCGGATAATTACAAATAAACGAACAAATAAACTATGACCCCATTATGGAAATTATATACGTCGTATTTCTGGACTCAAACCTCTAATTCTAACGCAACATATAGTTCTTTTAATATATATATACATTGCCTTAATTATTGGATGCATGCTGAAACTGCTCGATAGGCCAATGGCCATCGATTTGCAGTGCTACGTTTGTGATGTGCTTCGACAGTTGGATTGGTATCTTGAAATACGAAACTTAATGTCGTTCTTAATAATTTATCAATCAAAATATATGACTAATTCACTTTATCATGGTTTTAATTAACTCCACCAAACAGGTTAAAAGATTTATAAGGGCTATTTCTTAATTTTGAGTACCTATTATTATACAATATTTCGTTTAATACCTACCGGTAAATATTCAAAATAAATATTTTAATATTTAGGTAGCTATTATGGGTACAGTTACGGGGTTATACAGTTAAATTCATTAATTGACTGTTAATTATCATATTCATTTTATTTTATTTGTTTAATTTTACCAATTTTATCTATACACTTGAAGTGTTACACTTCTCATGTCGAATATATGTCATATGCAAATAAAATAAGTTAAATTCAAATTTAGAAATCCAAGGAGATTCGAGATGAGATATTATAATACTTGACCTCACAAGAATCAACGCTGTATGAATAAATATATACGGTTGTATGTATGTATATATATATATATATATATATATATATATATATATATATATATATATATATATGATAAACCACCGTTAAATAATCATATCAAATTATAGAGTTCTATCCATGATTTTGCAATAAAAATTGAGCATTGTTTAAATCAGAAATCCAAAAATAAAATTTTTGTTATTTTTTGTTCAGTTCGGCAAAAGTTATAATTTGTAAACATTTATACAAAATAATTTATTATAACCTTTGTAAATCATCATGAAATGGAACGTGGAAATGAATATAAATTATAATATAATACTTATTGTATACCATAGTAACTCGCTGTTAAGATAGAAAATAATAAATATACACAAACACAAGCTTTATTACATTTCATAAACTCATTAAGTTTTTGTTCAGTAATATCATTAATACGTAACATTTTTCGGTCAATAATAGTATATGTAGGTATATTAGTATATTATACTATAAAGTGATTATGGTGTTATTGGTTAAAATTTTTTAGTAAAATAGTAGTAATTATATGATATTATATATACGACGATGTAAACTGTAATAGATATAAATTATAATAGATTTCAGACTTATCTATGGTATAATTAAATGAAAAAATCACTGTTTATTTTGTATGATGATAATTTCTTTTCATATGAATGATTTTCAATATCTGTGTACAAAATTTAAACCAAGATGTTTTAATGCAACATTTTAGTCGTTTTACAATCGATTCGTATAAGTAAAAATCGGAAAATTGGATGCATAAATTTCTGTATATAAGTTATAATTTCAGCAGTGAATAATACATTTTAATTGTAATTTTAACTTTCACGTTCATTCGATTTACGCCAGCGTGTTTGTACCTATACATAATTTAAACAATAAAAAATATTTTGATTACTTTCAATGTTAGAATCGAAAATTGCAGTATATATATTGTTATTGTGTACAATAATAATAACATCGTTATAATAATACAGTGCACAATGTGTTATAAACTTATTACAACACTGCAGTGTTATATGCTTATACATACAAGCCCTTCATTGGTTTCATCTCATACGTGATAACCACGGCTGTAGATAGTAATATATACAGCCGTGGTAATAACTGATAATATATAAACGGTAGGTGCAAGCTAAAGGGCAAAAGTCAATCGTTTTAAACAATACACCTAATATTATATGGTAACAATAACAATTGTATTAATCAAAATAGTGTATGTACTATGTACATAATGCATAGCTGAACCTGCTGAACATAATGGAATAATACATAATGCATTAATGCAGCTGCGTGCTGTATATGTGCCGTAGGGATCATAGTATAATTATTGGTTAGCCTGGTACGGAATTGCGTTTCCTTTATACGAATTTATTATAATATTATAGAATTGCGTAATTGATTAAATTTAAATTCAATCAAGCCCTTGCTTACATGCGCTCCATACTATACACTATATTTTTATTGTAATTTTAGAACTGTTAGTGAGTACTATTCATTTCAATTATTACATAAATAATTAAACTATTACAGCTCCACAATTAATTAAATATTAAATATTCAATAATTTAAATATAACAAAAAATGTAACTACTGATGATGATAATGATGATGTATAGAAATTTAGAATTATATAATCATAATCTAAATTCTAATTTCTAAATGATTAAGAAATATATAACGTTCAATTTAATTTATTTAAAACAGTTGTTAGTAGTTTAATTAAAGGGATAAGACGTTGGAGACTTCACTGATGAGCTTGGTTGAATTATCAGCTGAATCGACTAGTGGTTGTTTGGCTACAGCTATAGGGGTTCTCATACTGAGCGAGCTTTGCTGATCATGAAATAGAAGAGAAACGGTTTCCTAGTTTTCGTTTTTTGAAATAGGTGGCGTACTTTTTGTATACCTACGGGGCATTATTTATAAGATAATGTGTGAGACACTATTATATATATATACTATTGCGTGCATTTCTGAGCTTTTTGCATTTTTTGTTGTACAAGGTTAAAAATACACATGACAAAATAAAATTAATGCAAGTATACAAAGACAATAATAACAATAAATAATAATAATAGTTTTTATAATTATTTTAAGATTACAACTATAAGGTGCTCAACCCGACGTATAACAATACATTAATGTATGTAGATTTACTGCCTATATTGCATTTGTATATGGTATAATATTATTTATATACGTAAATATAATAATAATATAATGTGTGAGTGTGAATCAAATGGTAACAAAACAAAATTTTCGAATTAAAAACAAGTGTGTATTATATATGTTATATTATTTATACACTGGAACGCCTTTTTATGTACCTACCCGCACATTATGCGCTTACGAGAAGGAAAGTACATAATATATATATATTATGTATTTTACATATATACCGTAAAATATAGAATATATTATATTACTAATATATTACTAATATAATATTATCACAACACGATACACTGATTATTAAGTTAATTATATAATTACAAATAATAATAATAATAATAATAATAATAATATATTTATATTAAATAAATACTGATAACTGTGCACAGCATAGGTACTTATACCTATGGATACGTGTAATGTATGCGTACACACGAATATCATCGTCTGCGATATTCGACGTAGAGGTAATCGTTTGTTCGAACGCACGCGAAATGCGAGGGGATTGTCAAAGTTTAATTTCTTCGGGGTGACTGCCTGCCTAGTGCATATATACGACTGTTGTTCGGGTGCATCGGGCGGACATATTCGTATAAAATATGTGTATATGATGTATAAATACGAACGACGGAATGATACCAAACTCGGATTATACTTGTAGCTGTCAAACATTGCATGCTTATCGAGGGATGGTTTCCGGTAATTGCATGTTATTAGGCCTTCGAGACAAAACTTATTGACAAAACAACACATTCATTTAAAACACTTTTATATTTCCGGATGAATTCTCTAAAGTTTCCCAAAAAACTATAATAAAAGTATAAGCACCGCCACCGCCTAGCAAACACGTTTATTCTCTGCACATTCGATGCATAAACATCAACTATAAAGTCTATATACCACCACTACTGCACGCATATTTATTATATTATATAAACTAGTGTCTGCAGTGGCGTATTCAATGTTTTTTTTTCGCATGGACTACTTGACGAAAAATATTTTTTTATCCTCGTCTCTATATGAAATTGCATTTCAATATATTATCACTACAAACTTATAGCGAATTGCTAACAATACGGTTATAAATAAACTTTTTACAAACAAGCTATATTTTCTCAAATTTTTACTTTGACGGTAAAAAATTTACAAAATGACAATATTATACGTGTATAATATTTTTTATTACCTATGTCCTATAAGAGTTTAAAAAATAAGATGAATGAGACAGAAATCGAAGAATTGAAAAAAATCCAATGTGAAGATAATAATATTTAAATTCATAACTATCTCGCTCTTCTGTTCTCATAAATACGTCATTGATCAGTGAATACCAATGTTAATGGAGCATTTAAGGCAATTTTTGTTCGGGGAAAATTATTTACCAAAACCTGGGCTTTCTCTCTGTAATTAAACTATTAAATATGTTTTTAAATTTATAATATATTTAAATCACGTGAAATACTCTTGATTTAATCATCGCTATTTCGTATATTTGATTGATTAATTTTATCCTTAAATTTTATAAATATTATATTTATCTGCACTGATTTTTAAAATTTTTGTAACTAGGTAATTATAAATTAGTATTGATTAAAAATATTATTGGATAATCACCAATTAATCACTTTTTCACTTTCATCATTTAATCACTCGAAAATAATATACATCACGTTAAACATTAAAATAATCGTCAATGTATTTGCTGCCAATGTCAAAGACCCAAGTCCATATTATATATACTGTAATAGTACAACTGTGTAAGTCAAATGCCCTGTATATTTTTAGTAGATAGTAAATATAAAATTCTGTATAACATAATGTACGAATACATTATAGCGTAAATCTCTGTTGGTCGGTTTTCAAAATAGACACATCGTTTCAATGTTGCAGAACATTTTCGATTTGATTATTGTAATGATTAAAGTGCCCGCGATGAGAACATTATAATTTATAGCCCGGTCGAATTACATGGAAAAAAAAATAAAATAAAAAAATTAGAAAATATTAAATAAATAACGTGAAAAAAAAGGGTGCACGTTCACTCCTAACCCAAATTAAGTAGACTTATGTGCCACGAAAGGGGAGGCTACGGGTCGGGCAGTTGTAGGAGGGGTGGCCGATGGTGGCGAGAGGGAGACGAATAGGGCGATCCCCCGTCCCCCGATCGGCGGTGTCGGCGTCGGTTGCGCAGTGGGTGGTGGCGGAGGGTATTATAAAGGAGCACGTAAGCATGCGAACTTCTATAGGTGCACCGCAACCTTCCGCTCAGGTAAGTTCGCTTTCATTGGTCTACACTGCAAGAGACATGCAAATCCCGAGAACTTTTGTACACATTATTCGTATACAAGCAATATTGTTTATAATCGCCCAGAGTGCCAGTTACGGAGCAACTCCGGGCGACCGCTGTGACAAAACGCACTTGCTGGCCCGTAACGTTACGTAGTGTAATATACTATTTCGCTCTGTGAAATATAATATATTATTTCATAATATATTATGTTGTACAGTATTCGTTAATAGCGGTATTGTTTGTCGTACATTTTCCGTACATACCTACGTTCGCACGGTCTCAGAAACGACGCAACAATATCGCGAAAACAATCGTTATTATAATCGCTATACACGTAATATTACAATATACCTACAGCATTACCACTTATAATATTATTATTATCATCGCGTCTCGGTGTTGTCCACGCGAAACGACGTACCTACGGCCAGATCCGGATTATCATGATTTTACGGATGACAATCTGCTGCCGACCGGTCGGCACACGCGTGTTCGTGAAGAAATTCCGTGTCGATTTCCCGGTTTGTTGAACGCGCATTTCGTCGCCCGCGCCGTATGCTGTTGACCACCGTCGTCGGTTGTTGTCATATCGCAGCGATAATAATATGACATAGTAAAGCAGCAGCTGTACAGTGAACGACGGACGCACGATGATCGGCGGGTCCGGGAAAAGAGGCTCGGCGGCCGGGGGCAGCAATAAACCACCGTCGTCCACGGCTACGGCTGCGACTACGGCCGACGACAAGACGTCTGCGGTCAGCGGGGTCTCGAAGAGTGACGACAAAAAAGACGAGACCAAAGGTAATAAGAGACGCGCGTACACGGACTGGTGTGGGACGGGGAACAGGTATACAATGATATATTGCATTCCGAGGCGAGATCTCGTTGAGATTAATTATTCGAACAATCCGTTTCCGCGGAATATATACTAATTATCCCAATACACCACTAATATAGAATAAGTACTGATTATTATCGTATCCGTTGTCGAAGGCAGGAACCAGAATATTTTCTGCGTCATTAAGCATACAGCGGGACAAAGACGCGTACGCTGAGTGAAATACCCGTCACACAATACTGTATATGATGGTACACCTAAATTTGGATGAAATTTATTCCGTGTAAAAACCGTTTAAATTGTTCACGTCATTTCAATTAACACATTACACTGTGTTTTGATTCGATAAAATAATACTACTCGAAATAAATAACCCATAACAGTATAATTTATAAACTAAAAATGTACCAATATTGTTCGCAATTGAAATAATATTTCAATTTTCGGTGATTACAATGAATTATCTGTGATTTTTTTTTTTTTTTAATACAGTAGCATAATAAGATTTTAAAAAATACAAAAATCTCTTTATCCGATCATCTCTGTTAGACCATTTATTTTCTAAATGACTTAGAGTGATGCGTTAAGAATAAATTATATTTTTAAAATGATATAATTTATTTTTGGAACATAATTTAAAATTTTGAATCATTAGAAGTATTCCAAAAGTATTTTTATTCAGCTCTATAGAAGTGTATAGCAGATTGTAATACTATGTGTTAAGTATGTACTTAATACTTAAATTTATAATAGTCGCAAGAAGAATAAAAAATCAGATATTAATAAATTTAATTAAATATACACTCACCAAGTTTGAAAATATTTCTCAGGAACATTTAGTGTGACAATTTATCATACGATTTGAAATTTTCTCTAATCGATTTTTCATTTAAAAATGAACTGATAAAAGATCACATATTTTCTATTCATTAGCTATTTATATGTTAATTTGGTTGAACAATTTCAAAATTAAATATGATTAGTGATGAATTTATCATCTCTTATATCCAAATAGTGCAACTGTTTTAACCTTATCTATTTTTTATCAGTTACCTATTAGAAATAGTAAAATTTTGAATGAACCTGATGGGTAGTTGGACAAAATGTAATCTACATAATTATTTAATTAAACTGGTTTTCGAATGATTTTTTTTTTACAATTATTCTAATAAAATGCATTCAAAAATTTGTAAAACATTTTTCAATCAATTAATTGTAAAAAATTCTTCCGAATAAAATGTTATCAAAATAATTATCTAGATAATATGTCTATTCATTTTATGTTAGTTATTTTTCTTTTTTATAATACGGAAAAAACGAATATTTTTAATGGATATACAATCAACACAATAAGTAATTAATATTATAAATAAAAATATATATATTTTGTTTTAATTTTAATAAATTTCTAATTTTATTATTAAATATAATACTTATTTAATAAATTGTATATTCTTTATAACAATAATTAAAATGTTATACTAATATAATTAATATTAGTACAATTGGTTCGGATCATATCTAATTAATCAATTTATATACAAAATCAACGTGATTTAATCAATAAAAAGCTTCTTATTTACATTTAAATAATTAAAAAACTAAATTGAGTATTAAAATTGAATAATATTTAAACCAAAAAAATAAGGAATCTTAGAAAATATAACCTACATGGTCACGTTCTAACGATGTATTCAGATTTAAAAAATAAATACATTTTAAATTTTTTAAAAAAAAACTATTTATTTATAATTGATTTAACACACTACGTGACTAAATACTTCTTATGACCTATAGGTATGCACTTAATTATGTAGAAGATTCAATTTGAAATTAATTTCACACTTGATAACAGAAATGAATTTATGTAAAGGAATTTATTTTCGTTTAAGTGTTAAACTTGTTAGATTATTATTTATAGTAGTATTAGTTTATTTTTTAATCAAACCTATTCCGTCAAGTCGACTGACTAACTTGTTAAGTCTGGTGGCTACAAACAAAATGTGACTTTACATTTAAAAATTATAGCTAGCTTATGTTAAATTAATGTTAATAATATATTTTCACTAATAAAACATTATCAAACCCTTGATTTTTAAGTTGAATCATTACGTTAATTAATTATAGTATTATAATATAATTGATATAATGCATATAATGAATTGTGTTAGGTTATTTATTATACATGCTCGATATTATATTTCCTTGCAGATGGGGCTGTCCCTACAACTTTACCTAGTCCAGGTTCGTCTATCAGAGACGGAGCCCAACGAATTTTACAACTAAGCCAAAAATCGGAATGGCCACCGTTAGATCAGGCTTTAAAGGTGGTTGAAAAATTAGTGTTAGCTGGGGGTGAAGACGTGACGTCAACACCGTTAGCCGGTGTTGTGGATCAGGTAATTTGAATTTGTTTAGTTTTTATAGAACCATTAACATTTTAATTGTACCCATGATGCGCAAATATTTTGTTATGGTTTAAAAAACCAGGGGTTGATGTCCATTCCAAAATATGCGTGGACGTTGGAAAACTAGCACAACCGGAAAAGCGTCATGGTCCGCCAACACGCGATTTACCGTTAAGGGCATAGCTTGAACTTAACACATACATTACATGATTAAAGTAAATTGTCAAAATTGAGCTAAATAAAAGTTAATAAGAACAATTTATTTGACCTCAAAATGACGATTTTTTAACTATAATGTGCAATAATATTTTCTATGTAAACTAAAACATAGTGAACATATGGTGATCAATTTCAATTTTACACCTATGTCCTATATCATTTTGGGAAAAAATAATTTTCCACCACAAAATTAACAATATTTTTTTTAACACAAATTCCTTACCAAAACCGTACATTAATTTTATTATAATTGCATTTTTCAAATTAAAAAAAAAAAAACAAAAAAGAGTTTTGCAATAAGAGCAGTGTATTACTGTATACAGTATACATTATATACAACTAATAAAATAGATTGAATTCTAGAATTTAATATAAGACAATTTCTGATAGTAAATCAAGTAATAACTCAGTGGCTGTTAAGTGTTAAGTATTTTTTTAAACAAAATGACAATTATAGGACAAAAAAGACAGCGATTGAATCAAATTCATTTAAAAACAATTTTTCAATTACTTTCTAAAAAAATTAATGGTTTTTCTTTAATACTTATTAAATATAATCTTTTGAACGTTCTAAATATGTGATACTAAAAAAAGTTGTCACAATATGTTTATATTTTATGTTATATAGAGCAATGGCATGACACCTTTAATGTATGCAGTGAAAGAAAGCAAAACGACGTTCTTAGAACGTTTGATAGATCTAGGAAGTGATGTTACGATCAGGAATACTGTAAGTATTACAATATTACAATACCTTCCCTGATACCTGTGTTATTACTATTATTAGTTAATAATAAATTTTTAGTAACCCTATAAAACTTTAGAAACTTTTAATAAAAATATTTGTGTATACAATTTTTAGTATAGTTAAACAGACAACTCACGAAAAAGAGTTATTATACTGAACATAAACTTATCATCAGGTTGCAAATTTATTACCGCTAAAGATAGTACTTTTTTTTATAAATACATTCCGGTCACGCAAAATTACTTGACCGTTTGTCTTCGCTAAATATGACTTGTGTTCAACTGAACTACGCCCCTATTCATTTGGATAATATTAGAGTATAACGTGGAAATAATTTTCAGGAAAATTTTAATGCGTTGCATTTGGCTGCTACGTACTCCAGGGAAGACGTGATTAAAGTTCTGTTGCCGAAAAAAGGCGTAGACGTTTATTGTCCAGGAGGAGTATGTGAAACCCATTTTTATTTTGTAGATTGGTAACTTGCAACGTTTAAACTCACCGATGATTATTGTGTTTTAAGCCGAAACAACAAACGGCTGTGCACATGGTGGCAAGCAGGCAGACGGGCACAGCGACGAGCATACTTCGTGTGCTTTTAGGGTCTTGCGGAAAAGATATTCGGACCATTTCCGACGGGGTAAAGTGTATTATTCAAATATTGGCTATTATAGCAGAACGGTGACCAACACCAAATAATAATTATTCCCAATCGACACCGTACAGGACGGAAAAATTCCACTTCTGCTAGCCGTAGAAACCGGTAACCAATCCATGTGCCGGGAACTGCTGTCGACCCAGGCCGTGGAACAGTTGAAGTACAAAACTAAATCCGGTGACATGGCCATCCATTTGGCTGCCAAACGAAAAGACATAGATATGATAAAAATATTAATTGACTACGGTGCTAGCGTTGATAGTCAAAATGTAGGTCCCAGTTAATAATGAGTTTTATATTTATCATTATGCGTACGTGCGGTCTACTTAATTTGATTGTTGAACAATTGTAGGGCAAAGGGCAAACAGCTCTTCATATCGCTTCAGCCGACGGAGACGAAGCTTTGGTTAAATATTTTTATACTGCACGAGCTAGCGCTTCTATAACGGACAATCAAGGTATGCTATTATACTACCATGCACAAAAAGTTATTAAAAGTAGAGGTAAAACGAACAGTTTTATATATTTATTATGTTAGCGATTATCAATACAAATCGTTTTAAACTATCGAAGCGATATATTTAATAGATTTTTTTTGAGACACCGTGTGCAGTCAAACGTCAAACCGATATCGAATATTGTTTATTTTAAACTATAACATAATAACTATACTATTGAGGAATAATTATTGTAATATTACGGTGTTATGATGTACGTATACTGTTATTGTTTAGACCGAACCCCGATGCATTTGGCCGCCGAGAATGGACATGCTAATATTATTGAGTTATTGGTTGATAAGTTCAAAGCCTCCATATTCGAGAGGACCAAAGATGGTAGTACTCTTATGCATATAGCATCGTTGAACGGCCACGCAGACTGTGCGATGATGTTGTTCAAAAAGGGCGTGTACCTACACATGCCGAACAAAAGCGGCGCTAGAAGTATACACACGGCGGCTAGATACGGGCACGTGGGTATTATCAACACGTTACTGCAAAAAGGGGAAAAAGTCGACGTTACGACCAACGTGAGTAATATATCGCGATCTGCTGCGATTTCGAACGCGATCGTTTCGAGTTCGATGTACCAAAATAATATTTTTATTTTCAGGACAATTACACTCCTCTGCACATAGCTGTGGAATCTGTTAAGCCAGCTGTAATAGAAACCTTATTGGGATACGGAGCTGATGTACACGTTAGAGGTTAGTACAGTCACGCTGTTGTCCTCGGCAGATTTCCGTCCGTTCACCACCTACACCGAGTCACCAAACCAACCGTGATTTTAACTCCCTAGGTGGAAAACTCCGCGAAACTCCGCTTCACATAGCTGCCAGAGTAAAAGATGGCGATCGCTGTGCGCTGATGCTGCTCAAGTCTGGAGCCGGTCCAAATCTAGCCACGGATGACGGACAAACCTCGGTGCACGTGGCCGCCCAGCATGGGAACCTTATAACGCTTCAGTTATTACTGGACGACGGTGGCGATCCTCTTTTCAAAAACAAAGTATAATACAATATATATATATATATATATATATATAATATTCAAATTATTTTGGCAACTATAATGTAGATCGATTTAAAATGTACAACTAAAACAGGTGGGAGAAACTCCGTTACATTTGGCGTGCAGAAGTTGCCAAGCCGACATTGTCGGACAACTGATAGATTTCGTCAAATTGAAACAGGGAGATGAAGTAGCGAATTCGTATGTAAATAGTATTAACGAAGACGGTGCATCAGCTCTACATTATGCTGCCAACATAAAAAAATCCGAAGTCAATGTATCCAAACCTAATAATGATGCCAAAGTAATAAAATTACTCTTTGAAGGCGGAGCCGACATCAATCTGCGGACAAAACTGGTGAACTTTATTTTCGTTTGTTTTCTATATCATACCCATACGCAAATAGTTATTTCATATGCGACCATAGTTTTAAATTAATTTTCTGTCTAGGTTGTAATAGTAATATTATGATAAGTGCTAATTACAATAAAAAATATCGATCAAATCTAAATTTAATATTCACCTTAGAGTAAAACCTCCTACCTTATATATTATGATTTCTATGCAGTTTTTCAATTACATTTTACATTTATATTGAACTTTAAGTATACTTACACTTCGATAAAACCATTTTAAACGATCAACTACTGGGCTAGCTGCTTACAAACCCCCGAGTTTATCATTAGTAAAATTTTAGTAAGAAAACCAAGAATTTTAATAATAATTTTTTTTATGATCAACTTTAAATATTGACGAGATTATTATTTTTGATGATTTTTTAAATAAATAAAAAAAAAACCATAATAGTACGATAAAAAATATAAATATTTTATGTTTGAGTGTTGTTATTTCGATAACATTTTACGACTTTATTATTTCAGCACCACGAAACCGCTTTACACTTTTGTGCTGAAGCGGGCAATAACGATGTACTTACAGCAATGCTAGATGGTATGTCACCCTCAGAAGTGCAACAATCGATGAACCGTCAATCCAGTGTCGGCTGGACTCCTTTACTGATTGCTTGTCATAGAGGCCATATGAGTTTGGTGAACACGATGTTGAATAACCACGCAAGAGTAGACGTGTTTGACAACGAAGGTCGATCGGCGCTTCATTTGGCCGCTGAAAGAGGATATTTGAAAGTGAGTGTACAAGTCGTCAATACAATTAATTACGTGACAAGTATTAAAATAATAAAACTGTTTGTAAAAGGTATGCGATGCGCTGCTGACACACAAAGCTTTTATAAACAGCAAATCGAGAGTCGGTTGGACGGCGCTGCATCTAGCAGCTATGAACGGCTTTGCCGATCTATGCAGGTTGGTAACTATCCAGCAGAGCCCTGCTATGAAATTTTTGGGTTTGAGGCTTATTTTTTGGTAAAGCTATTTAACTCAAATTAAAAATTTGTATTTTTCCTATATAACTGCTTTATTATAGGCATTCGATTTATTTTTTGAGATTACAAATAAATTATGCAGCAAGTCAATAAATAATAATTTATTATTACTTAATGTTAATTGATATAAATAAAACGTATACGAATTACGAATATTGTATTACAAATTTACAACAATTAGTATTTATAATAAAAATAAGTAAATAAATAGATTTTAATTTAAACAAATGGTTTTTCCGAGTCTTTATGTGACTAAGTAAACTTCGCAATTACTTAATTATAATTTTGAATTTGTTCTCTCCGCTTCATTGTTTGAAATCGACAAAATATAATTGTAAGCAAATGTACATATTTAGAAATACTTCTTTCGAATTATTTCCACATAAATTGTAAATACTATAGCAAAATATTTTAAGGGGAATTTGATGTTAATTTTTTTTACATTATAAAACTTGAAAAATACAAAATCTTTTGTTCTATGTTAAATTCAACAATATTATCTTTAAATGTATCTACTGATGAAAATATCAGCAGAAGTCTCACATAATAATTCTGAATCCAATTTCGTTATAAATCCAAAAATATTACAAACATACAAACATTATCGACTATTGTATGCACTCATTTTCTTACGCAGTTTAGTAAGGAAACAATCAATTATAATATAAAAAGATTATAATTTTTTTTTTCTTGCTCATCATCACTGTAAAACAAAATGTTTGTTGAAAATTCGTTGGTTTTATTTTCGAAGTAACAAAATTAATTTAGGTTTTAAAACCCTTCATTAAATTCACCGACTGTAAATAAATTTAAACATAGTTTTTGGAGATACTAACACTATTAAACTGTGATAATATATTCACTCCATAACACCTACTGGCTACTGCCATAAATTTAGTTTTAAAAATTTAACTAAATCGGCTTAATAAAGCCAAATTTATAAATGGGGGTAACAAATTATGTCAGGGCCTGGGGTTGTAGCCCCTCTAGCTGTCCTACAAATAGAGCCCTGCTATCCAGCGTCGCATATTGGTGGTGCCAATCAGCGTTCGCTAAATAATCGAAATGAATGTTGTTTTCAAGGTTTTTGATTCACGACCACAACGCTGTAATCGATATCCTCACTCTGAGAAAACAAACGCCTCTGCACTTGGCTGCGTCGGCGGGCCAACTGGAGGTGTGTCGATTGCTTTTAGATCTGGGTGCAAACATAGACGCGACTGACGACCTAGGACAAAAACCGATTCACGTTGCGGCGCAGAACAATTTTCCAGAAGTGGCGCAGGTGTTTTTGCAACAGCATCCACAACTGGTGTTGGCCAGCACTAAGGTACCTAGTAATATATTTTCCGAGCTCCACCGCGACCGGTTCGATTGAAGACACATATAAATAAATAATAATGCGATTAACTGCACGGTGGTGCGTTAGGACGGGAATACATGTGCCCACATAGCAGCGATGCAAGGGTCGGTTACCGTGATCGTGGAACTGATGAAGTTCGACAAGAACGGTGTCATCTCGGCTCGAAATCGCATCACCGAGGCCACACCGCTTCAGTTGGCGGCCGAGGGTGGTCATGCTCAAGTAGTTAAAGTTCTAGTCAGAGCAGGCGCATCGTGTTCGGACGAAAACAAGGTAGGTATATAGAGTGCAAAACGCAAATCAAATACGAGTACCTAATATCCGCTCATGCGGCTTCCATATCGTTTTTATATAAATATATATTTTTTTTGTACATGACGCGAACAACTCGATTTTCTAGGCAGGATTTACAGCCGTTCACTTGGCAGCGCAAAACGGCCATTTGTCCGTGCTGGAAGTGTTACGTTCGTCCCAATCGCTGAAGATATCGAGCAAGAGGCTAGGAATGACGGCACTTCATATGGCAGCGTATTGCGGTCAAACAGGTAGGTGTATATAATATATACATACCCAAGAATCAGAGGTGGCTCCAAGGGGGGGAGGTAGGGACCGTGGCTCCTTTCAAGCTTGTATTTTTCTAAAAAAATTATTCATTGTTAAAAACAAAATAAAATCAAACTTGGCGTCGCACGAGAACATCGGAAGATAGGTTAATAGCATTATGCCTAATAAATATTAATAATGGAATAGATTTTTTTGAACAAAAAGATTATATAGGTAATTGATGTGTTTGCAAAAACTAAAATTGAATTTGTACTGTAAAAATGGTTGTTTTTTTATTATTAAGTTTTCTGAAAATCATGACTTTGCCCCCTCCCAACCAAGTCTCTGGAGCCGCCATTGCAAAGAAGAGTAAATATTATACACGATTTGAGGGTACCGTCCATATATCATAATGTAGTCCAATGATTATTGTTGCCCGTCACAGATACCGTTCGAGAACTACTGTCTCATATACCGGCCGCGGTAAAATCCGATCCGCCGTCCGGGGTCAGCGTGTTGGGTGTGCTCGGTAACGAGTCAGGGATGACGCCGTTGCATTTCGCCGCCTACAGCGGCAACGAGAACGTTGTACGGTTGTTGCTCAACTCTGCCGGGGTTCAGGTCGACGCGTCGACGGTCGAGAATGTAAGTTCCGTCAAGAGGACACCATGGCACACTCGCATGACGTGTTGTTGTCTTCGCCTTACAAATGTTGAAATGTATGCAACATAAAATATATTATAGACAATTTTGCGTTCAGTTCAAATGTTGTGGGCGTCGCATTGTCGTCAGATTTAACATTAGAATGAACTTGCCTGTTATCAACAAACTTAAAGGGGACGTTATTTTGTATCTATGTATGTTGTCAGATGGTTTTTTTTTTACAGTAGGTATATACTAATGTTTATGCAAGTTATGTGCGAAATATTACAGTTTATATTATATAAAAAAAAGAAACTCGTATATCGTTTATAAATTAAAACATCGTAAAAAACCGTCCGACAAAATACATTTATTGTGTAATATTGTTCCTTTTAAGTTTGATTACAGGTCAGTTTACTCTGATATTAAGCCTAACAACACGTTATTCGAACAACTGAACACAGATTTGCTATAATAATTGTTGTAAGTTGTACGTTTGTGAGACATCAAGCGGCTGTGGCGTCCATGTAATAGTTAAATACTGTACTGCAGCACGTGTCCGTGCCCGCGGATCCCTGCAGAAACGCAATCACATTTTTCCGTAATATTATTTACCATACATAAAATATACAAATAGGGCTATAACGCGCTTCACTTGGCTTGTTTTGGTGGCCACGTAACTGTAGTCGGACTTCTATTGTCGAGAGCGGCGGACTTGTTACACAGTTTCGATCTCAACGGGAAAACGTGTCTGCACATCGCTGCCACCTACGGTCACTATGCCATGGTGGAGGTGTTGCTCGGACAAGGTGCCGAGATCAACGCGACGGATAAGGTTCGGTGTTTTTAAGACGCATTTTTATAATACACCTAACTATACTGTATGTATGTATTATAATACAGTAAAACCTCTCTATAATCGTTTGGGACCAAACATTTTTCCGTTGTAAACAGTTTCCCGCCGTAGAGAGGTCAATTTCAAATATTATTTGCACCGGGACTGTTGAAATTTTCCGCTATAAGGAGGATTCCGTTTAATAGAGGATCCATTATATCGAGGTTTTACTGTATAATAATAATTCATTCACACGCCGTTAAACAGTGCATCGAATAATTAACTTTGCAGAACGGATGGACTGCGATGCATTGCGCTGCTCGGGCCGGGTACTTGAACGTGGTAAAACTTTTAGTCGAGTCCGGCGCTTCTCCCAGAGCGGAAACCAACTATGGCGCGTCGCCAATATGGTTTGCCGCACAAGAAGGTCATAACGATGTTTTGGAATACTTAATGACCAAAGAACACGATACTTACGGTTTGATGGATGATAGAAGGGTAGGCTTACTATAAAGCTCGAGTACGAATACATGGAATAAGTGGCTTAATCAACAATTTTTGTTTTTATAGTTTATCTACAACTTAATGGTTTGTAGCAAAAATCATAATAACAAACCGATCGAAGAATTTATTTTAGTATCGCCTGCACCTGTAGACACTGCAGCAAAACTTTCCAGTATATTTATTAACTTATCAAATAAGGTATAATAATATTATTAAAATTTAATTGTAGGACTAATTTTTATGTAGTTTGTGTTTTGAAATAAACGATATAACTCACAATAAATATTTAAAACAAAGTCAGTAAACTTCAAATTCATTACCCGTTATTCCTCTACTATAAAATTAGAAATTTTAAAAGGTATACAATGAAATTCACCCAAACTTAATAACTAAAACGATGATTAAATTGATCTAAATATAATATTATATTTATTTCCTACAGCAATAAATAATAATACTTATGATAAATCAATTTATCATTTTATAGATAGGTACCTATTTTTATGTTTATATTATTCTAAAATATTTCTCTAACCAGAAGTTTAAAAGTCTTATTGTGTAAACGAATAACGAATGCACGTATAAATAATACGACATAATATATTTATTCAACAAATCGCTTAAAATAAATATAGAATAACTTTACACATATTATATAGTATTGATTTATGGTTAAAACGAATATTGTACGATGATTAGGAAAAAGAGAGAGCAAAAGACTTAATAGCTGCAGGAAAACAATGTGAAACTATGGCTAGTGAACTTTTGGCATTAGCTGCTGGTCAAGATTCAGCTGGTCGCATTCTAACCGCTTCAGACCGACGAAACACTGAATTTTTAGACGTCCTTATTGAAAACGAGCAAAAAGAAGTTATCGCACATACTGTCGTTCAAAGGTATCTACAGGTTAGTCATTATTTATTGTTAAATATTAATTAATATATGTTTCAATTTAATATGATCAAATTTAGGAACTTTGGCAAGGAAGACTGAATTGGGCCGGTTGGAAAACACTACTTATGTTCCTAGGGTTTATTGCTTGCCCTCCGCTATGGATAGTGTTTACGTTACCTTTGTGGCACACGTACAATAAAGTTCCGATTATTAAGTTTATGTCGTACTTGACATCACACGTTTACTTAATGCTTCTGTTGCAAATGGTCGCCATCACTCCATATTATAGAGCGGCGCGACAAAACTTATTTCCCTATTGGTACGAATGGCTGCTTTTGGTAAGTCATCGATGATTCTGTAAGACTGGTCCAAAATAATGCGTAGAACCAATCAATTTAAATTATTATTGTAAATACTTAAAATTAAAAAATCACAAACAGCTAAGATTATTATCAAAAGCTTAAAGGCAGGTAAGCTGTCTTCAAGTTATACACAAATTAAAATTAAAATATAAACATAATAATATAATGTGTGTAATTTAAACTAAAATGAATTAATTAAAATACTAAACAATAAAAATGTATAAATAAATAAATCATAACGTGTACAACTTATATTCGTAAAAGTGATTTTTAGTTTAAGAATCATATATCGTTTTAATTTCAATTCGTTTGTACCTAAGCAGGTAACCTAAAGACGGCTCAAGCTGCAAAAATCTAAATTTTTAACAATAATCTTGGTGACTTGTGATTTTTATAGTTATTCGCAGTACACAAGGAACATATAGATAAAATAAATATTTATACATTTTTTTTTTTTTTTTTTATTGATTCAGGTTTGGTTAAGTGGTTTGCTGCTGTTTGAACTTACTAATCCTAGTGACAAGAGCGGATTGGGCTGGGTGAAGTTAGCCGTTCTGTTATGGAGTGTTCTAGGAGTGGCATTTCATTTAGCCGGATTATGTGGTTTTGTTTCCGCTTCATATCTTCCTACCGTCATGTACCTGAGGAATCAGATGTTCGCCATATCGTTTTTAATGGCATGCGTTCAAATCTTGGACTTCCTGTCGTTCCACCATTTGTTTGGGCCTTGGGCTATAATAATTGGCGATTTGATGAAAGATTTAGCAAGATTCCTTGTAGTACTGAGTATTTTCGTTTTCGGTTTTTCGATGCAAATCGTAGCTATGAACCATCCCATCAGGAGAAGATTAGAAAAACAACCTAACTCGGACATATTTACAGAAGGTACAAACATGCATAATGTATAATTATTAATAATTAATAGTGGTACACACACGTATACATAGACAAACAATAATGATAATTATAAGCGGTACATCGAATTATATTGATTTTTTATATTTTTTTTTCATATAGTCATAATGAGCCCAATAGATGCGTTCGAATTACTTTTTTTCGCTGTATTTGGTATGACACAAAATGATGATCTAAGGGCTAGCACTAATAAAAATCAACCAGACTGGACGATTTACTTGTTTAAAGCAGTATTTGGTATCTATTTGTTAGTCTCGGTTGTCGTACTAATTAACTTGCTCATCGCTATGATGAGCGACACTTATCAAAGAATTCAGGTAAACTTATTACATTTACACGGGTTTTAGATCGACTGATGCACGGCTGTAACACCGAGCAACAGTCGTGCCAAACAATATCATTGTAGGTAATACACGTTTTATGTTGACAAAATCAGGCTCAATCCGATATCGAATGGAAGTTTGGACTGGCCAAATTGATCAGAAACATGCACAGAACAACTACGACGCCATCGCCTCTGAACTTAATTACTACTTGGTTTATGTATTTACTAGAGATATGCAAAAAAAGAGGTAATTCGAGAACGAAAAATATTCAGGAAACACTTACGAACTTTTCTAAACTGTTAAATACAGTGAAGCAAAAAAAGCGCCCAAGTTTATCGCAGATGGTCGATATGAAAACCAAAGGACGAGTAAGTGCCAGGACTCGAATGGGCAATAAATGGCTATCGAAAGTGAAAAAAGCTCAAGTGGTACCGAGAGGTAACGTAAACCAAAATTACAATTTCTAACAATCATTGTTTTAATAATGACGTGTACCTAACGTGTCGCACATAATATAGAGTCAATGTCGGTCAGTGTGGTGCACTTGAGCCCGTACGGATCCCAGATAAGCTTTGCGAGTTTATCGAACCGCATCGAGACTGTCACGGACTGGGATTCCATAGCGAAGAAATACCGAGCACTACATGGTGCTAGTGAAAATGACAGTAGGGAGGACACAAAGGCGTCGAACGCATCAATGGAACGATTAACAAGAAGCAACAGCGAAGCACAATCCGAACCTCAACCGTTAATGGCAAACAACATTAATAATTTGCCTTGAAACATCGGAATGGTGTAAATAACTTGATTATATAACTGTACATAATACAAATATGCATGTACATAGAAACCTACATATTTATAATTAACAAAAATATAATTTGATAAAATATGAAACAAATACCACTAAAACTGATACTTACATACAAGTGTTGTGTGTAAAAACAAGAAAATAAATTTATATAACTTTTACAAAATATGTTTTAACATTCATGTTTATATTATTATTTATTTCACCTGCTATTTCTTCAGTTCATAACTGTAACAGATAGATGGCGTGAGCACAGCATTTAGAAGTCCAGTACAAATAGGTACCACACAATAAATTGTTCGTCCAACAATTTAAAATAAAAATAAAAAAAAGCCCCTACATAGTTCTATGTAAATGTGACTATAATATGACTAATATGAATCAAGTTCCTCGCACATATCCGTTATTGCAGAGGGTTTACGGAGCAATTATTTTCTCTGTAATAAAATAGTACCTAGATACTAGGTATACTTATATTTACTTTAATAGATTATAAATAGATTGAGATATAAGGACGAAGGAAAAATTATTGGTTTATAATAATTATAACATGATAACATGATTCTCATAGTACACATAGGTACCTACCTACTCAGGTATATAATATGATAATATGTATGCATTAGGAAGTTAGACAACATTAAAAATAGATTGGATCAAAAATGGTAACCTCATTTATAATTAATACACAAAAACAAATGTATAATAAAATGGAATATGAGCATAGTCACCAAAAATAACAAATAAATCTATGGAAGTGCAAATATTAGTTAAATTGTTTATACTGAAATAAGAAATCAACATTTCATAAACCCTTTTCCAACCATGTAACAAGTTTTGAATTTCAAGAAGTTTGCAAAAAAATTAATATATTTATTGGTTTAATTCATTTTTCAATGAATAAAAAGAAAATATTAATATTTCTTAAATCATTTGCTACATATAAATGCATAAGAAATGATTACAATTAAAGAATAACAATATGTATAATATACAGATATTAAGTAAATAAAATATTACTTATACAATAATATTAGTATAATATAATATAATATTATATTATATAAATTAAAATATATTACAAAGGTCCTGTTACAATTGTTAATATTTTAACTAATTTTAAGTAAGCACAATGTGTAATGAACCAAAAAATAATACACCCGGTTTCAGATAAAATCAAAAATATTATATTCTGAGCAATACTACTAGCCAAAATTACTTTTAAGCTTTAAAGATTTAAAAAAATCAATTTAATTTAAAACAATTGTATTGACTATACGGTGATTTTAAATAAATTTTTTTATCTGTGGCATAACACCCAAAACTTAATTTAAAAACAGCAAAAACAATTATAAGGTAAGTACCTCAAGGAAATTAAAAAATGTAGTTAACAGTCTTTGCCTATTGCCTTGATATCATTAATAGAAAAATCTTAAACTGAAAAAACGTTATTAAATAATTTTCTTTATTGAGTACAAATTTTTCAAATTTATTTATATACACAAATACAAACATTATTTTTTTCTTCAAAATAATAATATTCATTTAAAATTCATTGAATGAAATATAATTAAGAAGCATTCTAATACTTCCGCTGGAAATTCAATTGAGAGAAGTTGTAATGGATGACGTAACAGATAAGTACTGAAAAATAAATAACAATCAATTAAAATAAAATGTTTAATTCGCTATAAAATAAATGATTATTTTGATATGTAATATGTCTGTAAATTAAATTCTTATGATAAAATCGGAAATTTTTTACAAAAATGAGACTTGGTCATACGACTATACGAGTGTTGGAAAATCAGACATTAAAATTGACAAAATGTATGTATCAGCATGTATCTGACACCGTTCACATCAATCATGACTATAAAATTAACAAATATTGCCTATAGGACCACAAATATTTTATTTAATAATACTCATTAACAGAAGTAACAGATATTACAAGAATACAATGTCTATAACAACACCTGATTTTCCAATGCTCTTGTGATCTCTAGCCATATAGTTACTAATTTACCTTGTTGCATATTTTATATTGTAAGTATAAACTAAGCCATAATATATTTTATAATATATATGTATTGCACACCATAGAGGTTAATTTTTATACCTTATAATAATAGTTGATTTAATAATGTATAATTATTATTTATAATTAGCTCATTAATTATTAAGTGGGCAAGAAAATTAAGTATTCATAGTGAATTTTGAATAATTAATTCTGTTTTAATAGTTTAAAATGTCAAATTAAGTTTCTTTTTTATAATTACTTTAGTAACTGTATTAAAAGTTACATCAACATTTCCTTGATTAATTGTATATGGCAAAAAAATATCCAACTCATATTTTGTTTGTTTTAAAGTTGTCAATAGTAAACAATCTTCTCCACATTTTAAATTAATTTCTTGTGAATCATTCTAAATAAAATAAAAAACATAAATAAATTCACTTGAAAGTTTTAATTTTTAGTTACATTAATTAATTATATTTATTTAACTACCACTTCCGGTAACCAAACATCTACAATCAATTTTTCTGGATTGTATTCGGGCTGCACATAAATTCTATATTCAGGTATGACATGTTTCTCTAATTGAGATGATCCTTTAGAATTTAACTCTTCAATTAATGGTTTTTTTTTAAATGTTGATGGCCTGGGAGGCCGTTGTTGTATTCTATGTTGTTGCAATGATCCAAGACACTTCCTGTTCTTTAACACAATTGGATCTATAACATAAAATGTTAATAAAATTACATTTTTAATTTAAGAAGACTACAACCAATCAATACTTTCTGAGCTTATAGCAATTTTGAACTTTTCAGCAACGCCTTCAATTGTTAATGATATAATAAAAGCCTGAAACAGTTCATCACCTAGACATTTATCGAAAAATGTAGAATTCACTGCCACATCATAAACTTTAACTTTTGCACCAGCTGTAAAAATATAAAATACAGTTAAAAAATGTTTAACTCTATTTTGAACTATTAGCAAAAGTTGTACAAAAATTATAAAAAGTCATTATTTTAAACAGTAGTCTGAATATAATCAATATAACTTTTAAATAGTTATTAAAATACATCACAACAAAACAAAAGATATTAAAAATTATGATTAAAATACTATAAAAATCTGATTTAAATTGAAATTTCAATACTGATGTGAAACAATTAATAATTATTATTTTAATCTATCAGATGTATCAACAATATATATTAATAAATGAACAAAATAATTTCTATATAATGTTATTAAAGGTAAAACTTATAGCATATGATTAAAATTATTTTATATATAAAGGCTTACATTTATCATTTTCTTCATGTTCTGTACCAATACTTAATGGAACAAAGAATTTTTCTGGATCCTGTGATTCAAGAACTTGGATTAATTCAACATGACTTATTTCATCGGGCTGCGGAATATCAGCATGATGACAGAGATTTATAAATACTTTGGACTTATCATCAGTTTTAATTATTTTAATACAAATTCCTGAAATTCAATATTATTTAAAAAATGTTTAAGGTAGGTATTTCAATTTTCAATATTCAATACTCAAGTATTGAATATTTGATAACATCTAACCTGGAGCTGGTTTGATTAATTGGCCGGCATCAGGATTAAGAAAACCTGTCACAAATTGTTTAAACTCTTGCTCCTCATTACTCTGAAATTAATAGTTATTTAATTAATAAATTTATTAGTACAAATAAAGCAGTATACTCTTAGTATTTACTTGGATCAAAAGATTTTTTTCCATAATCGACTCGTCGACATCTAAAAAATTTTTGGACAGCATATTCAAGAATTGTGAATACAAATATTATAAAAAATAATTCACTAATCCCGTACACAATTTCTTTACGGTAATTTATAACTGTAATTAGTTATTATTTTAGTTATACCAAGCCAAAATAATACTTTCAAGTTCAACATCGGAGTACGGGTTTATGTATGATATGTGATTACTGATTAGTGATAACATGTTATCACTTATCCCTTATCATCCGGGTTCCAGGGGGTCTGTCTATAGCATAGAAAACTTAGCGACACCCAGGAACAGGATTTTTGTTTGCGGGGGACTTAAATATTTTTCTATTTTCTTTACACACAAGTAAATAATTACCACAAATAATAAATGGTTTTTATTTTGCTATTATTATTATTATATGTTATATTATATGTTTAATCAATCATCATTGTAGTACTTTATTTGTGAAAATATGCTATAATAATGTATAATTTAGTGACAAATATATTTTTTTGGGGGGGAGCTTCAGCCTCAAAGCCCTCCCCCCTGGGTGCGCCACTGCGACGGTGGCTAGTTGTACGAGCCGTAGGTGACTGACAGCGTTCATAAATGTATCGCGTGGTAAGTGTACCTGGATGGGTGCAGGGCCGAACACATGGGAAACTGTTTTCATCAGACGCAGCTGCAGCGACAGCAGGTGGCCGGAAGCCACGGCTGATTACTTATTAGTTATTACTTATTAGATATCTACTGACTAGGAACTAATTTAATGAGTATGTACCAAATTCATACTCAGTTTTGTACAATATAACATTATCAACAGTGTTGTAGAAATTCTTGTTTGCTTGTTTCGAATAAATATTTTGTCAACGTATAGAGTTTGTAAATCATTACAACATAATGAAAAATATATGATTCACCAAGAAATAATTGCATACCTACCCTATTTCTATAATTAAAGACATCCATATATTTTTAGTTTTTACACGTTTTACATACGGGACACAGGTGTTAGGGCCATTTTTTTTTTTTTTTTTGGCTGAGTTAGTCGATTAATTGATTAGATTTTAATATAGTAAAATTAAATCAATAAAATGGCAAAGCACTTTTCGGTTTATTATTATAATTTAAAAAAGTATCATAGAAACAAAATTCTTTATATTTAATTATCTAATTGACATAAGCAAGCAGCGCCTCGATTTATCCAATGACTTTTTGGCCGGTCAATTATGAAATCCATTAACATCACAAAATTAGTTGAATGACCGGTAGTTGAAAGAACACCTCGACGAGCACTTGTTTTATAGATAGGTGCTTCGTAGTATAGTTTCTTTTCAAATCGGGACTAAAAAAGACAATATTGATGCTTAAATGTTTTTCATTTTTCTTAACTAACATTTATAACTAAAAAACTTAAGTAATACTTTAATTCCTGGTTTGAAACAAATAATTGGAACCGTATCGAAAAGAATTTTTGGATAAGATTCATTCAATACAAGTAAATCTCTGTCCCATCTAGCTCCTTCTAAAAACAAGCCCTGGAAAAATGAATTTTAGACAGTTATTTGCAAGTGTTTTTATGTAAGTATAAGAAAGATGATAATCTAGGTATTTAAGTGCAATTTAATTCATCCGAATATCTATTTATCTATAGTCTATAGTTCTATACAAACAAAAATATTTTTGTTAAGTGCACATAATATAATCCAAATTTTTAATCACATTAAGTACCTTCATCGTAGGTACCTACGATTATTACCTCGTATTATCATATATGTGTGCATATTATCTAAATTAATTACAGGTTCTATAATTATGTTAAAAATCCATACAATTTAGTAAAATAATCAAATGGCAAAATAAAAATGTTTTTAAATAATTTTCAAGAATTGTATATTTTTGAAAAAAATATTTATTTAATTTAAAATTATTTGGTGCTAAAAATGTTATTCACTATTTTACAATCGTAACTTGTTAAGCTTTTTCTTTAACTAAAACGGGTATGTATGTTTATTAATTTATTATTTATAGGTGGTTTCATATTCTGAAACAAGTCAATTGTTTGAAAATGTTGATACAAATAATTTAATATAAAATTAGTTATTAATAAATTTTTTTTTTTTCAAATAAGCATAGTGTATAATATAAAGTGATAGTAATTTCACTACATTTTGGTGTATTATTCTTCTCATCTAAACTTTAATATATAATCTATATTATTCTATTTACTGCTAGACTAACACTACAAATATTACTCTGTATACATTAGGTTTCTCATCACAATTTATGTCAAGTATATAAACTGTGTATGCATACATTATACCTTAACAAAAACGCTGAATTCCTCAATTTCCAATTTGTCCTTCATTAAGATAAAAATTACGAGAGCATGAAAAAAAATATGAATTTATATAAATTGGTTACAACTCAAAAATAATTATTTAATCACAATTCATATATTTGAATAAATATGTACATTTTTATCTATTATTGATATAGGTATACTACCTACTTTGTTTGTACATGAAATCATGATATCAAGTAACAGTTTCATTTTTCAGATCAAAAGTGACACAATTACTAAACATATTCATTTAGTATAACATACATAAAAATTACAGTCATAAATTAAATCTTGAAATTCAAGTATAAACCACCAAAAAGATTTTAAATGATGTTATCTAAAACATTATAACTCTTACCCGGCAATACACTCCCCACTCAGGCATTTTTGTCAATTCCATTTCTGGTTCAAATTTAGTGACTTCGAACTCAAAGCCAAGCTGGTCTATCGGTATTTTATGTTTACGTGAAAAATTTTGAAGCACACCCGATAAGAAAGATTGAGTAAAATAAAATCCAGAAAGCCAAAAAACTTCTGGTATTCCGTTATCAAGCCAATTTTGTAAGAATTTCAGCCTGAAACCCATTTAAATTAATACCTCGCCTATTCTTGTAATTTTTAAAGAATTATAGTCTACCTTGATAATAAATCAGTAACGTAACCGCCCAAAGGTTTTAACGAAGGGTACGATTTATTCATCCAACTAGCTGGAACGCGACCAATAATTAAACTGGTATGTAATTCTTCTAGGTCAGATGACATAACAACAACACCTTTAATAGCTTTTTGAACTTCCACTAAAGATGTTTTTATAACGTCTAGTAGTTTGTTAAAGCGTATCAATTCCTAGATAAAATGAAAAAATACTCAATTAAAATTAATTATAAACAATACTTTTTGTTGTATAAAAAAAAAAAATCATACAAAACGATTGGTGCATTAACAAATAACAACGTGTTTAAATGAATCAATATAATATACCTGTCGTATAACCGTATTCATTGATTGTTCATACTTCGTTGGATATTTTTCAACAGCTGCTTCTACATCAAATAAATCTGGTATATTTTCAGCAATATTGTTAGCTAGCTCTACCATTTTATCATCTGCATCTGTATCACTGCCTCCCGTTACAATTTGGGTTTGAGTTAAAATGGTACCATTTAATAACTAAAAACGAATAGTCAAATTTTAACCATTATTTATGTTAACCATTTAAAAATTAAATATAATGATAGTTAAAATTAATATTCGAACCATATTAGTTTCATAATTATTTTTTGTTATATCAGCGTTTTCATGTAGCCCAAATACTTCGGGTTGTGGATTTATAGGCAAAGTCTTGATATATTCTAAACACCCATCATATGAAATATCATTGGGTATATGATATTTTCCACTTTCAGAAAATGTATACCTATAATATTATTTAAAAAAAAAAATTAAACAAAGTTATCAAGAAGCAAGTATATATTATCATGCATTTATCTGCGTTTAAAGAAACTTAAAAAAATGATGACGATTCAAGCATTTATTAATAATTTTTATTTTAAATTATAAATATAGCAGCCAAGTAATATTAACAAGGTGATTCGTAAAACATATTTAGTAAATTGGCTATAGATAATATATGATATTTATAAGTTTAAAATTTTATAAATTTTATTAAAATACCAATTAATTTTTTTTGTTCATTTTTAGTTTTATTTGGTGAGAGATTTAATCTTAGGTATAATTTATGCTTGTATATAGATTTTAGAAGATTAAGTATATTTAAATACAAAAAACTCTCAAAGGTTTTGAAGTGTTCTACATTCAAGTTTTATCAATTCATATGACAAGTATAGTTGTCCAAGATATCATATTTTTGGTTGAATGTTTACTTCACTACATAAAATCGAAAAAAATATACAGAAAAAAATAGAAATCAGCTGGAAATTAATAGTTTAAAATTATAGAAAATACATTTTAGAAAGAAAATGTGAATATTATAATATACATATTCCATTATAAAATGTAATATCATTATTGTCTATAATTAATACAGATTTCATAGTAGTTATACGTTATACCAATTATGATTATGATTTATGAACTATACAGTGTTATTCATTTGTGATAAAATGTTTGATTAATCTTTAATTTTTTTTTATTTAAATTTAAATCTATGAGATTACTGAGCCTCACTGAGACATACACTAAATTGAATAAGATGAATCACAAATACGAAAAGTTAAAACTAAATATTTTTAAATATTTAACACACACATATTGAATGTTCTACATTAAATCTAACATAAATACTGTAAGTCTGTATTCACTTACAAATTATGATCAAGAACATTTGAATTGAAAAATATTGAAAGTAGAGATGTCAATAAACGTCTATCTTTATCATCAGTCACTCTACCGCCATAATTGCACTCTCCCACTAGATATAATAATGCTACGAATGGAATTTCATCGTAATCGTTTAAAAACATCTAATATAAATTTTTATAAATTAATAGGTACATCAGATTAATTTTTCAAAGTTTAATAGGTGTATTAATACTTGTAACTGCATAACGCTAATGTTTAAATCGGAGTCATTAAATTCATATGGAATATTCCAACCAAGTGATCCAAACTTTCGTCGTTCTTGAATAATGCCATGGAAAAAGCATAGTGAAAATATTAACGTTCTCAACTCTGAACTTTTTTTACATTCAAGGTAAAAGTCTGGATTATTAATAGGATTTGTTGCATAAGAACGATATAGATTTGCTGCGAGACCTTTTGGAGCTTCATTAATCATTTTAATTCCTAGTGTTGAATTCAGAGTTATTTAAATTAATTATATAGGTCATGTTAATGTTCAATTTACCATTCTGTAATATGGAAACAGGAAAACTGTCGGATGGATAACTAGTAAGCCAGAGACGAAATGATTCATGAGTACGACTTGGTTGAATATCCTCATCACAAATACGATCAAGTTCTTTCATCCAACTAACGGCCAAATGACAGTTTTGTAACACGACCCACTGACCAGTCACTATACCTGTTTTTATCATATTAGCTGCGATTGGACCCTACAGTCAATTTCAATAATATAAAACTACTTAAACAAAAAATTTAATTGTATTATTTAAATTACTTGTCCTTGACCAAGTGATATAGTTATTAAATCTGTCTGGCTACTTTGTTTTTCTTCAGAAAATTTAATCAAACTTGACATTGGATCCGTCCCAGGTGATAATATAAATATTAACGGTGTACAACAATTAGAATCTTTATATGAATCCGTTAGGTCAAACGATGGAGGTTCTATGTATTTCTGACCCATACTACTTATGATGTATTGCTGAAATTATTTTAAAAATTCTAAATAAATAATCAGTTCATTGAATATATTTTAAACATGTAACATATTTTGTATACATACCTGGATAGCTGGTACTACTTTATCGGAACGAATACACTTTATTATAATAAGTTTTTCAATACCATCAATATTTTTATATGGGTCTGGAATAGGTAAGTCCTGTGGGTTATTCGAGTCATACCAGTCTTTCCACTCATCAATTGAATCGATAATTGATTTATAAAATTGGTTTAATCTATAAATCATATTCAGTTTAGTCAATATATTAATGTATTATAAGAACAGAATTTACTTTGTGTTTTAGTTTCAGTATTTTCAACCAAGTACAAAATTAAGTTATACTTATGCATTACTTGTGTTATATTAAATGTATTTTTAGTTAATAAAACAAAAAGTTATAAAATTATTTGTACAGTAGTAATATTAAAATAGTTAAAGTTAAGAAATTTTAAGTACGCAGAATCACACTTAATCGGGCTTATAAAATAATATGCATAGTAAAATATGTACATTAAACATAAATTCTGATTGCACTTTTTAATATTTATTTTATTTAAAATTTGTTTACTCGAATTGTTAACGAATATAATCAGAAACATTAAGCTTACCATTAACTCTTTACTACAGAAAATATGAAATCTAGATTTAAATATTGCTTTTTACCTCGGTAATTCAGATGCTCTAACAGCTTCATCCCATGATTTATCAGTTAACCACTTAGGAGCAGGATTTTGATGCACATTAGTTAATCCGACTCCTCCAGTAAGAAAAAATGTAAATAATTTGTCATCGAGTTCTCCCTGTGATTATTATAATAATACAGTCTATAAATTAACATACACAATATAAATAACAAATACATTACCCTTGACCGAAAAATTCCAGTTGTTAATATGAACGAAAAAATCAGTTTATCTTTTTCGAACAAAGATCTACACACATTTCGATAGGTGCTATACGTAAAATAATCGTTCAAAATATTTATCCGTTCATTAATGTCATCTGATTTTTTACTCTGAGTTATTGACTATTTAAAAATAAAAAACCCCTTCATCATTATGACTATAATAATAATATGTTTATATTCTGTATATAAACAGAATATGTATACAACTTTTTTTCTTAATTACCTATATATCTATTATATATAATATTAAACATACACGATACACTCTACGTCTACTCATATAATATGGTATATATTATTATATTAAGACATTATAATAATATGTGACATTAAAAAAAATTATTGGTTTTAACACTTACTTGATGATATAAATTTAAAAACCAAGATAGTGAATATTGATACATAGGGTCAATATTATTTAAATTAGTGATACAGAAGAACAAAACTGAAGAATGTTTAGATACAGGAATATAAACATCACGAGCTACATCAATTTCTTTTTCAGTTATAACAGCTGTTTCTTGCTTTAATTCAATTTCATCAGATAGTGACTATAATATTATAATTACATAGTTTGAGTTATAAATTTTACATTTTCATTTTTATTTATACACTATAAATTAGGTAATTTTAAATACTTTTGATGAAGACAAGACTTTTATTGCTGATTCATCCTCCAAAATATTCCCCTCAGATGATGAGAGAACTTGTAATATTTTGTCTTCGATTTCTTTAAGTAATTTATTGTTTTTGGCACTTTCAATTATTAACTCATTTTTCTTTTCCTCTAACTGGGGTCGTTCTTTGGCAACAACAATTCCTAGTAATTGATCTTGTAAACCTTGTTGCGTGATCATAAAGTTTATTAAAGTTACCTAAATTATATTAAAAATAAATGATTAAGTACAACATGTCAACCCATTTTTTAATATAAAAAAATTATATATCGGCATGGACAAATGAGTCTTAAATAATATGCATTCACTAGTATTATACTACAATATACTTAATGATTTTATTCAGAAACTAAATATTTTAATTACACAATTGAAATATAACTATAAGTTTTTTCAAAGTATAAAGTCCAAGTGTTCTTCATAACAAAACAATAAACTTACTTTAACAGAAATATCAGGTAAATAATGAGGATTTCTAAGTCGTGTAGTGATATAAAGTCTAAATGACTTATTATACTGCAATAAATTGTCACCAAATTTTAAATATTCGATTCCTCCTTGTTTGTAAATATTTTTTACGAGTACTTGATCTATAAAAAAAATTAATCAACAAAAAACAATAAACATACAAAAAATGATCTCGTAATTAATCGATTTTCAACTAATTGCATTTGATATGTTATATTAATACCAAGTATGGGATCAATCTCTTCTTGCACATTTTCTAAAAGAACTGGAAACCCCTGTTCAATTGCTGTCTGTAAAATAGTTATATAATTTTCATTTGACAGTTTGATTACAGAAATGTTATTTTCATTTTCCATATTTTTTATCCATTTATTTGCTTGACGTTGAGGATCAATCATAAGAGGCCATCTCGTTGCACTGTATAAAATTATCCCATTTTCCATTGAAAAATTATCAGCAGGAAGTCCATATATATTCCATGCTCGAATTAGTACTTGTTCACCTAATGTACGAATTAATGAGAAATGTTTTGAACATGGTATATTCATTTTTAAGCTCATCTGATTCCATTCTTCGATGAGTTCCTGGAAATAATTTTTCCATGAATACATATAAATTATAATATATACATATAGAATACTGACATTTCTAAAATCAACCGTGAACGCTCCGAGATAAGCAACAACACCTGAGGATAATAATACATCACCAATCGCATTATCAAGAGTCGATTGTAATTCTTTAGCGGCTTGGCTCCATCTATATTTTTCTCCACCGAGACCACTAATTAATTGTTCTGCTCTAGTCAGTTTTTGAGAACACATATCAATATTATCTTCTAATTCCTTTTTTTCTTTTGTCTTTTCAGCTAGTTTATCTCTCAATGTTTGCAGTTTACTCAGTACACCAGAGAGTTCTGCTCTTTTCTCGTTAAGTTTTTCCATTTGTATAGCATAATCAGTTTCCGCTTGCTGAAGCTTTTCTTTTTTAGGGCCCACAATTTTTATAACTTTATCATACACATCTAATGCTCGTACCCATTTACAAAGGCCTTCACATGCGTTAGAAACCGATTTAATAATATCTGGATTAAAGTTTGGATCCCGAATGTATCTAGAATATATTAAACATGTAGGTATATAATTATACAAAATATAATTAATTACACTGTTATAATTTATAATTACTTTTCTCGTATATGTTTCATGATTGCAGGGTCTATATTATCTTTATCATAGGTTTTTAGGCTTTCTAAAAATTTCGTATCAGAAATAAGTTTCTGCGAAGGTCCCCAGAAATCTTCAATCATTCGACCACTGCCACTTGGATTTGGCTTACGTTCAGATTTAATTCCTTTCATTACACAAACTGCTTCTAATACCAACTTTACACCATATGGTGGGTTTTTCATTGATTTAACTACAGTTATATCAGCAGGCTTTAAAGTATTTAAAGCTGAAACTGCTGCTTCAAGAGCTGGTGTAGCTTCAGCTAAGTCACTTTCACAATCATCTTTAATAGCCTGAGATGCTGCTGCAGCTTCATTAGCAAGAGCTTCGTCAGCACCAACTATCTAATAAAATTATTTATTTAACAATAATTAACTATAAATTATTTATTTATTTTGAAAATTTACTTCTTTTTTAGCTTCGACTTTAACTGTATCTTGCTCAATTTTTACCATAAGTGCTTCAGTTGCCAAGGACGTATCTACTAATTTTGGCCTTAGGGCTGTTAATTCATCTTGCATAACAGATACTTGGCCAGCAGCAAAGTCTAATTTTTTTAAGCCTGTTTCATATCTATTTCGTAAAGTAGTAATTTGATCTACTTTTTTTTTATGTAAGTTTTGAAATGTTTTGATTAACTCTAAATATGAAGTTGGAGTAACATAATTATATCTTTTTAATGTTGTATAAAACCTAGAATAACAAATTATAAGATAATTAAAATGTGTTTTACTCATTTTATTAAAAAGTTGATAAAAGTTATGGTAAAAAGAAGATTTAAAAGTTAATTATCGTGCAATAGAGATTTTGAAATATTTGACTTATATTTTGCTCAACCAGTTTAACCTAATTTATTTGAAATTGAGTGCACGTGCAAAATAGTTGGTACATTTATATAATATAAACTAGGTATATAGAATAGGATAAAAGAAAATATGTATAATAGATACCTAGCAGAAGCATCTCTTGCTTTCGTATGAAATTGTTTACAAAGTGTTACACATGATATGGCGATATCACGAGGAATTGACATATCTTGTAAATAGTATTCAGCAACTTTTTCAAGAGCATCTTCAGGCCAAACAGTAAACCTATATTATTAATAGACAATGGGTTTTTAATAATTTCATTAGTATAATTTTATCTAACTTAAAATATCCATTATAATAGAATTATTTTAAACATCCACATTTATTTAAGCTAATTGTAAAATAAAACTTATACCAATCTATTGTACAACAATTAATGAGTGAAGGAAACATCCTTAAACGATTTCTAAATACATCTCCAATTGGCGACATGGCTAGAGTGAGATGAAGTTTTTCTTTTACTCTTTCGATAAAGAAATTATACAAAGCAAGAGGTGTTGTATCGATTTTTTTCCCCTGTAATTCAAAGTTAAATAAGATTCTTTAATTTTCATTATTTTTTAATATTCATAATATTCATAATATAATTTTAAAATCACATTTTATAATTCATGAAATAATGAATCACAAAAAAATACAACTTACTTGATTTTGAGCAATATTAGACACTTTATCTAAAATATCTATTCGTTCTTCGGACTGATATAGATTTGGTATATCTCCAGTATTTAGTAACATACTTATATCTTCTACAAAACTTTCATTTGTGATTTGATTGTCAGATAAAAAAAATGTGATAGGTTTTCCTTCACATCCAGCATATTTTAATACTTTTTTCATATCTTCATTCCACTCATTTCTTCCATAATTTCTTCCAATTGCCACCTAAAAAAATTATTTATATAATATAAATATGAATTTTAACATAAAATTTATAAAATATGGTACTTGAAATATTTTAAAATCTGCAATGAAAGTAGCCAGCTTTGTAGCTGATTGTCTTCCACTACCACCTATTCCAACTAATAACAAATGACCATTATCTTGTTGCAAAACTCTACTTATACGAGATACGTGTTCAATGGCAAATTTAAACATAACCATAGATAATGGATTTTTAGAAATAGTATTATATTCGCTTAAATAGTATTCCATGCGTTGAATTAGTTGTTTTTCACTATTAACTTCATCATATATTTTTGTATCAGCATCTGGATCCATATAATTACCATAAAATAAGTTTCGTAGATGATTAAAATTTAAAAAACTCTCTTCGACTGGCATTAGATCACTAAGATAAAGGTCCATTGGCTGTCTCAAATAGTTATAAGATGCAACTTTCATTATATCAAATAATTTAACTCGATCGTCATCATTGACTAATCGATCTCCAAATACACGCCATGTTTCATGGGCCCAGAGCCGGAAAAATTTTTCAAGTGTTTTGCATCGAGATGAAGGTAACAATAGTATTCCTTTTATGACTCTCGCAAAATCTCGAAGGTTGAAAGTATAATGTGATTTTGCTGGAGTTGGTAAGAATGTTGAGACTGCTTCTTTATACACAAACAATATGGCGTCTACAAGACTCTAAATTACATCAATTTAATTTTAATTCATTTTAATAAAATTATGTTAGTATAAAAATTTTTTTAAAAAAAATTATAAGTAAGTATATTATATACTTTTCCTTGCAATGATATAGCCTCAGGAAATCCTTTATTAACATGCCACTCCACAATTTGAGTGAATATTTTGGACATAGTTTCTTGACTGAAAGAATCTATACCTATAGTACTCATATGCCTGGTAAAACGTGTAGTAACATTATTTGAACCCCCCCCAGGAGGTTGAAGTACACCAATAAACAACTGAAGATAAAACAACAATTTAACAATATAAATAGTATACCATTGTGATAAATAATGATAAATAATAGATCTAACCATATCAAGCATATCTATTCTTGACATTGTTTGGAGATCATACCAATGATTATGATCAATCCATTGTCTTAACAATTCTATTGGTGGCTGAGCACCATATTTTTCAGGTAGTGGCATGCTTAAATCATCTATGAATAGCATACATTTTTTACCAACAGATGGTCCAAATACTCCTCTTCTACGCCTGTAAAAAAATTATTCATGATATATATTATATCAGATAAGCTATTCACATTATCATACTTGTCTAATTTCGAAATTATTATGTCTTGTACAGTATTAGCTGCTGTTTGAGCTGAGAAGTTCAGAACATTGGCTAAAAATTTTTCCTTCGGCAAGTGTATTAAATAATCGAGCACTAAAACTGATTTTCCAGTACCAGTAGGTCCAACAAATAATAAAGGTATTTCATTTTTCAACAACATATGAAGAAAGTACTGCTGCTTTGCAGTTTCATCCGTTCCAATGATTAAATCATTTATCTATATAGGTAATGAATCAATAAGTATTAAGTACAAAAAAATTGATTAAACTCAGTTGTTGGCCATTTTACCGTGTTAGTTTTATAATATAAATTCTAATTAAATTACTTTTTTTTAAGTGCCTAATGGCTAATGGCCTAGTAAAATAATTAATTTATAATATTGTATGTATATATATATATTTATTTATTATACTATTTACTTTGGAGTCCGGAGGAATTCTTTTCAAATCTAATTTTTCAGACCACAGAATCCAAGAGCCATTATTTTTTTTATCGTATACATAGTCATAGACTGTACCAAAATCTGGAAAGAGGTTGTTTTTCGACAATTTGAAAGTAATTGGTTTTTGATATTGGTCAATATTCCCAAGAATAAGTTTTCGAATAAAAGTGTCAAATTTATATCGGTCATTGCCTTTAATTATAGAACCAAGACTCCAAATTAGGCAAAAAATTGTTATACATCCTAACCAAATAGATCCAATTCCACCTCCGGTTTCTTCTTTAATCAAACATTCAATCAACCTAATAAAAGACTACGAAAGATATTTTTATGCCATTCATTGTTATAATTAAAATAATTTAACCAAAATATCATTACTTACATTAAACATATGATTTTCAGATGTAATTAAAAACAAACTGCAGTGTTTATATATAAATTCAAATATGGCAGGTACCAACCATTCAATCATTTGATCCATCATAATTTGATGGTCTGGCAGAAGTTTCAGCCAAAGAATTGTTCTGTATGAAAACCAAAACGAACGCCAACCAAGCTGTTTTGGTTCTAAATAAATCATACCACAGCGAGATACAGTTGCAGGTGAAGCTTGTTCTAAATTAGCAGGTTCAAATACCATGTTCATTTTATTATTCATCTATGCAACATTAAATCAAAAATTACAAATTACAACATTCGACATTAAATTATTCATAGTTCATTTAAACCTGAATAATCTCTCCAGACATTAAGCATAGTTTTTTGTTATCATCCAACACTGTGTTCATGTTTTCTATCCATATCGCATCGATCGGGCCATCAAATACAATCCATTTGCGTTCCTTAGTTGTACTACTCGCAAACTCACGAAATATGATTGGTAAAACTCCTAAAAGTGAAACAAATAATGAAATAATACTACCAGGGTACATAAGAAAAAAAAACTTTTATTTACCATCGTGCCATTCATGCGAGACCTCGTCAAATGATCCATAAAGTTGACCTAAGGTAATAGATTTTGGATTGATTATTTTATAAATAGTTTTAAATTCTTTCATTATTGCTTTGCGATCCATTTGTAAGTCTCCTAACGATTTTGCCAAAACCTATAAAAATTAGTTCCAACATTTATAAGAATATTAATTGCAATCAAAATTAAATCAATGTGAAATAAAAAAAAAAATTATCATTTAAATAATTAATTTAGTTAAAAGAAACAAAGAAACTAATCATTTTCAATAATTTCAGATACTTACAAATTGTATTCCTTCTTACTTACATATATTATTATAAAATATATCTTACTTTGTGTCTTTGTCATACAATTGTGTAACAATATATTATCGAATCAGCAAATACATATATGTAACTTCAACTTTCAAGGGATTTCATTTTTTACATCTCCTGATACTTTTATGAGTAATATACCCCAACCCAACCTACCTAACATTATACACCCCAACTAACATTATATTCTCCAATTCCTGTTAGATACTATAATAGGGATCATAATCAAATCAGTAAACCCAAAGAATCAGGCGAAAAACCACTCTCGCGGGATTCAACTCTAACGGTGTATAACCTAATTAAATGAATATAAAGAGATCTTTCAAATCGGTAATTTTCTCATAATATTATGCATATTTGAATGTCATGTAAATTTAAGATAAATTAGAGTAATCACAAATACTAAAATACCTGATATGCACACGTTTTTCCAGATAATGGTTCACCAACTACCATAAACCCATGTCTAACTAACATCATCTCATATATTTGTATTATTTTGTCCATAAACCATTCAGTGCACTGTAGATTTCTTTTCGCTAGGTTAGCTTCTATTTTATTGATGAGCTCTTCTCTTTCTGGTACCAATAGTTCGACACCGGGAAACAAATCTCCATATATACCAATAAAAAGTGATAAATCCTAATAGAAAATAATAACATTTATAATTTTAAAATTATTATTAGATTACTTTGTTAACAATAAACACCTCTGATGAAAATTTGGGCATGTTGACATCATATATAGCTCTTAATACAATTTGAGATTCATTTTTATCGGGATATTTAACTTTCAAGTTTTCTATAGATGTTAATACGGATTTTACTGCTCTCATTCCATAATCATAATGTGACTGAGATGATAATTGTTCTGAACATAACTTATATGTATCAACAATTTTTTCAGCCAAACTATAATACAAATTTATTTGGTGGTAATCTGCTTGAAAAATTTATAATACAGCATATAAAAGTATATATAAAAAAAATACCTTCGAGCATCACTGAAACCCATAGAGTATAGTGATATTTCTCCAATCATGGCGTAATCTGGTACCATCATAGCAACTGTACGGAATAATACCTTCAAGTTATCAGGTAGTTCTTGTCGTCCAGCGTATCTTAATATACATATTTTTTTCAATTAACATAATAAAATACTAGTATAATATTTATGAAATTAATTTTTACCCGGGGTTCATTGTTATAAAAACCGCACAGGTAGGGTTTAATGTTAATTCTATGCCTTCAAAAAAAAATTTTTCTTTTTTAGCTTTAATTGCCATCTGAATAGTATGTACTTGCTGAGCAATAACTGACAATACTTCAAGTTCAATTCTGTTAAACTCGTCAAAACATGCCCATGCTCCAGATTGAGCCAATCCCTAATAATAAAAAGAACAAACCAATCATTTTCTAGTTATTAAATATTTATAAAATTAAGAATTCACAAAGTAGGTATTATCAACATATACAATATATATATGTATGTACTTATTATACAATAATTATGAATGACATTTTTATTTAAGTAACTACTATCAAAATTAACTATAGAATAATTAAATTAATTTAATAAAACTTAGAAACTAAGAAACATGTTTAATAAATAGTTATATGACAACTGTATTACGGAAAATATTATAAAGCGCAAAATAAAATATACTACACGTAAAATAAAATATTTGAATCAAGTTAATCGTATTGTATAATATACATGATTTATGCGTGAATAGTAAAAAACCCACTTTCATTTACCAATATAGAGCCAGATACGTATATAATATGTGTATTATATATTATGACGTATAATGTGCATCGTATATTCGCATATATAATATAACTTAGATTTGAAACTGAATAGTATTTACTAACCATAAAAAATTTGCCCATAGCTTTAAAGTCAAGTCCTTCAGAACAATTAAATACAACACATTGCTTAGCTACTGCTTTTGCTAAATCTTTAGTAGTTTCGGTTTTTCCCGTACCAGCTGGGCCTTCTGGAGCACCGCCGAGATTTAATTTTAACGCGCCCATAAGTGTTCTATAAAATAAAAAATCGGTGTAGGTCTTAACTATTTTAAACCAATAATAATTACTCACCTATAACATCGATCCGTCAACGGTGTAATTACTAATCTTGGTGTATTACCTAAGTATTCATTCCCATAATCCAGAGTAGTAGTTATCATTGACACAGTGGTTTTTGAATCTTTATTATAGTACCTGAGCTGACTAATCCAATTGAAGTCTCGGCTATTGCTTACTTTTAAACTATTAAGAGTTTTAACCACATCACGAGCTTAACACATATATGCAATACAATATTAGTAAGCATTAATACTAACACATCACTACATATAATTTTTGAATTAATTACCATGAACATCTATAACTATTAAAGCACATACTGTTGCCCTTTCACCTTTGCTCAATGTTCCACGCACCAAATTTACTAAATCTTGAATTTGTTTATTACTTTTACCTAAATATCTCTAAAAGTACAATACAAATACATTATTATAATTCATTAAATTTTTACTTTGTTCTGAGATTATGTAGAGTTATATAGATATTTTCATACAAATAATGCATTTTTTTCAATAGCAGTTTCTACTTCAGCAGTCCAATTGATAGACGCAGCACATAAAACTACCATTCCTGGCCATTTTAATACCCATACAGCACGCTGAGAATTACTGTATTCTTTAACCGCATTATTAATAATTTCACTTATTGATTGCATCATTAAAATTTCAACCTGAATTAACCATTTCTCAACTAAGCCCTGTAAATTTTAATAAATATAATTTATTTTTATGATTTGGTTTAAAAAAATATATCAATACCAAATCAAAACCAATCCTTACTTTAGCATCGGCAGGATAAATTATTCCATTAAAGGCCACTACTTCACCGTCCGCAGATATCATTCCCACAATCTCTATACTTTTTGTAAAATTCAATTTTGAAATACCTTCAAAACATTTTTTAAGATGTGGCTGTACCCGTAGAGGGTCTTTAGTTTCAGATAAAATTTCAAGGAGTTCATCATTAGATAAGAAGAAAAACCTGTAATTTTTATAAGATTTTTAAATAATATTAGGTTTTACCATATAGATAGAATATATCATATACCGTGGAAAAAAAAGACGCTTTTTTTCCAAATATTCGTTCAAGCCTTTTTGTATCTGCTCAAACATTATACTGCAATTTTTCAGCAATTGTAACATATTTGGATAGTTAGTAGCTTCCAGAACTTTACGATTATTAACAGTATGAATCATAATTTGACGCCAAATAGCATCTACAGCTCTAAAATTTCTTGCTTCCTCTGGCATTTGACGATTTATGTCTTCAGAACTAAATATCGGGCCTAAATACATCCATATCCCTTGCACCTATAAACGATTATTTTCATATATTTCATATAAAATTTATCTAAAAATATAGTGATCCACTATTAAAAATGAAATACGCTGAAGTTTAACATTCAAAGCATATTTTTATTCATAGCAATTATAACCAGTAATAGTCTTATATAATATCAAATCTATACCAATCAAAAAAAGTATATAAGATACTACTATTTTTCGAATAAATAAAATAAAAGAAAGGCATGGTTTGGTAAAACGATCTATCGGTAGAAGTGGTTTAGCACCACCCGGTGCTGTCATCAGTCGTATGGGTGACCACACAATTTCTTTACCTACGTATTTAACCCCTAAACTTTTAGTTCCTCTAAGACTAAAAAACAATCTACAAAGCAAATAAGCCACATGGAGGGCTAATGACCACAATTGCCAAATTCCTCCCTAAAAAATAAAAGAAAAAAAAATTTAAATAAATAAATATAAGATATAAATGATGCTTGAAAATAATACATCAATATTACTTTGATACAAATAGTTTAAACAATTTAAATAATAATGCTAACAAATTGGAAGAATAGGCTTAAGTAATAATTTGTCTATATAGTATATGAGCATTATTAATTATTAATAAAAATTAATAAATAATAACAATATTGTACAATAATTAATAAGTACTAATTAAATTCAACTTTACGTAATCAATTCATTGCCGTTAATACTTACAGAAATCCATAGATCTAAAATTTCTTGCATTAAAATTAATTTTTTTTCCCATGTATCCATTTCTATTTCAAAAGGTTTTATATAGACTGACCCATGCATTGTCTGGGCCTTGAGTATATGATCGTCTAACATAACCTGAATGTCATCCAACGACGTTAATATACTAACACCACTGTCCCGATATGGACTACACTCAAACTCAATAGTTAACCACTCTTCTTTCATTTTTCGAAGATTATGTTCAAGAGAATACTCTCTGGATGCGATTACGCTAATTTCTTCAAGTTTTTCAATGTAGTTCAGTAAACCAATGTCAATCATTTCAGAGAGTGTTGATAAATCATTCGGATATAAATCTACACCAACATTTTTGCTGATCTAATATGAATATTTTTTTTATTTTTGCTTACTTCGATTACTTTAAGATTTAAATTAAACAATATCACATGGATTTAGCAACTAAATTACCTCTGCCCAATGTCTGTCATGAATCCCCGGATTACAAATCGTCTCCAATACAGGTAAATACTTTTTAAAGTTATCTACTCTACCACGTATAATTTCTGCGACTCTTTTTGAACCAGGATAATCTTGAAGAGTTCTGGCTAATTTATAAAGATTACTCCACATATCATCAACTATTTCTTTTATTTCCATAGCATTCAAATCATGAAAAGGCCCTAAAATATATTCAAATACGTTTTATATTAATTTATATGTTTACTTACACAAGGATATATATATATTTACCATTGAACCATACTTCATAGTAGTTATGAAAATCACGAACAATATGCCACAATCGGTCAAATGGCTCACTAGCGGCAACCATTGAATGAAGTTGTGTGTATGGTGTAACCTCAACATCTAAAAGGTTTTCCGTATGGTTTATGCTCTAAATTATAATATATTATAACATTATTTATTAATTGTTTAAAATATATACTTGGATCTTAATATAATATATAGCTCTTCTATATAGTTTAACACAATAGTTGATACAATGTGAATTCAACTTAAAATATAATAAATATTATTAATATAATTATTCTAAATTTAAGCAAAACTATGTTGATTCAATTCTTAACAAACAATAAATTATACCACACATTACATATATAAATATTAAAATATACAATACCTTTGCAGCAGCGATATCTTCTTTGAGAAAATTTGTAAGACGTTCTACTTCTTCAGTTGCAGTAATAATTTCATTGTTTGTTAACACTGGAGGATCTTTTCTTTTTAAGTTTTCCAACAACTTCAAATGATTTTTAAGGCTATTAAAATAAAACCCAAAAATTTAATTATAATTGTTTAGTATAATTGAAAAACTTTGTATGTACTCAAATTCAAATTCCGTTTTTTTAGATTTCAATTGGCCTTCTACAACCCCTTTTTTTTGAATAACTCTACTTGTAGCTAAATCTAAATAATTTTCAATAACTTGGGGCCATCGAAATGCTTGAGATGAAAAATTTATATCATCATCTAAAATATATTAATTTTATTAAAATAAATTATTATTAAAAATAATAAGTATGTAAAAGAACAAATTGAAATGTAAATAAAATTTACCATTAAATTCTGTGTATTCAAAAAGAAACATAATGTAATCTCCAACAGTCCTCAATAAAGCTTTCATTTCTGATAGTGTAGAATACCGACATTCATCCACATATTTACTTAGTTCTACTAAATCCTCAGTAGTATCAGGCATTTCTGAAGACTTAGCAACCATCACTTTAAATGCATTATTTATTCTAAAAACAAGTAAGTATATTATAAATTGATAATATTATATTAATATGTCATTATTAAGTAAAAGATAAAATACCCAGATATATTTGTTTGAGTTAAATTCATATAATAATTTAGAATTCTGTTCTTCAAGCTTTTAACTATGTTTTTCAGGTTTGCATTCACCTCAGATACATCTAACATCATTAAGTTCAATTCTACCTGATCTCTTAGATTGAGAATATCATCATAAACAGTCACATACTTGATGACCCAATCGTTAAATTCCTGACAAGGTTTAAGTACATTTAATAATTTACTTTAAAAATAATATTTTAATAATGCAATTTCAAAATACACACGCTTAACAACGGAAATGGTTGGTTTCTAAAAAATGTATTCAAGGCTTCAGTTTCTGTACCATTTAATAAATATGAATACGTTTTATAATAAGTTATGAAAGTTTCTGGCCCTGGAAAATTGTTTTCCAATATTTTACCAATTTCCACCAACATATTTTGTACCTCTTCTTCAGATTCATGCACATTTTTTAACACCATATTAGAATCCCCTTTGTATTCTTCAACATTTTAAATAATTTAAATTTAATTAGTATATCATATCATTGAATTAATTTTATTATTATGTAATATTATTGTATTATATTACCACAGATGATTACTTTAAATCTGTGATGTTACCTTTAACTAATAATTGTTCTATTCTAGGAATATCTTCAACAGCTTTAATTATTTTTTGCGGGATTGACAGCAAAAGTATTAAGCAATTTTCGCGAGTTGGTTCAAAAGATATCTCAGTTGAATTTGGATTAGGTACTGCTTTTAGAACAAATAATGGTAGATTTATGAACATGTTATTCTTGTACTCAACATCTATTTTATTTCCATTCTAAAATTATAAAAAAATGCCTATTCATTTTTATTTTTTACAATAATGATTTTAAAATAATTCTTTTCTAACCTTATATTCAAGTATTTTATTCATAAAATGTTTCAGAGATTTGAATACGATTTGTCTTAATTGCCTGGACATAGTAGCTGCAATACAGTCAAAAAACTTTTTAATTTGATAGTCTGAAGGATTCAAATCATGTGTTGGTAGTATGCCTTGAAAATTGTCATTAGTTTCTACAAATAAATCAGCACACTCGACAATCCACCTGATCACAAATCAAATACTAAGTTTGGAATTCCTTTGATCTCCATTTATGATTATAAGTAATATAAGTAATCAAGTTACAAAAAAATTACTCTTTAACTAGTTTGCGTCGAAATTGCTCACACGATTTTTCCAAAAACTCTTGCAAATGTTTTGGTTTTATAGGTATACCAACTTTTTTTAAATTTTTTATAGGAAATATATAACCTTTAGAATACCTTTAAAAACAAACAAATTAAATGTATTAAAGCAAAAAAATACCCTATATCTGCTTACTTTTTCCATACTTTACCCAACGTCAGTATAGATTCTCTAAAAATATATAGATTGTGGATTAGCCGTTCTTTATGAATAATAGTCATATGATGCCAAGGAACAGGACCTCGAATTAACATTGAAGAATAATCCGGTTTATAGTAATTTTTAATTCCGATTCTTTTTAATTCATCTGGATCCATCATAATATAATCTAAAATTATTTTTCGACTAGCAAAATCATAATTTTTTCTTATTTCATTTTCCAATTTCATCATCATAGTGTTACGTCTATAATTAAAAGTGTTCAACGTAAAATCACATTTAATTGACATACCATGATCTAATGCCATTTGTTATTTTATAGTTGAATATTATTATCTTTTTAATGTTTTAATATTTAGGTATAGATAGTTCTGTATTGCATGTGTTAGGTACCTACATACTTACTTTTTTAATAAAATTGGTTTAATACGAGTTTTTTTTATACTTTCCAACACATTTTCTGGAAACGGGTTAAATAAATCATTAGCTATACCCTGAAATATACAAAGCAATTTAGTTTACATGTTTAGTGACAAATTAAACAACTATGTGAGTATTTAATTATGAGCAAATCTTGGGTAAGTAAATTGTAAATTCAATTGATTTTGAATTTTAATGATTATTTATTTAATATACCATCCTCTATAGTGAAGTCTACACCCTTTAAAACCAAATTTGTTTTGAATAAAATCTGTTTATAATATAGTTGATGATATTATGCATATTTAATTTAACATTATAAATTAGTTTTAATAATATTAATAGTTGACTGAATTAGCTAAGGCTAATTTGAAACTATAAGAAGCTCGAATCTAGATCCTAGATCTAAGTAAAATAATTAATATTGTTTACAAATTTTATATTATAGGTAGGTACTTATTATTATACTATTTTATTTATTATTTATTTATTTACAATTATTATTTTTATTATTTTAATAACATAAATATGCAATAATCTAAACTATTAAATATTATTGTCTTACCTCATTCAAATAATAATTAATTATTTTGTTATCTTCAACACTGATAATTTCGTTTTTCTTTCTTTTATTCCAGTTCTCTTTAAGTATTTTTAATTGATCATCTGGACTCAATGCTGTACAAGCTTGTAAAAATGAACTATAACTAAATGAAATAATAATCTATAAATAAATAAGAATCGTGCCGTTGTGTTAGTTATATTGCTATTATGGTTGTATTCAATTAATCGATAATCATAGCATAAAAAAAGGACCCGGTTGGACCTCGCTCTGCTGTACAGTAAGGGGTGGAGTGCGACTCGTTCATAGCCCATAGGATAAGTCATTAATTCATTATAATGGATTTGTTAAATCTGAATGCGATGCTAGGTATAATTGCATACGAAAATTGATTCTGAACGGAGATGATTTGTTAGAATAATCTCGAATAGGTATTTTTTTAATATATTATAATATGTTATATTCAAATTGAAATTTTATATCAATATTTGCTTTTCAAACGCTTATAAAATATAATTGTGCCTATGTATTTCAATAATTTTTGAGTAACTTATAAGAATAACTTATTAAATTTCCGATTAGTTTGTCCCAGCCAAATTTTTTTATCCATAATTATAAAAAAAAATTTAAAAAAGACGAGCTCTATCGTAAATAATTTGAATATTCGAGTACTCGAATAGTCGAATAATTCCCATCACTAGTGCCTACCCATTTAATGTAACAATTTAAAACTAAACAGTGTCGTATTGATGAGAAATAAAATTGAAGCATCTAAAATCTAGTTTTTCCCAAGCAAAATAAATAATACCTAGTTATTAAGTATAATAATTTAAAACACTAAATCATCCAAATAATTAATAGCGCTCACTTATAATTTATTACTATAAGGAACTCATTATAGTCATATCAAGAATATTATTATCAAGATATGGAATTAAAAGTTTAATAATTAATAGTATATTAAATTGACTCTAATTAAGTATTTAATAACTAAATAAGAAAATTAATTTATGTATAAGTATAAGTGTGTAACTTTGACCTTTGTACGAATTTTAACCGATTTTAAAAAATCTATCATAATAACTTATGAGGTAGGTAAGTACTAATGGATAGAACGTTTGGTGAAGAATGCTAACTGAAAAATTAATGGCTAGCAAAAATAAAATTGTAAAACTAATGTGTAATTTGCTTCTCTCAGGATCTAATTCTAATACCTTAGCACTTCAAATATAAATACTGTACAACATAAATATTCGTTAATTGTAAGAAATTATAGTTCGTAGGCAAAATTACTTTGGTGGCAACAATGGTTTTTGTAATGATTTTTCTTCTTTAGCCTTCTTTGCTTCAATTTGTTTTTCCCTCATTTCTGCTTTATCTTTATAATATTTTCCAGACAACAAATCCTGAAAAAAATGTATAAAAGATAAATGGAAAAAAATGTTTATAATCATAACATAATGTATGTATTCCACCATTAAATCCACAACTCTGGGAGAAGTGTTGCTATTTTTTTTCCTGGTGGATTTATCATTTGATTTACATCTCTTGGTTTTAACCACGGTGGAAGCTTTCATTAAATGACAGTGCTCATCTAATATTTTCAAGCTTAATTTATTTTCCCGCGATTGGTTGATAGAACGTAAACGTTTTTGAAGTTCTAGTCTATAGTTGCGTCCAATAGACATAGAAGGCTTCATTTGATGAATTCTATGCTATAGTACAAATATCAATGCATTAAAATAGAACTATTTTATTAGGCATATTTTAATAAAAACTAATATATTACACAAATTGGAACGGATTTAGTCCAAGTATGTAAACAAAACAACGGAGGATAACCCTTTCGATCGGTAGAAATCTGGTTTGGGCACTCACAGCTTTCCGCATTTTGTTTGTTTTTAAGCATGGTTTTTTTCATTTTTGAAATCTAAAATTTTACTAGGTACTAGATTTTTAATCAGTTTAACCATTGACGTACATTCAATCACACTTCACATTACAAACATTATGGTCAAACATATAATAGGCAATACTAACCATCTACACATAATAACAAAACAATTTTTTACATAAAGTATACCAAAAAAACCCACCACATTGCTTTTTTATACAGTTTACGGACTCCCTTGACTCATAACGTGTACGTGTGTGCAATTGAGTTTAATGGATACAAATAATATATAAAAATAAAACAAGTATATTATGTTACATCGATACTTACTCTTATATAAATACAAATGTTCTTTAGATTATATTAAACAGGTAACTATTTTATAATAAATGGTTAATAAATATTCATCCACAGCACTAGTTATTGTGATTTCGAAAGTTTGCTTTCACTATAGTACCTATACCAGTACATGTTTATTTGGTATCTTAGTTACCGAAAATCAATGCTCTCGTTAAGATCGGTTTCTGCTTTGATATTTTACTGATCAAAGGAATTTACTTATTGATTATAGTATCTACCGTGTTTCTATTCCGTTGAACACTTTTTTTAATTATACATTTTCACAAATAGGCTGGTAAATTCGTGTACCCTCTCATATTACAGTCATACCAAGTACCGTATTACAATCCACGGATAACAAATGGTTAGTAATTTAGAGATTTTACTTGTTAATTATTTAATAATTATTATTGATAATAATGAAAAATTACCTGTTTGATATTAACCAATATGCGACGAGTTTAAATATGTCTGTTTGATGCAATCGATTTCAGGGAACGGCTTTTTGAGCTAAATACTTTTTTAAGAGGATTGTAAGCTATGATCATCTATCTCTATCTATCACATGCGCAACATGGAAATTTAGACGTTTTTCACATTTTTTAAATTTTTTTCTTAACTTTTGTTGATTTTTATGTTTCCCATTTGTTTAATTCTATGCTGTGAAATTTTGGGGAACAAAATTAAAAAAGAACCGGATGGGCCTCGCTCCGCTGTACAGTTGGGGGTGGAGTGCACCTCTTTTATAGGATAGGTCATTACAATAATGGATTTGTTAAATTTGAATGCAATAATAGATATCATTGTATACGAAAAACGATTCTGAATGGAGATGATATGTAGGTCTAAAATGGGTATATAATAATACAGTATTTTATATTTAAATTAAAATGCAATAGTATGCAATTTCGTAAAAATTTAAATTTCAAACAGTCATAAAATTTTTTTCTTAAAGTCTAGTAGAAATTGTTTTATAGATTTTTGAAAAGTAACTTATGGATAACCCAGTGTTAAAATTTTAATCCTTAAGTATAAACTGAAAAAATTTTATGAATTTTCAACTACAAAATAACTTGCAAATCATCGCGATTTTAATATATTTTATACAAATTATAAAAAAAATTTGAGTTAAACGATCTCCGATATTTTTTAGTTACGATAATTATAACTTATAATAAACATTGTATTAAATTTTCAAGAGTTTTCGGATAGTCAAATAAATTTTATTGATATTTTAGAAAAAAAAACTTACAAAAATCGAAAATTTAAATTGTCTATATATAAGTTAAAATACTTTAAAAATTTAACCGTGTATAGAAAAAGTTAATATAAATATTTGGTGAAAATTACAAGTGTTTGCGATTTTTTGTTTTTGAGTTAGAGCATTTTAAAAAAAATGTATTTTGTCAAAACGTGTTTCCCGTTTTTCGTAATTTTTTTATCGTTTTTTTCAACGCTTTTAAAAAGTATTGAAAAAGTTGCATTTTTGACTTGCCCAAGTACCATCTACATTCACTTTCCTTTCAGCAAAGTTGCTTTTTAAGAAAATCGAAGCATTTTTACTGCTAAAAGAGGTGACGTCAAACACAAAAAAAAATAAATAAATAAAAATAAAAAAAACAAACATCATTGTAAAATCAGTAGATTCCATCACTCCGTCCAGAATCTAAAAGTGGGAAAGTCGATCTAAAGTAGATTTGACAACAAATTCAAATCAGTTTTCAAAATTGATTGATCTGTACTTAGGAAATAGAAAACATCTAAATTCCTATGTTGTGCAAACAGAAACAGAAAATCATGGCTTACAATCCCCTTAATAAATTAAATAATGAAATAAATTTGTAAATAGGTACCTGAGTAAATATTAGCAAAGCAAACACTCATCAGTCGTCATTGATAAATGATGGTATTTTACATATTTGAATATCAACATTATGCTTATAAGAACTTTTTATTTATACAGTTTAATTGTAAGAATACAGAATGTTGTTTATAAACTACAACATAAGTATAGTATAGCATAATTTAAATTAATATTTAATCTATGAGAGTAGATAATTGGTAAAGAATAACTGTTTTAATTTTTCAGTTTTATTTTATCCCAGTGTAAACTGAAAAAATATTGCAGGTAATATGTATAACCAATATACTAATAGCTTTTTGTTTGTTTTAAGTATATTTTACAAGTAAATAGCTAATATATTATAGGCTAAATTTGGGCTTGCATTTGAGTGATTGCAGATTATTAGCTAGCCAGCTCCAGTCTCTAATTCTCAATTGGATTCAGCAATTTGGTGCACCACGATCCTACTCCAAACATGCAATCTCTTTAAAAATAATGATCGAGTTATTTTAGTTTCAGATGCTTGGATACTAAAGTATCATAACAAAAAAATAATACTACTACTAAGAATAATATTTGTTTATAATAAAATTTGAATAAAATGCATTGATGATATATAATAATGTATGTAATAATAAAATATAAAACTCAAATTATGTAACACTTTATTGTAAGTAAACCATGATTTTTAAAAATAAAAGTACTCAGTAATATAAAATGCATGAAACAATAAGTACTTATATAGTTTTAATATTTAGCATACATTTTATGGTACATAAGTTACACAATTAATTGTGTCAGAATGTTGAAAAATTATATTAATCTAAGTATTATACTTAGATATCTATAATCAATATTAATAATATAACATATTTTATACTTTAAATAAATAAACATATTGCATATTTTTTGGGTATAACATAGTTATATTAATCTATAATATAATAAAAAATTGTACAAAAATAACACTAATATTTCTTAATTACATTGAACATAATTTTTATATTGATTAATAATTTTGTTACTACAAATAGGTGAACCTACTAAACCTTTGTTTACATACGATTCATATAAATTTACATTTGATGAACTAACTTCTGGTACAGGAACACTAAATGAACTATTGTACTTAGATTGGCTACTCGGTGTTACTATCAATACACTTGATGGATGAATTGCCATTATAACATACCTGTAAAATTTAAAAAATTATAATAATATATAGGTAGTGTAAAAAAATATCAATATTTAGAACACTTAGAGAATATACACAAAAAATGTAGAAAATTGGACCTGGTACAAGACAGAAATGGGTGGTATAATATTACAGTGGTGGTTAAATAAATAAATAAATAAAATATACAAGAATAAGTTGATATTTATTCATAGTAATGATTATTTTCAAATGATTTGCTATTATTTTAAATAAAACCATTAAAATAATAGTTTAATAAAAACAAATGGTTAATGAAATTTTTAAGGAATTTCAGGTTAAATATCAAAAGTAGTGAGAAAGAATATAATATATATAAATAGTATATCAAAATTATAGAATTATTTGATTTCAACTCATAACAATGCTTAATATTTATTTTAAATCCAGTATTTAAATATATAAATATAAATTATAAATTACTTTTTGTAAATAGCAATTTCAGATGGTTGTATTAAAGCCAGATTAATTCCATAGTTGCTCTGTTCTGGTTGAAGAGGATCAAATGTAATAGAATTGTCTTTGGAAGCAATACTCCCAGATTCAATACGTTTTGGAAAAGAAATATCTTCATCACTTTCACCACTGCCACAACTTATTACAAACAGAAATATTTATTATTAATATTATATAATTTATATGTTTATACATGTTATTTATTATAAATAATGTAATTTTATTACTTATCATAAACACTATAACTTATGTAACTTGTACCAGCAAAAATAATATATATTTTTTTAGACACATATTGCAATATTACATAAAATAACAATACACCCAATCTATTTGATGATACATAAGACATAACCAAGTTGAATTACAATTATTTAGTTAACAAATTGAATACCTACTTAAGTCTGTTTCATTTTTCAATCATTGATCTTTACCCTTCCCAGGAAAAATTTGAATATGCTACAGTTGTGATAACAAAGGTGTATGGATTATTTTAGAAAAATAAATCAAATTGCTGATGTTTTTATATTAATATAAGTTCCGGTTTTTTCTTTTTTATTAGAGCTTACCACTAAAATAAACCATAAAGTTCTAATATAATAGTAAATATAAAAAAATTGTAAAATATATAAGTACCTGCTACTTGAGTTGATTGAATTTGTAGAGCTATGACCTGTCATGGAAGGGTTCCTAGTTTTATCAGATATTTGTTCACGTTTTTTACCTGGTCTGATGCGCATAGAAAAGGGACTGAAATCTGTTACACAATTTGGCATAAAGTCCCTAAGAATGTATCAGTTTGAAGAATAAAAATATATCCCTATTTTATAAGTTTTGACAAATTAAGAATTATTAAATACATACCTTACAGAATGGCTAATTTCAAAAGCATAACTTTCAGACATTATACTAAACTCATCTGTTCTATAGAAGTGAACAAAACTATCATAATCATCAATATTTAATGAACTGGCAGGATATATTTCTAAATATTTCTTTTTACACTCCAAATAAGATAATGGTAAACAATCCATTAAACAATCATCCCACCACCTTGTCAATAGGCGGCTAAAAATATTAATTTATTATTTAATAATTATGCTCAAGAAAATATAAATATATAATACCATTATACAAAAAAAAAAAAATAATAAAAAAATTTAACAAATCTATAAAGTACTAAGTACTAACTGGTCGTTTGAAATAAATGAAGTTGCTTCTGGATGATGTAAATAGTAATCAAAATTTTGTTCCCAAATTGCAGGCTCATTGTCATTTGGAATAAATAATCCCAAAAATAGATTTATGGCATTTTGTTTTTCAGTATCTATACATAATCAACGTAATTAGTAGCACAATATTTTTAAATGTACATTTTATAATTAAAATAATCTACACAAAAAATATTTATGCTCATTTTGATGACAAAATCAACATTGGAAATAACCAGCATAGTATTTCATAGTATTTTATCACAAAAATACATAATTTATGATTTATAGTAAGCAAAAAAAATTAGTTACATTTTATATAACTATATTAGATTATTATTATTTTTTTTTTTTTTTGTTAGGGAGATTTTGGCATCATGGCCATTATATCTTAACAATTATTTTTATGAAGACTCAATTACGTGTTATAGTTTGGGAGGGGTGGTTAGTGGCATCTTCTCACCGGACGGCTGTACTGCCCAGATTTGAACTGGTGACCGTACGATTATGCACAGCCACCTTATGCCGCTAGGCTATGACAGTACTTCAATATTATATTATTATAGTTATAGTTGGTTCCCATTAGGTGAGGGATATTTTTCAGAAGATTATTCTTTATAGACTTAATACTTATACTTATTTATACAATCAAAAATTTTTAACTAGCCTGAAAATGTATTGCTGTAGTAACGACTCAATGTTTGCATAATATCATTGCCTTGTGATGTCCATGGAGCAGTTTTACGATAAGTTTTTATACGATGAATTAGTTGAGATCCACCATATTGTAATGCTAAAGTATCTCCATGATCTTCATACGATACTTCTAATAACCTAACACAATCAGTATCATATTCTAAAGATGGTGTGTCTAATAAACCTAAATAATAAAGCTGTAAGAAATAAAAATATAATATAAAAATGTATTTAAATTATATTTTCTGTGAAATATATATTAGTTATAATACAATAGATATAGATTATGTAAAATATAAATAAATATATATTCATATTTTAAAATATTTGTGGTGTTAAAATACAGTTATTGTCAACTTCATTTATAAATAAAATAATATAATAAAAGTGCATACTTGATAAGATAATGCACATTTTCCAATAACAAATTGAGCAGTGTTCGTACGATCTAAGCAATCAACACAATTTACTCTGATTATTCCATTTTGAAGTACAACACCGTTTTTGTTTTGTCCAAAGTTAGGTTTTTCAACCATTCGTGGAGAATTAATATACATACCAGTTTTATGTATAGCCATACGTGCAATTTCATCAAGACGTCTCATAACATTCACATTCTTACTAATGAAATATACAAATTATTCTCAAGAAGTAATTAAAAATATAAAACTAAAAATATACCTTTTGTTCATTCTAGCCATATCAAAATGTATATACTGAATTTGATGACGGGGAGGAAGAAACTTATTTAAATATTTTACAGCTGATAACAAATGATCACTCAACTGTGATTCATGTACCTTCTTTTCACGTTTTTTTACCAAATTGATTATAACTGTAGGTGAACCATATCTTTTGTAAATATTATTGAAATGAGCACCTTAAAAAAATATCTTATTATACAAAGCAGCACTTAAAAAGTCAAATGATTTTAGAACTATTTAATTCTGTATGTTTACATGTCAGTTCATTGCACTTATCAAGAACACCATGCAAGCTTAATTTTTCTTAATGTGTATGCTATAACTTCACCTCTGTTTCAATGACTTCTTGATCATTATCATTTGAATAAAAACTTATTTAAATCTTTGATTACTTTTTTATAATTTAATAAAATAAAAAGTAATTTGTTTTGTGAACATAAGACATTTATTAATCTTAATTATGTTGATATTTTAATAATTTAAAATGAAAAAAAATAATTTAGTTGAATTAATGTAATAGTCATATGAAATGACAAGGCTCAAGAAGGATTTTATTTCACACACCCCCCTTTGATATGTTACTGTTAGTGAGACAGTAATTAACGGGTACGTACAAAATTAACAATCAGTATTTTATACTTCCCTATAGATAAACACAATTCACTAAGGCACATATATAATATAAGTTTAACATAATTAATAATTATATAATGTATAAACATACTTGGCATTTTATTTATAATACATTTTAGAGAAAAAAAGATAAGTAAAGAATGAAAGTAACTAACCAGATATTTCATGAAATGGATCAAGTAATTCAAATGATATTGTAGGTTTTGGGACCATTTTACTAATATCTTGGCTCCATAATCCAGGAACTGAACCTCTCATTTGAAGAAATGAGCTTATATACATATTGTTTTGGCAACTTGCTCCAAGATCTTGAACAATTTGTTCAGTTTCAACTTCATTTCCAACTTCTCCCTAAAAAGTATATATATACATTAAATATCTAATTAATTAACCTTATTGAGTATTATAGCAATATAAAGGTAAAATTAAAGTTAAATTAAGGTTGGAAGAAAATTTTAAAATACAGATCTCAAAGTCAAATTTTTAATCCTAAAGCTCATACATAGAGTGAAAGTATCATGTTTTTTTAAATTGGAAAAAATAGATAATATAGATGAATCCCTAATATATAATATCTTGTACATAAATTATAAATTTTAGAGGTAAATTTCTTTAATTAAATTTTAAATAAATTTAATTGACAAACTAATTGTCCATTATTTAATTTACCAAACAATAATTTTCAAGAAATAATGTATTCTTAAACATTAGACAAAAATGTATAAGATTAAAATCTTATGATTAATAAAGCAATAATTTTTGTAAATTGTATTTAAAGTTCTTATGTCTATTTTTAGAAGAAAAAAAAATTAAGCGGATAATATGTTATTAATAGTTCAATAGCCACATTTTTATTAACTTAGGATCAAATACTATTTACAACAAATGCCTGTATTTGAAAATTTTGTTTCCTAGGTCTATTTATTTGACATTAAATATGTCTCTAAAATTAAGCTTATTATTATAATATTGAGAATAAATTTGAACAAGTAATAATAATATACTTACATTTATATTGGCTCCTCTTTTTAAAAATCTTGTACCAGCATATCTATTTGATCTTCGTGCAATCAATGTAATATAAATTGGACGTCCAAAAATAGATACATTTGATTGACTAATAAAACCATGCATTATATTTAAAATCCAATCTGGATGTATTTTGTTACGCACATCTTTTAATAAATAATCATTCCAAACAAACATTTTATTAGGACTACTTCGAGTAACAAATACACGTTCTCCATCAAGAAAATCTAAAAATAATAACATAAATTATATAAAATTATTTTATTCATTATCAATGAAACCAGCCACCAATAAATTCTACAATACCAAGTTTCGTGGATATTTTTTATGTACCCATTTATCTAAAATCACTTTATTATACTACTAAATTATTCTATTAAATTATTGAATCCTCCTCTCTAATACTAATTTAATGATATTTGGTATAAGAAACCCAATCAGTACTGAGTAAAAAAATATATATTAACTTAAATTGTTAATGCTACAAATAATTATACATTTCTGCAGCATAATAATACAGGGAATCCTTTGTGTACATTAATAATAAAAAATTTTTATTTATATTAATGAATTGACTTTTAGTAAAATTAAGTTACAAGACATAGTTTATTAGTAGTACCTAATATCAAACAGACTGCATTTTTAGTTATTAAACACTAACTAACCATTTGGAATATTTTGTGCAATAGACATATTGACCTGCAGTGTATGTGTAACATCATAACTGTAACTAAACAATGAGCAACAAAATTATTATTTTTGGTACTTCTAGTGGACATTCATACTTCTCTTATATATTTTAAGCTTTACCTAAAGTAAAAATTGCTAGACAAATCTACACTCTGAAAAATTTTCAAATAACGTGGTTCATTAACATTTGGAATTCGATACGCATCATTTGGTAAGTATATCATTGATGTATCTTCAATTTTATATATGATTTCACGTCCTATCATAGCAACACGGCGACGTTTTGTAATCAAAATCATATAATATCCTTCAAGTAGTCTAACGAATCCTGAAATAGGTAAAATTAATATACTATAATATAAAGTAACATGGTTTGTAGATTAAAATTTTAAATTCATAAAGTATTAATTTTTTACCAACAATGCCAAAAGCTGAAGCTATTTTACTTAAACCAGTATTTCTATGTAATCCAAGACTCAAAGAATTTATCATATCCTGTTCGGTATACTCAACTCGATCATCAATAATGGTTAAATCATGTCCTTCAGTTCGATCAATTTTAAGAATACGATATTTTGTACGAGCATTATTGGATCCAACAACAAAATACCTCTGAAAATCAATTTAAGTGATTTCCAGAAAGTTAAAAAATGTTGTATTAAATAATTGATAAACTTACATTTTTAGATTCATAAATTCCAATTTTTTGCACAAAATTTATAGCAGGAAGACATTTTATACCAGTAGAATTACCATTCGATTTGATCATGATTATTATTCTTAATATAAGCTATGCACGATACACACACGAAAAAGGTAAGAACATAACAAACCTATTTTCTACAGAGTATGCTTATTGCTTATACATTGTTAACAATTTGATTTAACCGTCTCGGTTTGCATGAATGAAATAATTAATCCCAAGTTATAATATAGGTATTTAATAAGAATGTTATAAAATCATACGTCAAACCTATTAGGTACCGAAGTAGTAGGTAATAATAGTCAATATTTACATGTTTTTATTATACCTAAGTTAAATGTTAAAAAAATTAGACGAATAATTGATAACAATAAAAAACAGCTGATTTGAATACAACTATTATGTTGTGTGAGTTGTCATCACAGGCATACCGCTTAAAATTATTATTAATTATTATATGTCTGCGATTGTCACTAGGTCTTGGTCAACACTCAAATACTCAAATCTCAGTAAATATGCGTACCTACTTGTTGCAATAAAGTGTATCAAATATTAATAGTTTATTGTTGTTTAAATAATGATAAATACTCACTTCAGTTTGAAACGTTTGAATTACCATAAATTTACTGTAGCCGCCGCAAAATAAATAATTATTTTACGTAATTTTACGTGGGGCTCAATGAGTTAGGTTGTCATCGGTTAAACGACAATAGTACAAAAAAACAACCGAAGATTGTTGGGTATCCCGTGTCTAGATGTAAAACAAAATAAACGTTGGACACAAATTTTAAAAACACAAAATATTATTAAAAAAGGTCAAAATGTTTGACCATTGTTATTAGGTATAGTGGAGTACATACATGATACTATACGTAATGGTTATTCAATTTCTTCGAATACTTTTGATCAGTTCACAGATTTTTTTTTTGATTTTATAAAAAAAAAAAAAAAACCTTACAAGTCAAATGTGATTAACCATTGATTCCTCAGCTTTGTTGGCAAATTGTAAAAATATATTGAATTTTTATGATTTAAAGGATTAAGATATAATTGTTATTATATATAAATACTAGCTGAATTACCCATCGTTGTCGGGTTACAGTAAGAAAAAAAAGAGGGAGTATAATTTAACATGATTACATACCCACATTTTATAATAATAATGTAAATATAAAAAATAAATAAAAAACATTTCCCGCACAGCTTTGCCCGTACCAGTTCTTGTAGTTTTTGTTATTTTAAAGTACTTCTGCGTACACGATATTTTTAGATTCATTTTCTTGTGGTAGAAGAACATACTGGTTTTCTCTGCAGGCAGTGCTTAAATTTTTGCCCTTGTGCTTTAATAGTTGTTACGGCAAACGATACCTACGGGAAATAGTATTCTTTTAAAGTTTCAAGGCAAATCATTGGGAATGATTGAGATGCGAGGTATTTTAGCACCGTTTACCAACTGCTGAACCAGTCATAACTACAGAAACGATCATATTTAAATTTGGTAGTTTAAGGTTTCTAAGCAAAATAATTGGAGTAATAATTTCTTACGGGACATTCTTGGCCGGGGCATGGTTTTTAACGTATCGAATTAAAGCTGACCTGGTGAACTATTATAATATAATATACTTTAAAACCTTCCCAGAGACGCGACCAAATGTGGACTGACTAAAATAATTACAAAAGTAATAAGTAAAAAGAAGAAAAGAAATGTGAGAACAGAGCAAAAAGTTCGGTCTATCGAAACTGGTTCAAACTCGAGACACTCAGTACATTAATCCTACTGAAGTGCCACTGCGCCATAAAATTTTCAATTCGCGGCAATAATTGTACGGCTTTTTAAATAGCAAATTCATAAATAATTTGAAATATCACAAATAGAAATTATATATATATATATATAATAAACTTGTATTAATCAAGTGAAACAAATAAAGTATACATTAAAACCTTCCCTGAATCTAAACCTATTAATTAGTGAAAACTGTACTAAAATCCGTTGGGTACTTTTTGAGTTATAGGGGGTTTAATTGTATATAGTACACAGATACAGATAATACACTTTTCTAACCTCATATAGTATAGCCCGTGTAGGCCATTACAAACATCTGTATATTATCATGATAAACAGTTCTTTAATATATTATTTTTATATTACAATAAAAATAAAATTTAGGTAGGTACATAACTGTACTATTTCATAGTAGTTCTTAGACTACATAGAAATATATTTTAAAAGTACTGGAGTATTAATCAGTTAGGAGTGGTGGCAAACAAAGTCACATGCTAAACTATGCATATATTTATCATAGTCATTTCAAAAGTCTTTAATTTGACACTCATACATTAGTACATTACCTATAGTCAAATGAGATACACCATTTATGTAAACTGCAACTATTCAACCATTGATGAATTATAAATGAATGTAAATAAAAACATAAAATACTTTAGATTCAACATTTTTCTATTGTAAATGAAATTATAATTCATATTTATACTTTGATAAATGTTTAATAATTATTCTAACATTCATAAGACATATGAAAAGTCTTCAATTTAATATTTAATCTCTTAAAACCTTAGATCTATAATTATGACAAAACACTTAAACTAAAAAAAAAAAATATATATAAATGAAAAATTTAACATCACAATTGATAGAGAAAAAAAATAGTATCACACTGGTATATGAGGAAACTTCTAAGACATTAAACACTATTTGTTTATAGCCACTGACATTTTAAATTATACATAAAAAGAAATGGTGCAAAACATAAAATATATTTTAAAACACTATATTATTATGCAGGAAACTTATGATTTATAAGAAAATATTACGTAATTAATTACAAATTAATCATCAAATTATAATTAGTTTAGATGGAAACCTTTTTCTAATGTAGCGGCTAATAAACGTTCTCTTAGTGTTTGTTCGTCAGGATACTCAGGTAATTTTAAGTAATGAACGCAAGTGTTTACTGATGGAAAACTACCAGCACCGGCATCAACTTTTCGTACTACAGTTAGTCTTGGATATAGGTTGGCCAGTCCTCCTGGGGGTAATGAAGAGCAACCCGTAGTAAATTGTAAAAATGATTTACGTTCTTCAGAACTCATTTGTTCCAATACATTTACTAAACGTATGAATCCAGGACTGAAACATTGTATTATTTAAGTATGATTAATGATCAAGCAAATACTTTTTTATAATAATTAATGAGTAAACTACTGAAATTAAAAAAATTAGGAAACAGATTTCAATGTCATTATAAAATGTAAAATAAAATTATATTAATAGAATAATAATATATTTTTCAAAGGTAATTTTAAAATACTATATTCATCTAAAGTTTAACTTATAAATAGCTCAACCAAAAAAATAAAATGTTTTCTCCATGTGTAATTAATAAACTGCAATTATTTTACACTTTGTAAAACAGCAATTGACTAATAATAAAATAATAATTTAAATTTTTTTTTTTCAAACTAAATGTATAATAATATAAAATATAAACATAACTCGTATATTTTACCTTTCTTTATTATACCCTAATTTAGGTTCAGTATAATTCAATAAATCTTCTCTTGTCCATTCTGGTTTTTGTTGTCCACACAACATTCGTCTAAGCTCAAGTGGAGAAAATGCATTTAATTTTTCAATAGAGAATACGCGGCAAAAACCAGCTTTTAACGCTTCCATTTGTCTTTTGATACCAGTTTCTAACATAAAATCAGTTAATAAACTAACATATTGCTCAACATTATCCATGTCAATATCTTGACCAAGTCCTCCATCAATTAAGTTAACAAATGTAAATGGAAAACAATCAGATGATGGTAGATAAATCATGCTCAAGCTTAAATTTTCTAATCGAACTTTGCCTGTTTCACCACATTGAAATTGTAAATTTTTAACTTGTTGATATTTTTCTTCGTCATTCAGAGATGGATCAAGTAATATTTTTTCCTTTGCCAAAATTAATTTCTTTAAATCATTTATAAATATTGCTTGTTCTTCATCTATATCAAACAAGTCAGACTCATTCAGCACTCCACCTGACCTAATTACATAATAACATTTATTAATACAATTTCGAAAAATGATTTAGTATTTAATTAACTTACTCATTATTTTTAGCATTGGTTAAAAGTTTTAGGAATGGTAAAGATAATGGAAGGTCAATCAGACGATTATCTTGAAGAACTTTTGCTAGGAACATGCCAAGGAACCAAAAATGTTTAACAGCTCTATCACAACAAGGTTGATCTTGAGGTAATGGTGCTGGATAAAGTCCACCAGAACGTCTAATATAATAACCAGGTGGTTTAGCACCTTCTTCAAGCCAACTACACTGGCTGGTTTCTTCAGGTATTTCATCATCACATATCCACATGCCTACATAATTTAAAAGCCATAAGAATACATAAATTAATCAAAATATTTAATACTTAAATAAGCTGCTATACATACAAAGATCTTTTCGTTGGAATTCTGCAGCAATTAGCGAGTAAAATTCTAAGGTGGGGCCTAATCCAGTACCTTCTTCGCCCATAAACTCAACTTCCAAAACAGTTTGTCTATCAATATGAGCGCGCATAAGTTGTCTACCCCAAGCAAGTATGTTTTCACCTCGTGGTATACGCACACGATCATGTTTTAAGCGACCAACTCTATAATCTTCTTCTCGTCTAAGTGGTAGACTAGAACCAGTGCGATGGCGTTCCACATTTTCTCGTTGAGATTGTAACCAAACAATAGATCTAAAATGAAAAAAAATTATTTATTAAAATCTAAGGGAAATAAATAAATAACTATAACACAAATATAAATATAGATTTTACCTGGATGGCCCAAATGCAGTACAATTAAAATACAAATGTCTAGTTTCAAATGGAAATAAAAATGAATAAGAAAGATTCATATGTTCACACCAAGATGGAAGTGCGCTCGAACTTAAAACTAGAGGATCCTGAATTTGTTGAACTAGTTTATTAGTCATTTTTTTGCTATTAAATATTTCATTGTTTATTAAATCTCCTTCATCTTTTTTTTGTGCTAAAAAATATAGTAATTCAAGTGGTTGTAAAACAAATCAGCTCATCATTTTTATAAAATGATAAAGAAAAATAATTACCTTCAAAAAAGTCATCAGAGTAGGGTTTAAGTAAGGAAATTGATGAACTATTGGAAAGATTATAAAGTTCTCGTAAAAGTTGAAGCACATGATCAACGGTGCAACCAGTATTACTTAATTGAGTTCTTGTTGAGAATATTGGTAAATCTGAGTCCCATTGATTATCAGGACCCAAACTAAGTTTTTGATCGTCATTAGTCAATTCTTCATACATTATTCTTTAAATAAATTAACCATACACAAAAATTAATTACAATAATAAAAAATAGAGCTATTAAATTATTCTTACGTATATGTAGGTTCCCAAATACGTCTAGACCTTTCTTGGCGACTTCCAAGATCAGCTAATTGTGCTAATTTTTGAACAGCATGGAAAATCGTCCAGTTAGAATCCTTAAGTTCAACTTCTACATCTTTAATCTGTAAATATAATAAATAATTTATGAAAAATCTGAATAAATTGTTTAGCTTAAAATTATATTTAAAAAAAAATGAATAACTTACACCAGGTAAATTAGGACCTTTTAAGGTCAATTTAAGTCTTGGTACTGATGTCTGGTTGTTAGTTGTACTTGATTCAAAAGTAAAAACATCAAGACTTTCATCGTTTTCATCTTCAGGAGGAGCAATCACTTCCAAATCAGACGTTTGATTTACATTTGTACGTCCAGGTCGAGGATCAAAAGCTGGAATTAACGCAGTAAACTCTCTTCTAAGGACATAATCATCATCCCATGAACGTCTTTTATATGGATTACCACATCTATCTGCACCCACAATACTAGCAATAGCAGCATGTTGTGCTTCATATGCTTCTTCCTCCTAAGAAATAAAAAAATATGCAATATTTATAAAATGACCAAAAAGAAATCCCCTTAACAATACATTATTTTATTTACTACTTACCATAGATAGTAGATTTCTGGAGACCATTACCTCTTCATATTCTTGTTCATCTTCATTTTCATCATCGTCAGGAATATCATCATCTTCAACAATTTCTTCATCGTCTTCAAGTTCTGCAAACAAAGCTGGAGCACGAACACTATCCAAAAAATCCTATAAAAAATAAGCCCTTAGTAAAATAAGTAAAATATAACTTATTATAAAAGACACTAACTTCTAAACTGACTTGTTCACTATCACTTGATGTAGATGCTAGGCTCATAGTTAATGCTTCACCAACACATAAAGTTCTATTTGCAATGGTTGTAATAGAACATGAATTATTAGTGGTATTATTAGCTGATAAACTTGGATAACTTTGTGCTGTTTGTAACAAACCACCTAAAAATTAATTTACTATACAAATTTTTATTTAAAACAAGCATGTGAAGTGTAGTTTTATAAATAGACTATAGAGAAGAATTTACAGCTTGAAAATTAAATAATAAATAAAGATTGGTATATAACAAAAGCATAATTATAATATTTCAATAAGCAATGTGAATGTTCATTCATGAATTTTTAGATTATATTATCAAATAAAAAGAAATAAATGTTTACTATGATAAGCGATTAAATAATGCTGAATATAAAATAAAAATAATGAATGTAATATAGTTACATACTTGGAAAATTAGAAGATAGAGCCAAGCGAACAAGACTAGATACTGAAGTTGGAACGCGTTGAGTTAAGTGATTAGAGACTTGATTTTGATTATGACTATTATTTCGTTCAAAATGTCTATGCTTTTGATAAGGAGCATATGTTTCGACTACTGGCTTTTGTGTAGGAATATCTCCTTGTGATCTGGGTGGTGTACTAGATGTTAAATTTGGTACACTAACACTCAAGGAATTTGATGAATTATTTCGGTTATCTTCCTTTTTATTTTCCTTTTCTAAATGTAATAAACAATTTTCAATTTAACATTACTTAATCTTTTCTATAGTACACAATTATTTCAATTTAAATACATACCTAAATGGTTTGGATTACATATTTCTGTATTGAAAGCAGAGTTATTTGCATTGTTTAATAAAGTTTCAGTTGACAAATCTTGAGACTGAGAATTGGATGTATCAGATGAATTATGCTGCATAATAATAATTGGCTTCTCTTTAAGGTTAACCTAACACATAAATTGAAAATCGAGTATAATTTATTTATTTTTTAAATTCAAATTAAATGTAAGTATTAAATGTAATAATAAAATACTTCATAATAATAAAAAAATTTCATACTTTATGAGAAGGTGTATCAATTTGAATAGATTGCAATGTATGAACTAAACTAGTAACAGAGCTACGTCTATAAGTTGGTCTAACTCTTCCCAAGGCTGGTAAGAATTCTTCATCGTAAAAATTACTATTTTTCTTATTATTTTCAATATTTTGTTGAGTTTCATCTAAAATATTTATTACTTCATGTTTTAAAAAACTAATAGTAAAATTATACTAAGTGCTTTGAAAACTTTTTGCTTACCATTTGATGTAGATTCCACAATTGTAGCGAGATCAACAGAAGGAGTTGGATGGACAACTATTCTAAGTGAATTATCTAAAGAATTTGCAGTTACCGGGGTAATTGAAGAGGACTCCATCCTTATAGCTGATATTATGCTATCACTCAAACTTTGAGCAGTTTGCTGTAATAAGTGGATAGAAATCATTAATAAATTGATTTTTAAATGAAATTATTCTAATTTCGTACTTTAGCTGGCAAATAATCAGTAGAAGCTGCTTGGTCAGTACTGGCTACCGATACATTTGTACTAGAACTGTCATTAGATGCTTCAGGTAAACTAGGAATTGAACTAGACAATCTCGTCATAATGTTAGATAAAGTTGCACTAGGACTGTTTTTGAACTTAGCTATGGCAATAAAAATATATTATAAATTAACAGTTAGATCTCTTATTTAAATGGTTGCAAATAAATAAATAAATAACATGCAATTGTAATTATTCATTACGAAAATATATTATATTGAAAAATTTTAAACAGTACTCGATTTGGGGTAGGCTAAGGAGCAGAAAAAAAAAAATACCCTCCTAATTTTTATAATATTTAAGTGTATCCTGTCTAATTCTACAAATTATGAGCAATCAAATAGTTTTTAATAAATTTCAAAACGGCTTTGTTGAAATTAATTTTTCCCAATTCGAGCACTAATTTATAAATTGTGCAAGCTACAATAAATGTTTAATAAAGTATAAATGCCACAACAGGTCATCTAAATTCTAATAGAGGAACAATTATAACTACTCTATACAGCGAGAAAACGCATTGAATCTGCAGATGTATATGTATAATAATAATATGGACTTAGTGGGAAACTGGGAATACTTTGGGCTTTGGTTAGGTATGCTCACAAGCTGTACGAACACAGACCAATTTTGGTTGTTAAGGCAAGCAGCAAGTTCTCTCGCTGGACAGAGTATATACATTTTTACAAAGGGATTAGCATGCTACATATTAAAATACAAATTTGATAAAGTTTCCGAAGTATGAATACACAACTATCTTATTTAAAACATACAGGCGGATGTAGTTTGGGATTCACTGACTAGCCGTAGATCATACTTCCCTTCAGCACCCATTCTGTATGAGTTTGTAACTCCATGATCCCACAAAACATCTATCCAACCTGACCCCAATATCAAAGTCTTAAAATTAAGACTTTAAAGTCACATAATAAAAATAAATACATTATTCTGATTACTTACCATTATGCAAGTCTCCTGTAACAGTCCCAACACAAGGTGGATTTCCATCTTGGTCCCTCCATTTCCAATCAATACCACGCATAACTCTAGCACCAGTCACCATTTGTTTATACATTTGAGACTTAAATAAACGCCGTTGACGTTTAAGGCTAGCTTCTGCTTCTTTAGCTGCTTTACCTATAAAAATTTAAATTAAATATTTAATAATACATATTAACTTAAAAAATTATTCTTTACTAACCTAAATCCTCACAAACACCAGTAACAGTTCCATAAATCTCAAAACCAGATAATGATAGATAATGGGTTTGACCAGAAGCATTCTTGCCATTTTGTTGAATTCGAATATGTCGCCAACCTTGAGTTTCTTCTTTATCATTTATTTCTATTGACCAAGTAGCAGTATTCCCTGGTTCATTTAATGCTGTATCATCAATATGTGTGTATAAAGTAGTCCAATTAGATCCATCTTTAGACATCTATTTAATTATATAAATATTTTTAGTATTATTATTAGTGATAATGAAAAATAATAGTAAAAAATCACTATCTTACTTGGAATAACCAATTTCGAAGAGCTGAACGACCATAACCTCTAGCGTGTCTAAGGGTATAATCAGTTGGAATTATGTATAATCCTAGATCAATAGAAAACCATGCCTTACTGTCATCATTAGTGTGACAGTTGATTGCAACAGAATCTCTGCTTAAAATATCTTCTATTTGACCATAAGGTAAATTACGCCCATCTGAAGACTGAACAAGCATTAAACCATATTGTCCAGGGTTAACCCAATCTACTGAAGTTTTTCCATTTGTTCCAATCCAATATAAGATACCATTTTTATCAAAATCGTAATAATGTTTAAATTTCATTGGTAAATTATTTTTATCTTTCAGTTTCTTGACAAAATTATAAGAGACACGTTCATGATCATACCACTGTTTGGCAACCATTTTTAATAAATGTTTTTCAAGTTGACACACAGTAGTAAGAGGTTCCATTCTTAAACCTCTTCCTGAACGATCAACAAGGGTCGTTTCTTTTACAGCTTTTTCTAAACGAAATCTTATACGTCTTGATAAAATCTGTAAAATACATTGAACAATGACCCATCAAAAGAAAAAAAAACAAGTATCTTAAATTAGTAGTCATTTTACTTGTAATCCATGAAAAACACCAGGTGATTCATACAAGTACACTGGTAATCTTTCTATTGATTCTAACACAGATATGAGCTTTTGCACTAAAACAGAAGCACAAGTCTCTGTGCTATTTTCATTTTTATTTTCCTATGAAATTATTAAAATTAAATAAATAATAATAATAATAATGATATGAAATAATAACAAATATTTACCTTAAAACATTTAACAAAAATTTCGATCCTGAGTTTTTGTAGCTCTGCAGCTTCATCACTTTGTTCATGACAATTTATTGTTAAAAGTTGCAATAAGACTTCAACTAGACCGCTGCTATATATTTCATATGCAGAAACACTACCTTCATCTTCCATTAACAATTGTTTCAATTCAAAAACCGCCTTACAAAGAGTTGACGCCCAATTATCATTATTACAGCTGTCTTGGGTTACAGAATACTGAAAAATCAATTTTAATAATATTTAATTGGCTAAAAAATACAAAAAAAATAATAATAAAAGGTCGGGTGAATTATAGGGATGGGTGATATTACTACATTGCTCATTTAAATTTGAAACCAATGGACCATTACTTTTGAAAAAACAACTGTGAGCGAGTGGTTGAGTGGATCATTTTATATTTATAAAAATTAATAATAACAATTAACCAATATACACCTAATATTTATTTATATAAAAGAAGATAATAATGCTTTATCCGTGATCTATTTTATATGAGGCTATTAGAGAGGTATCAAATTTAATTTCGGTAATTCCACATCCGATATCATATGAATGTTTCTTTATCGGATATTCGATTGATGCCTTGATGGACACCTATGTAGCTCCTAAGTTGTTCAAAAAATAACATTTAGTGATTGTTTGTGTGTAACACAGTTACAGTGTTAGCAGTTTATTATTTCATATAGCAACTTTTAATAAAAATGGAAGAAAAGAACGTATTTTATGAAAAGCTAAATGAATATTATAAATTGAAATCTAAAAAAAAACCGTTCCCTAAATATGTTCAATTACAGATGATTACTGAAATAGAAATGGCTAAAAACAAAACGTAAGTAATTTCGGACTTGAATACAAATTTACTTAATTAAATCAAATATAAATTTTAACACGTTTAAACAACAATAAAAAACTACTCTATAATTGATACAAATTGTAATATTTTTTATTATTATTTATTCTCACTACTGATCAAGTTGATAAAAATGTTGAATTTTCGGTAAGAGAAATGATTAAAAAAATTTCAGGACAAGGATTTTTGACTTGTTCGTGTAAGGCAAAAAATCCTTGCCAATCAAGTAGGTGTGCTTGTTTTAAAAATAATATTCAATGTAACAGTCAATGTCATAATCAATCGTCGTGTAAAAATAAATAATAAGGAAAAAATGTATGTAAAGTTTAAGTCGTTTAAGGTACGTTTAAGTTAATCAATTAATTATTTTGTTAGGTAATAAAACAATAGAGAAATATAGGTAGTTAAATATTATAATTATAGTTAATTTCATAAGTATTTTATAACACTTAATATAGAACATAGGTAACACTATTGTTTATAAAATATAATATACGTATGGTTTATGAAAAATAAAATAAAAATATAATGTAATATGATATAATTTATTGACTATAATAGCTATATTTTTGTGTATAGAACAATATAGAAAATTACCTATATATTAATCAATCGTGAAAAATTAAATATAATATACTTATAAATGTATAATGATAGTTTATGAACCATTGTATAATAAAATAATAATTACACAAAGTACACAATATAGGTATTGTCCATTTCATGAAATGGATGTCCATATAATGTATTTTCGTCAAAATTCACTATCTGGATATCCAGTTCATGAAATGAGTGGTTTCACTATGTGAATGCGACATATACGCAGCTTAAACTATGTAGCAAGCAATTTGAATTTTTAAGGTATTTTCAAAAATCGCATTTCTAAGGGTGATAACAGTTTGGGGGCTGGATATATGCTTTTTATTATTTACTGGTTACCAAGGTAATTATTTAAAAAATTATTTGGAAATTCAAAAATGGACCATATCAATGCGACAACTATACAAAATTTTCAATCAGAAAAGTTACAACTTTGAATATATTAGAACAATCCTTCTGGTCAAAATTGTGTATAAAGACACACACTTCGAGATACACACTCGAGATAATAGCACTAAAGAATTTTTCAAAATGCGAAGGTTGTCAAGAGGTGTAAAAAAGGTAAAAATCGAAGAAATATCTATAACCAAAACCACTGAAGCCTTGAATATGCAATTTGAGCAGTATTTTCAATTTATAATTTAGAGGATCAACACTTTACATCTTGAATAATTACAACTTTCAACCTAAAGTTATTTGCATTCATATAATCATATACTGGCAAATTAAACCACGGGCAACAGGATTAACGAAGACCAGTATAATATATAACTACCCAACATTTTCATTGCATTTCTTGTATAATAAAAAAACATTTGAATAACGTTTGAAACCTGTCTTCGGGTAAAAACTTTTTGTAATTTTTATACACCGTTTAGGAAAATCAAAAAATTAAATCCTAAAAGAACTTACTAGACAAATTTCCTTTCAGAAAATAAATAGATTAAAACCAATACATTTAGAGTATAAAATATTAAAATGGTAATCTTAAAATAAATAAATTATCGCTAATTTTAATTTACTGAACTTAGATTATATATAATAGTATAAGAAATTGTTAAAATAAAAAATATAACTCATCTTATATTTTAACAAAGCTGAGTTAAATATAAATGAATATAAATGTATAAATACGAACATACTTGATTTTTTATAGCAGATTCAATAGCGTTAACAATTTTGCTTAACCTTGCAACAACACCTCTAGGTTGAGCCTGTGCAGCCTTAAAAAATTTATCATAAATTTCTTGGGCTTGCTTTCGAATCTAAAAATTTTTTTTTATAAATACAATAATTTATAAGGTCAAAACCAAAATATCAAAATTATGTTTATTTAATTAACCTTTTGACCAACAGTTTCAGATTTTGTAGGAACTAAATTTGCTTTTTTAACAGTTTCCCAACCTGAGGTGAAATCACTATAAAGTGGCATTAAAGCAGTGAACATGTGTTGATTTCCTCGATTTGATTGAAATGAAAATCCATTTGTTTCACATGTTAATGTGGTACACTGCTATAAAATGAATTAAAAATATTGTAATTTCATTTTTTAAAGAACTAATACAAAAATATTAACCTGTAAACCATCAGAGTTTTGTATGCTTAACTCATTATCTTTCTTTGAAATAAGAATCCAGTTGCCAACTGCTATTCTATTTAAGCCAGGAGAACTTAAAATTGGTTGACTTAAAGTATTAAGCTTAACAAACACTTTTGCTTTTAGATATTTTTCAATAAATTCAGTTTTATTTTCTAAAAAAAAAAAAACATTAAGGTAGTTTTTATAATATAATTATGATGCTATAAATTCATCAAATACACAACAAAAACCAAATTTTCCACAGAATAAAAACTGTAAGAGCTGCATAGTTAGAGTTAGTTGAATAAAGGCCTACTCTTAAAAATGACTGCGTAAAATAAATTTTTCAAATAATGATATTGTTATCAGTGTTATCATTGAAATCGAAAAAAAAATATTTGAAGTACAGTAAAATTAAGCGAATTCATTATACTAACTAGCTTGACCAATCAAATTTATTAAAATTTATATGACAAATTTCACGTTAAATAAGTTGTATATTTACCGTCTGCAGATGGTTGGTCAGAAACTCTAGTTTTATCTGAATTAAATTTGAAATAAGTAACAAAATACATGTACAAATTAAACCATTAAAAACATTTACTTGTATCAGGTTGTCCTTCAGGGCTTCCACTAGAATACATGGTTGATAGTTTGTCATTAATCATAAATCTGAACCATCCATTACTGCCATTGGACAACTCTAAGACAACATACTCATTCCAAGCATAGAGACAATCTCGACCACGACAGAAAAACCAATCTTTCCAATGATATGCATGTCCAGGTAATATTTCTTTAGCATCTTCAATTTGATGCTAAACAAATGATACAAATAATAATAAAACATAATACATAAACCATATTAAATTATATATATTGGATAAAAAATAAATCTAAAAAAATATATAATATTAAATTTTAAGTAAATTTTTAAGTAGCCATGTATACAACTAAAATACAAATAAGTAATATGATACAACATAGGGTTAATACTGTATTGATCTAATAGAAAGATAATGAAATATAAAAACAGAATATTTTTCTATACTAGTCTTTATTTAATATTAAAGACCAATTTCAGTAAGTCTAATTATTTAATTAACAAATACGCTAAAATAAAAATAAATTAGATTCTTATTTAAAAATAGATAAATTTAAAGTTAAAAATGTAACAAAATATTAAATTAAAAACCTTATCCCTAAATCTTTAGCAAAATATGCAATAGAAATCAATATAAAAGTAATTATTAATTTAATAATAATAAATGGGCAAAATCTAAAAGCAATAGAATATTATATTTAAAATTTTATCGAAGGTAATTATTATTTTATACCTGTCTTGAATTAATCTGTTGGGCATTATCTTTTTCAGGATTGTTATCAGGACCAATAAGCTGTTGAACTTTACAAAAAACACCCAAGCGTGCAAAATGGTCAAGAAAAGTGTCCTGGCATTTAATCAAAAGATCATAAATAGTTTGTAAAGCAATAACATGTCCATCGTCATCCTCCTGCAATAAAAAAATGGAAATATAAATTTATAAAATAAACGACTGAAATCTTAACAAATTGAGAAAAAAAACAATCCATTGAATCTAAAAATGCAATGATTAATACATGGTTAACAACATTAGCAACTGTAATATTAATAATTAAAATACATTTTTATATTATAACAGTATTATATATTAGTTAATACATATTATATAGTAGATACTAAATAAACAATTTTGTTTAAAGGTATAGAAATACTCTAACACTAATTAAAATGCAAAAAGTTCATCAAATTTTAAGATATTTGTATTTTTTTTTTTTTTTTTTTTTTATTTAAGTGTTTAGATCTGTTTATCAAGTGGCAAAATATTATTAATTTAAAACATTCTTTATCCAATTTACTAACAATATGTTTAAAATTATATTTGAGTTTATCATTCAATTTACTTATTCACAATTTATTTATTTTTCTCAAGTTTTCAAAAATAACTTTTTTGATCATTTTTATTGGGCTAAAATTGAAAATAACATTCAACCCCAAGTTTACTATACAATGAATTTCAATTGACTATCACTGAGTAGTCACCAGACAAAATTCAACATCTTAATAATAATAAGTGTGAGTAATAAAAAAAAGACAGCAAAATCCCCATTAAAAGTAATAGTTTCATTTTTAAGTATTTAAATAAACATTAGCACATATTTAAATTATAAATTAATTTAAGTTTTCAAGAATTAGAACAGCGGTTCCTTTTTCAATTGTGTTCTCATAATTTTGTAGTTAGAACTTATGATGGGATGGAAATACCAGTCATTATAGTAGATATCGATATATTAAAAAAAATGAAATAATATTTGATTTATTTTGTTAGTACTTATAGGTACTTACAGGAAATTAAATAAAGACACATTAATTTCTTTTTTAGCATTTCAATATATCAATAACAATATTTATAAAAAGCTAGTTTAAAAAGTGACGACAAATATACAGTTTCACTATTCGACTAACTTTTAAACATCATTAACAATGAAAACATTTTTAGTGAAAAACTTGAAAAATTATGCTAGGCAGAACTTATAAATAATAATAATCATCAATTTTAAATTTTTTAAAAGGATAATAGTACTTGCTATTTTGTAGAAATTACAAGTAAAACTTAAATAAAATTGAATTTATCTATCTTTTTAACAAAAATATTTTATGAATGAAACATATTAGTAATATATAATTACACATTTTTAAATTTTATCAATGATTTATTGTTTATAGGATTTTATTATTTTATCGATATTATATTAATTTTATTACACTGAATAAAACTAATAAATTTAAATTAATATAGATTTATACAATAATTGTAGTATAATTTATCTATTTAATATTTAGTATATATTATATTTTTTTAATGTAATGTTAGAAAAAATTCCTAGATTGTAGTTGATTTATACATATCAAATATAGTTAATATACATTTTGCATCATTGAACTTATTTTAAAAATATAAATATTACCCACAAGTAATAACTTATTTATTTATAATAGAAATTAAAAATAAAAATATCAAATGCAAGATTTTTAGTTTTTAAATTAAACTATGTATTATTGATAAAATTAAGAAAACTCAATCCAGTTTTATATATTACATGTATGCATAAAATCCTAAAATTTTCTATGAGGCGTGCAAAACATTTAGTTTATTTTTACCATCCAAGATTTATAATTTTTTTTAACAATTAACATCTTGTAAAGCTTTCGAGGCAAATATTTCTGGCCTTCATGACTCATATCATAGTAAAACAGCCAAGTCTTATCCTGGAATAAAGTTAATTGGCGAGATAAAAACTCTATTCAAATCTCCTGGATAGAATAAAATCAAGTAAAGTACAATTTTCAAAACATTTAACAACTATAGAGTAGAATAAAAATATATAATACATAATTTGTATATTATAATAAAATTAAAAAAAAAATATATCAATTTAAAGTATTACCTCATTGTCAAGAACAGTAGCAAGTACTTCAACCAATAAAGGAGCAAGATTATTTGGACATTCTGGCTTACATATATCTTCAAGCCAATCTGGTTTAATGTAGTGAACCATTTTCTTAATTAAAGAAAGAGATGTTCTCCTAAAAATAATAATTAAAATTTAAAATATTAATTTTATCCAGTAACTTAATTATAAAAAAATACCTGATAGAAGGCAGCATAGTAGACTGAAAAGTATTACAAAAAACTGGCAATAATCGTTTGAGATAAATTGCTGCCATTTCAGGATCTCCTTTTGGTTCTTTAGATTCATTTGACTGAACAACTTCATTTTTGGAAGACATCAACCATTCTTAAAAAAGAAATTGAATAGTTACAGATTTAACTAATTATTAGTAATATTATATTAAATTGTAATTAAAAACTAACCAGGGGATTCCAATATAGTTGCAACTTCACGATGTCCTTCGTCCATTCTTTCCCGCGCTTTATCTAGTGGTGTTTTACCTTCTTCATCACGAAGTTCTGGATTAGCACCATTTTTTAGAAGAATTTTTGCAATAGATGGTCTTCCAAAACATGCAGCATAATGTAATGATGATGACCTGAGTCCCTTATTCACATCAGCTCCTTTGGAACACAAATATTCTACCATTTCTTGAGTGCCAAATGCAGAAGCCCAATTTAGTAATGTCTGGCCAACTTCATCCACAAAATTCACATCAATTGCTAAAATAATTAACAAAAATGTACTTATTAATACCTAAGATTTATTTTTTAAATATTCCATTTTACATACCACCAGAATTAACTGCTTCCATTAATGCTTCAGTGTCTTTACTTCTAATACAATCAATTAAATGTCTTTGAGATTTTTCAGCACTAGAATCTAAACGTCGAAGTTTTGGTAATAAAGGATTGTTGGTTGCACATGCTACTGTGCTCCATGACACAGCATCACGTCCTTCAAGAAGTAGTACAAGTAATAAATCAACCAAACGCATTGTATCTAAGCAGCATCTACAAAATGATTATAGTGATGTGTAAAATGTTTTAAATAATTTCAGACTAAAATTAATAATTAATTTACCTCTCATCTCCTTTCAGCGCTTTTTCAATAGCATCAGCTAAATTGGATCTAAATAAATCCTAAGAAAAATATATAAAAATTTTGTTAAATATTTATGAATTTACTTTATTTAATGATGTCTGTATAATAAATTAGTATTTTCTATTTAACAAATTTGAAAAGTAACAACTTTTAAAAATAAATTCTGTAGTACAAATGAAATGATATTTTACAATTTAGTTTTAATAAAACAAACATACATGTGATACCGATTTAGAACCACGGCAAAGAGTAGTAAGCAAACTTATGACTGTAGAAATAGACTGAGAAGATTTAACCTCTGTAGTTGAAGCATTTGTATTTAAACCTGAAAGTAGAATACATACATATTTTTTAAAAAAATTTAATGTTATTAATTATATATATATATATTAATTGTGTATTTAAATATAAAATTAAATATCATTGAGTTTACGTGTATATAGTGTTTAGTTTAATATAACATACCAGGTGTCCCAATATTTGTTACTGTAGGTCCTGCTGCAGAAGATAATCTAAGTATTAATTCATTCAAAAGTCCGTGTTGTGCTAATGGTGCAGGGTCGATTCCACGCCGTGTAAATCTATCAGATAATGAAGCAAAACATCTTAAAGCTCCATCAGAAACATGAGCATCATCATGTTTGAGCATTGTTGACAAAGATTCAACACAAGTAGGCAGTGATGCTTCATTTGGCTCCATTTTAGTACATAATCTAGAAACCACAGTCATAGCTGAGTGTAGAGTATCTTTGTGTACACAAGATCCAACATCACTAATGAACAATAACACGGAGCTTAAACCACCAGCTTCAAAAACAGCACCAGCTTCTCGAGTGCATATTAATTCCAGAACCTAAATTATTTAAAATACAGTATTATGTTTATTCTAATAATGTTAAAACTAAACATACTTTACAACACTGCTCAGCTAAATCTTTATTAGTACGGGAAAATATGTCGGTAATCACTAATCGATTACAAATTGCTTTTAATGCACCATCAATTGCAACTATACGCCTAGTACATTCAGCAGAAACATCTAAATAATAAGTAATTGCTCGAGCAGTCACTTCTAGTACACTGTCTGGAGCACTTTCATCCAAAAAAATACGACAAAGAGCAGGTAAAAATGAGCGAGGTGGGCATCTAATAAATAAAAATTGATTTTGTTAATAAATTGATGTAGAAACTTAAAACTTATTTGAATATCTTACACTTCAAAACATCTGTCAACATTATCCGACATTAATAATAACATGCATAATTGTTCCAGTGCTATAAGTTGCATATCTCTTTCATCACCCTGGCCAGTATTAAGCCATTCCAGAAGTGTTTCTGGATCAACATCGGCCATTTTTTAAGAATACTTGCAATGTTTTTCTATAACAAAAAAAAAAAAAAAATGAGAAATAATTTTAATACAAAAATAAAAATAAAAACAATGCACAATGTAATATTAAACAATTTGGCTGAACATTGGGTTCATAGTAAATGTATAAATTTTTATATCAAGGTCATGGCAAGTAATCAAAAATAACTACGTAATACTTATTCGCATTATTTTCTTCTTCTAATTTCAAATAATTAATTATGCACTTGAACTTTTTTTTTATTCTGATAAAACGTAAAATAAAAACTATATGGTTAAATATTTTTAAAAATTTAAAAATAGTATTAGACATGAATAAATCTGTATAATAAAATCAATACAATGATAATAAATACAAATATGAACTTGACTTTGGTACTAGTTATATTATATTTATTCAAATAAGATTTAATCAACCTTTAATAATTATTACACTTATTTAAATTACATTTATTTATGGATAAACACACTCAGTAACCTACTTTATCCAAAATAAATAATTTTAAATAAATACAATTATCTTAAAAATAAACTAGAATTGTAACTTAATTAGGTAAGTGTTATAAATGTGCAAAATGTTATATTCAAAAATAATAAATACATAGGGAACCCTATGCTAATGAATATTACGATTAAATAATAATATCTCTTTTATCTCTGTTATCTTTTTAGTAACAGCACAAATAAATTAAATGGTCGATGGTTAAATTACATCAAATTTAATGTAGAAAAAAAAATAAAAAATTATGTGCCAAAAATGTTATTATAAATATAATAATTAAAGAGAAAATAAGCAATTAAGTAATAACAAAACTTATATTAACATAAGAATAGCAAGCATTAATCATAATATTAAATAATCAACAAGAAATAGATGGATAATGATGAAAATTAATTTGTAAATGTAATTTGATTGCCCATTTTACTTATAAATATTAGTATTTTAATTTAAATTTTAAGAAAACCAAGAGTATTTAAATTATTTTAATGGGAAATATACTATTTTTCAAAAAATTTCAAACAATACCTTAAAATGAATCATCTTTATTTTTCAAGTTATAATTGTTACCCATCCTAGTTCTATCGAAGATTACATTTATTAATGGTCCTATGAAACGATAGATTAGAGACTTATCTACCTTTCTAACACTCATTAATTATTACTTATTCGTTTATTATCTATTATTTTTGATATTTTTCCACATCTTTCTTGTTGTGTACAATTTAACAGAATTTTATAATATTATAATATTACATAGATAAGCACCAACTTTTAAATTAGCTAAAATGAAAAAAATGTAAGGTCAAGTTTTATAATAACAAAAAATTTAGATCAATTATATTATTCCACTTATACTGAATCTATAACCACAAACAGTTAAAATATGCAAAGGTATTGTCACAATTATTGAAAAAATAAATGTGGGAATAAATACATAAGACATACCAAATTTATACAAGGGCTTATTTAAGGGGTGGTAGAAAGAACTGTAGCCCCCCCCCCAAATTAAATAAAAAATAATAGTTGGTACTAACCACTGAATACATAATGCTGAAAAAACGTTCACCAAAAATCAGAATACATATTCTATTCTAATTAATAGTATGATGTATTAAGATTACATTGATGATAAATTACACATTATTGTGATATAGTATGCTTAATGGTATTTACAATCTAGCTTTATTTATATAATAGGTATTATCATCAGCTCATCCCCCGAAATAAATTCTGAATATGCAGCCGAAATTATGACATTATAAAAAAAGACTACCAACAATTTGCATATCGCATAATGATTTTCAATACACGATTAACTGATGGCCAAAGGGGCTCAACTGTTAGAAATATATGTGTTTAAGAATTAATATATTTTGTTTTATTTTAAATATATATTAATATCGAATATCGATACAAATTTAGTTCTTAACTATTTCTTTATCTCCACTTTAATAAAAATATCTGCAATTTCTAATTAAATGGTAGTTTTAAATAATAAAGAAAAACATTTTCAGACTAATTTATAGACCTAATAATAAATACTTTTGTATGTCAAAGATATTATATAAAATTTTTTCCTATAAAAACATTGGAAGGAATATAATTCAATGGATATCAATGATGATTCACATCAGGCCAATTTACAGATCAAAATCTACAGTAAAACAAAATATGCGCAATACAATGGTAATAATTTCAATGATAATAATATATACATAGTATATTGTTATGAATAAGGATTAGTTTACATATTATATAGTTACAAATCAATGTACAAAAAGAATTGGCGGAGGATGAACTTTAAATCAACTCTCAAAAATATAAGCACGAGGGCACCTGTTGTTAAAGTTATAGATTTCTAACAATGAATGGATTTGGTTGAGTACCATAACTTCTCCAGCTAAATAACAATAATAATAGAGGTTCTTATTTAAACCTAGGAATTCCTCTTTCTGAAATTATTTACAACACTGAATGCATATGGAAGAGAAATACTACTGATGACGCATGGTCAAAATGCGAGACTCAATGGCGAGCGAAATCCACAGGCCGATGACGCATGATCGATAATAAATATTACCTTAAGATTTAACAACCGTTCTGAATCAGGAGGCAGTGTCAATCACTGGACATGACATGTTACGACGACATGATTGAAATGACAACGCAGACGTAGCAGACACCGTCGCAAGTTGTGCCAATACGGGTATTTTCGTCACGACACAAAGAGAATTATAAAACGCTAAGTCTACCCACTATAGGTACAACCGACTACGAATCGATCGGAATCGGAGATACGAAATCGAGCTAAATCGAACAGATCCACAATTGCACTAACAGTACGCCAGTACTGAGTACCGCAGTACAGTTGCAGACTTGCAAGTTGCAGTACACTAAACTGGAGAGCGTCGAGAACAAAAACACCACGCAAATATAAATAAATAAATGATTACGCTGTACGAACAGCGGCCCCGATAGCTAGTGATGGCTGAACAGGCAGAAGGGGGAAGGGTGTCTGTCGGAATGAAAACAGTTGTTCAAGCTAACCAGTAACCAGTGCCAGTCGAACATTTGTGGTTAATCGAATCAATTCATTAATTAATTTATCTGTGATATTAGTATATTACCGTCGTTTTAATATAGTATACGACTCTTCGTAGTGCAATAAGCAGTTGAATGTTGACGATGTCGTCCCTCAGTCGCTGTAACGGACGGAATCCACCAACTCAACGTATTCGAATGATCATCTATCGTATCTCGTGCATTTCATCACACAATTCGGCTGTTCGCACGCTCACAGCGCGTTTGAGGCGAGAGCTATTCTAGATTCTTCTCGATTTTCCGTAAATAACGCAACAATAACAACAATGTGAATAATCCTAAATTCGTACGTCACTCCGCGTACGACAAGCTTGGACCAGAACAGCTGTTCGTCATTATCATTACAACTGTGATGACACCATTTGACGATTGTTATCAGGGTTATGATGTTATAATCACCAATCAATCGTTACCAACAAACTACGGTCACGGAGTCACAGACTTCCATAATATAGAAGATAGAAGAATAGAACCGTTCAATCGTTGGACTCGTGGACTCGGACAGTGGAACCGTGGATCCTGGAATCTTTCTCCTGTAATTACCAAAGGATCATAATTACTAATCAGTATTCACAGTTAAAACTTATAATTTTTATGGTGAATGGTGATCTTCCATCAATAATCATTACTTCTTGAAGCTCGTTAATCGTTTGATAATTGTTTTTCGTACATAATCGTTATATCTTTCGACATAGGTACCTAAGTTAATAATATTTTTCCCACAGTACATGTTGTTTAATGCGGTTCAAAGCTTCATAATAAGATAAAAAAATAAAAAATAATAGGTAATTGATTTTTTTTAAATTTGTTCATTTGGTAAATAATTTACTTGTATTCATTTTTATTACATGCTAGGATTTACAATTATAATAACATAATAACCACTATCCTAGTTAAGAACTGTATTTCCATGACAAAACTTATTAGGTAAATGTTAAATTCATTTCTTCAAAATTTTGGGTTTATTTCTGTATTTTTGTAAGATAAGCCATTTTCTTAAAATAGTACCAAAATCATGATGATCAAAAAGATTTAAACGATTGAATAACCCTTTTTTGTTTTTAAAGAAAAATAACATTTTTGTAGCCACATGTTATCATTTAACTCTGAGTCATTGATACCTTTGTAAATTAAAAAATCTTAAGTGTGTTCAAAACAAGCTGAAAAATGCTTCTAAACTGCCCTTCTCAACAACCGACAAATGTTTTTGAAAATTAGATGATCCTTATAGTGCTCATTTACTTTGTTGAGTAATGCACGAAACTGTCTACGATTTAGAGTTACGATTAGTAACTACTTTTATGGATATCTTATAAGAAATAAGGCTTAAATTGAGATATGTATTTTATCAAGGATATGGTGGTGCTGCTATCATGAGTGGCTTTAATGGTGTTCAAGCACATGTGACCAAATTGTATCCTTTTGCACATTATGTTAATAGCAGTTCTCATTGTTTAGATTTGACAATTTCAGCCCATTAAAAACTACACAGGAACTATTCAGAAAGTTTGTATTTTCTATAGATATCCCTTAAAAAATAATGTTCTAACAAAATCAGTATCTATATTAAATTCTATATATTTAAAACTACTTCCTCCCACTGTCCGGCATGATGCCATATAAATCTCTTGATTTATCTATTTGTTGCCATCATCAATAGCCTAACAACAGTTTGTCTTGGCTAGATAAAGACTCTTTGTCAGAAGCACATTCTTCTGAAAGTTACTTAAGGATTTCTTTATTTAATCCATTTGAATTGAAAATTCAAATTGTTTAAATTGATAAATCTAACAAATGAGTGACTTTTACAACCCAAATTTATGAATAAAATTGTAATATGTCTCCTACCTTCATCAAATGGTAAATTTGAATAAAATAAAATAAAACAACTCATTGTAATGTACTTAGATAATTTGAACTGCTGTTAATTAGCTGCATTTAGAAAAATAAAAATTTGTTAAGGTGCAAGTTTTTTCCAAAAATATGCCTTTTATACTCTTTGGGAATGCAATAAAATTATTTTTCCATAGTCTTTTAAATTGCTTCAAGTTTTAGCCAACCTCTTCGTTTTTATTGCTAGTAATGAAAAGTTTTTTTTTTACAATGAAAATATTAAAGATATGTTTGTGGAACACAATTATTGAAGGTTTGTAGATTAAAAGGTTTAGCAGTTCTGAATATTCATAAGAAAATAATAATATAATATTAGAAGACGCTTTAAATTAATTAGAAGTAAAAACAAGAAAGATAGGTTTGTTGTAAATTAATAGGTAAATATTATAACACTTTCATAATGTAGTGTATCTATGTATATCAATTGTTATGTATATTTTAGATTCTAAACGGAATAATGAATGTATTTATTTTACAATGCTTTGATTTTCTTATAGGTCAAAAGTCATAAACAATTGAAATTTTCAATTTTTTTCTTAGTATTTTATTTTTTAAATAATATAATATAATATGATAATATCGATAAAAAAACCTGAAAATTTAATACAATGTTTATAATAAGTTAACACAAGGTTATTCATAAGTTAGTCATCAAATAACTATAAAAAAATTTCTACCAGACTTTCAGGAAAAATTTTTACGAAATTGCATATAATAACAATCTATCCTCAAATGATTTTAAATATTTGTTATTGTCAAAAAGTATAATAATAATAGTTCTATACAAGATGAAAACTACATGCGATAGGGGTCTACAGGCTACCACACACATTGGTGTTTGTAAAAACAACAGGGGCGCCGGAACAATGAGGGCAACTGCCCCCACGGGAAAATTTCCATGAGAGCATAGCCTCCACAGACAGTTTCCTACAATTTATGCTCCCGTGACTAAAATACAAGGTCATCTTCTATAGTTTTTAATTTTTATTTTGAATATAGATACAATACTCATATATATTTAATTAACTGTTTTTAAGTATTATCATACACATATAGTAAATTAATTGTTTTATTTAGAAATAACTTCCATGTACTATGTATTTAGTAGTTAATATTTTATATAGTATATGAGGTATGTATATAAGAATAAGATTCCTGTTAGATTTGAGTATTTAGTAACATCTCCAACTAAGATCCACGGAAGAATAACTTGAAGAAAATAATTTTTCGCTTTAATCGATTGTCTACACAGAAGGTTTACTCAGTCTGGTCTTGAGAAACTAGTATTCTTTGAATCTATTCTGATAAGAACAATAAACGGTGAAAAACTTGAAAAAAAAAGAGCTTATAGAATTACTCTTCACTCATGAGACGGATTTTGATATTGATCAACTACAAGCTCAATTAATAATGTTGCCAAGTATATTAAATTTTAACGAATACACTAAATATTTAATCATTTAATGCATATAGTTGATGTGTTGCATACATTACCTGAAAATACACATTGATTGATGAATCAAGTAGAACGGCTACTTTTATTATTATTTACAGTGCCTGCCACCTCAGCGGCTCAGCAACGTCAGAAAAGACATTTAGTGGGTTGAGGCGTTTAAAGTTTAAAAACATATTTGCGTTCCACTATGAGTCAAAAGTGTTTAACTAATAAACTTTAACTCATTTCCTGCTAATATATCTGAATCAAAATATACTCAACGAAATCCTTTTGGATGATATTTTAAAAGAATTTAAAAGTCGGACAGCATAGAGAAAATGTATTTTCGGATTAATTTGAATTATTGGGTTAAACTTAAATCTATTTTTATTTGTATTACCTATATGTATGCATGGCTGTCCCGTGGGGGGTGTCCTATCCTCCCAAGTTTTTGTAATCAATAACGTGAATACCACACTAAAAATTTCATATTAATTATTATTTGAATATCTGTAATTTATTTAAAATCACACTAAAATTATCTTTTTAATAATATTATAATCATATTTATTCCAAAAATAACACCTATGTTTAAAGTGAATGTCCGAATCTGATAATATAATCTATTTTAAGAATTAATATAATATTATTAATATTATTATACCTATTACCTATTCGTATGACCACAAGACAGGTATTTTGACTCTGATCAAAGTTCAATTTCCCTATTAAATTGTTAATTGATTATTCGTTTCATTCAGTCATCGATATCGCCAAGTTTTTGATCTGTTGTTTCTATAGTGATTTGTGTTTATTCTGTATTTTATATTTTCATACACAATATTAAGATGTATGTGTGATACGTACTGCATATAAGAACAAAAGAAAACGTGTTAAAGTATAATGTTTAGCTTTTGGTCTTTTAGATCAGTTTTTGATGATGATTATCGTATAAAACACGATAATGGTAAATGCATTAAAATAAAACATTTAGGTGCTCCAAAAAATCCATTCGAATTTACTCAGTTATTACAAGTTTAAAAGATATTAACTCCAATATATCCAATACAAAATATAGGGACAACCTTATTGAAAGTTCATCCATATTTGCCAAAGTATTTGAAGTAGATTCTAAATCAGACTTTTTATCATCACCGTAATAGAAGAACTCCAGGTTGGTTAATTTCAAATACATCTTATCAAACTGAATTTACGATGCAGCTATTTTATAGAAAATAATTTAAAAGTGTTTTAGATACACTTATTAGTTTGTCTAAAGACAATTGAAAAAGTTGGATAAGTTGATACCAAGTACATTTAAACCACTATTTGAAATATTTAAACTTTAAACAGCCACTAAAAATGTCTAACTTATCGTTATATATACAAAAACATTTTTTATAAACATTTTAAAAATTACTGAACGTCGAGCAACATTAAAACAACGTAGAATTAAAATTAAATTTTTTAGATTCTGAACGGAGTGAAAACCCGCGTTTACGATATTTTATCATTAACGTGAAATCGTCATTCGTGATGGCTAGGATTCGGCGCCACTGAAAAACATTAATAATAATATTATACTCGGGCAAATAATTCAATTTTGTTCAATGAATAAAATTAATATTCATGATTTATAATGTGCCCGATTATTAATAGAAAAATATCTTCTCACAATATTAATATTAATTTAAAACTATTTTTCTGGTTTGGAAAAAAGTATTTTTATGGTTCGGGAAAAAGTATTTTTTAATGAATAATGTATTCAGAACATGTACTTGAATACTTTTTTAAAAAAGTATTTAAAATAGTATCCGAATATAAAAAAAAGGATTCAAACACTTTTATTGGAAATTAGAATCTCTTATTCGAATACATTACAAGACTTCAGTTTTCAGTACTAAACCGGTATTAGATAAATACATTATGCACATGCACATTAAGTGCCTATATTTCTCTCGATTGTCCATAATAAATCAAAATAAGTGTCATTTGAAATAAAAAAATTACTATTTTTATTATAATTAAAATAGATGTAAAGAAATATTTTAAACAAATGTTATTTTACGAGACAGTTGGTGCCTTAGTGGTGTAATAGAACATAGAACTATAGATCCAACTGTTCTATCAATTTATCATGTTGACAAAAAATTTACCAAACTATTTTTGAATCTTTCAAATATTCAGAAGGATTTTAATTTATGCAATTATGCTATCATAATTTTTCATGAATATAGCTTCTAACTTTCAATCTTATCAGTTACAACTTAACCGCCCTTAAAGTAAATATCATGCCATAGCATCTCGTGTATGCCGTCACATAATAATTTGTATTTTACAAAAATATGATATTTAGAGCACATAATATAGGTACACTAGGTATGTTATCGAATGTGTTAAAAGTTATATTTAAAGTATTGAATTCTGTTATTTTATAAAATAACTAGGTAGTTCATGAATTACATATGAATGTTGGTTGAAATATGAATAATACATGAAAACTATATTTTAATTAGTTATGTCGTTTGACATCTAGTTATTTTATAAAACTTTATTTTGATTAGAAAAGTATAGAATACATTTAAATTAAATATGTGTTATAATGTTTTATACGTTTTAAGCTGGAATTAATTATAATTATATTATTTATTTGTAAAAATACTTATTAATAGTAGTAGGCAGTGGTGTAGTGGAGCGTATACGGCGTATACCCACTTCTTTGTTTTTCTGTTGGTGCGTATACTTCTAGAATGCTATTTGATACACGGGTATACGGCGTATACGCACTTCTCTGTTTTTCTGTTATATATAATAATTAATAAATTTACGTATACAATAAAATTATCATTGAACTGTATGATAGTACAGTGAATATGTTAAAAATTTTCGGCTTTATACAACCACTTACATAAATCTTCAAACGATATCGAAAGAGATCAAAAATCTAGATCTA
>JAIPRK010000526.1:0-182804 GCA_025469195.1 Chaitophorus viminalis
ATTATTATTATTATTATTATTATTATTATTATTATTATTATTATTATTATTATTATTATTATTATTATTATTATTATTATTATTATTATTATTATTATTATTATATTATATTATATACCAGTACAGTACATTATATTATACCATGGGATCCGTTCTCCACGACCGGCCGATAATCGAGAGCACGCGCGCGCATGTCTCGTGGCACGCGCTTACAAGCAATGTGCATGCAATATGAATAGGTCTATACACTATATAATACATGCTAGAAACAAAAGGCACTATATTATATAGAATATGATTCTAGTCTCGATTTCGGCGTAATTCAACCAATATGCGCAAATATTATAATATCATCGTAATGTTTTGCGTGCACATCGTGCTATATTGTTGTATTATTGTAAATATTATAACATGTCAGCAGTGCCTATAGCCGCGCTCGTCTCGCTGACCGCCGCCGGCCAATCACGGTTGACGACGATTTGTCGGACTGCGCACACACAACCACCACGTATAGAGCTCAAATGATTGCAGGGGAGGGTCGACGAGTCACAAGGTGGACTGTAGGTCTCCTCGTCCCTTGTAGTACGTGTTAAAGCGTCCCTGTTTAAGGTTTCTCCGAAAAGTTCATTGCCATGATGCCCAACCGTATATGCGGTCGAAATAACCAGATCACGTTAGAAATACCAATAAATCATAGGTACAAGTTAATATTGTTATGGGTAATTTTAATTAAAAAAAGAAATTATTCAAATTATCTCAAATCGTTTCAAATTATTGCGATTATTAAGTCTCGTCACCGCGGTTGTTTGACCATATAGCAGATATTTCCGAGCAACAGAGTTTTGAAAACTATGAAACCAACTCGTATTGAATATTAACCATGCATTGTAATATAATATAATCATACAATTAAATATGAATTTTACTAATTTGTATGCGGATTGGCTGTACGTGAAATGCTCAAAAAGGTACAAGAATCTACTATAGACTGTCCTGCGTTTTTTTTTTTTTTTTTTGCCACTTTAAGCCCTGACAGCGATCAGGCTTCCGCGATAACAATATAACAGACTGCTTCAAAGGATGAATATCCTTAAAATTTAATACCCTCGATTTGTTTAAGTCTATAAACTGATCGAACATATTATTATTATTACTGTAAACTATTATTACAATACTTTATATTATTGTTTTGTACATATAGGACAACGACAACGATTGTTATTATTATTATTATTATTATCATCATCATAACCTTTGTGGACGTATGTCACGGGGGCACGTGCTCTGCGTCCATTATTATTTTACCGGTCACATCGCACAACATACATTCTTAAACTTGTATACTTTGTCTGTAATTCTTGTATATGACCAATACGTGGGTACGACACAATGCACTATAATATATCGTTTACGAGATGCCAATGCGTGTGTACCTATATTATACAACTATCGGGGTTGCTCTTTGTAATCATAACAGTTTTTATTATTATTACTTATTTAGCTATAGCCAGCACAGGACTTTTTTTTTCTCTCCTCACTGCTCAAATGTTTCGTAACCATCACCGCCGCTAAGACGATGTTGTATTAACAATGATCTTAATATACATTTATATATTCAACTGTTCTCCACGGCAGCTATTGGGAATTAGAACGAGTCGCCTCGTTGGTACAACGTACCTACGTATTACAACAAGTGTTAATAATATTATTATTATTATAAGTATTATTATTATTATTATTATTGTTATTAATTATTGTATAGACTATGATAATATTATTATGATTGCAGAATTGTGATATCGGTCGATTTATTGGTGAGAACCCACGCACACCCGTTGGGAACAGATTCCGATTTGATCGTCGAAAATATTCGATTTTCGCAATCGTACTCGGGGAATATTTCATTCCTATATTCAACGTGAGACATAATATTATAAAGTATAATATGGTTTTCGGAAACTGAAAAACGTCTTGATTCGTTTTTTCGCGATCACGTCCATTGGGCCACGTGCACGCATGCCACAATCGCGTATAACTTTCTTTTCTAAATTTGGTATACGAATATATATGTACGCATATAAGTACGGGTACTGTGTAGGTATCGATCTTACGGTCATTGTTATAAACCGAGAAAAGAGGTACCACTACATATGGCAGGTGTACGATGTACGCGATAGGCTAGCAGTGCGCGTTCAAAAAAGAAAACGGAAAGCCTGCAGTCCGTCATCGTTCGTGATTTATTTTTTATGCGCAGAATCGTTTTTGATAGTTATTACATCGCGGGATCGCTCACAAATAACGAAATTAAATAATATAATAGTAATTCTCGTGGACTGAAGTCTAGAAATTGTTTCGAAATCGAACAATTATCGTTGGCAAAAAAAAAAAAAAAACAATACTCGTTCCTATACAGAAACCATTATATTATATAGGTAAGCAATAACATTGTATAGGTATATAATACCTATATGCTCGTGTCCCCGACAATCGTCCTACTGAAAAACATTTATTATGTTATATTGTTGAACAAAAAGAAAAATGTATTATTTGAAGCACCGAGCGTAGTCGATCGCATTGCTGTATGCGCTGTAGGAACGATAGGTACGATCTTATAATATTATATAGTTGTTATCATTATGAAAAACGTTCCTCATGCGTAATAAAAATGAAGAATATTAAGTATACTGATACAAAAAAAAAAAACGAATCCATCGTAATAGACGGTTTCAAATATAGTATGTGTATCATTGTTTAAATATTAAACAAATGTATACATATGTATAATTTAATGATAATATTAAACAACGGAATAAGAATATTAATTTTGATCGCCCTGAAAAGTTACACCTAAATGTTGACATTTTTCGTTGTGGTTACGTTTTTACGAAATGGACGCGTGTTAGGTTATATTATTAATTATACAGCTCGATTTCGATACAATATTAATTAAAATTATTACAATTATTACGGTAATTATTGTAAGTAATATTATTGTCATAATATTTTCTTACGTTTTGCACTGGCCGGTGCAAATATGCGCTGCCGCTGACTTGTATCCGCGGGCTGCTGTTGTGCCAACAATTACAATACGCATGCAACATAGGTATCACAACGAGTGCGATCCGTATATACGGTCACGCTGTACAGTCATGTCGACGGCGGCGACAGGGAAACGCGTACAAATGGAAACACGTAAATCATCGGACCGTCATCGGCATATGCACGACCACTGAATCTCAAAACAGCATAATGTATAATAATACGAATATAATAATATAAGAATAAACGTTTTGCCCTCAGGGGTCCGAAAACCCGGGTTCTTCCAAAATCGAAAATACGTATATACCTATTATAATATATATATATATATATATGTATCTAGGTAGGTTCTGTATGTACGTATATACGTATAATATTGTTACGATGTGCGTATGATTGTTCCATATAATATTTCGTTTTAATTTGGAGATAGGACGCGCTTGTGCCGTACGCGGCGAGTGAGGTGAAACGAGAAATATTTACGAGGCGGTGCATCTGTTCGACATGCCATTTACATATCGTTATTTCTGAATAACAGCTCTTTTTTTTTTCCTTACCGTTAAAACCTCATCGGTCGGTGCACAAATCGCGCACAGTCCGATATTGAAACGGCATGTACGTATTATACACATTATATTATTGTATACGCATTTCGCCCACGAGCCATCCGCCTGCAGCCTGCGCGGCGCGTTTACGATTTATTATCATATACCTGGTACGTGGATACACGCGCGGAATTAGCCTCGCTTAGCTCGTGCCGAGGATTCATCGGCCGACTTCAACCACATGGGCTTCCGCGGAGTATATTTTCATTATAATAACCGTTTTCTTGTGAAGGTGCCGCCGATGCCGCGAGTGATGAAAACGTATTATATGCGAACGCGTTATTAACAATAATAATTAAATGCACGAAAAATGAAAAATAAAAACCGTAATACGTAATATATAATATTAACGATTTGCCGTCTATCTCAATACTATATGTCTTTCTGCGGTATGTACTGTATATATATATATATACGCGACGACGTGGGCGTTTTTGAACGAAAGCGAGACACCATGCTTGATATAGCTCAATAGATTAAAATAATATTAATATGTACTACAGCAGTCGTCGTCGGCTAAAAGCAGAAAGAGAAACGGTCGCATTTATTATTATTTATAGTATATAATATAGTAGATCGAAACTGCCGTCATTCAGGTCACGTGGCACGGCGACGATTTCCTGCGTATATTATACTGGCTTCATTTCCAATCAAAGATTGACGTGGTCGTCGCACCGTATAGATTAATTAATCGAGATAAGATAATAACAACTACAACAATAGTAATAATAATATACGTTTTAAGGACACGTTGTTGATGCAGTTTCGGATGCACTATAGTTTCAGATCCCTTTAGAAACTTATGATAGAAACGACATTTTTCGATCGCAAACAAACGCGCTGCCAGATCGCAAAACTATCATCATACGACAAATGAGACATTTGAGCATATCGTTGATGTAGTCATGGCCTATCCCTTTTTTTAATACATTTATAATTATCGCATGATGTACCTATATATTATATGGAATGGATTTCGCTGTGACTTTGCGAGTGAGTTCACGTCCGATTTTCGCCGATGTTTCCCCGCAATCGCGCTATAGCAATAATAATCACAATATTTTAGCATCATCGTCGTTATTGTTTCCCAAGTCGTCATCTTCGCGCGCCATGGGACGGACGATCGGTGTTGTGAATGAACGATGAACGGGTTGGCGGCGGTCGTCATATAATAATAGTAATATATTATGTACCATCAATCTCCGGTGTGTGCGATGCCTGTCAGCCGTCTGGTGATGTATAGACCTCTTCCATGCCGCCGCCACCGCCCTTATTTGTGCGTTATATAAATATGTATATAATAATATGATAGGTATGTTCTCTGATACTGCTGCTGCTGCGCATGACCTTTTTGCGAACGGACACGACGACAATGCTCGCGCGGCTGTGTATTATATTATATTATATTATATTATATTATTTATACATACCTAGGTATAGGTTGCGCGAAACAAAACGAAACGAACGCAATTTCATCGCAACTCACGCACGTGCACGCGCGCCCGCGCATAAAACATAATAACACGCCGGAATACGCGCCGAGTATAATATCATATATTATGTACGGACGCACTCGAAGACAACAATCCTCATTCTAATGACCCCGCACCATCACCATGCTTGCTGTTGCTGTTGGCAATTTATATTCTATTCGTCTTAATGAGACCATTGGTCGGTGAACATTACCGATCGTTTTTCATCTTCCGTCCGTCGCTCGTCCGGGCGGCTGTAATATAATAGTCTCTGGCAGATCGCACAAAACGTCGAAAATCGCATCGTAAGCACAAAACGCGTAATACCTAAACATATATATTATATACATATACGCGTATTGTATAGGTAAGTGCGTTTTCGAAATCATCATCATCACGCGTTTTTCTGCATTGAGCGTCTAATAAAAATAATATGATCGTATATAACCACGGTGATCGCGGTTAGATGGTTTTGATTTAGTTTTCGAAACGCGGCGAGATAAAATGAAAACTGAACGCGTAACCATTAACTTATAGTATAGGTACCTGCACTAATGTATGTACGTGTGTGCGTCTGATGAGGATTCAAATACAATATACAAATAACCGCAGAATACACGAAGCTCTATATATCCTCTAAAACAGTGGTTCCCAACTCTTTTTGTTCTACGCCTCCTTTAAAGATTTTCGAAAATCTCGCGCTCCTTCCGATTAAAAAAAAACCTTTTTTTTGTGTACTTTACCAATAATCCTTATGTACAATAGTCGTTTAGTGGCATCATAATCGATAGGCACGATAACGATAACCGGTCTTTATTATGATTTCATATTTTCCCTACACTGTAAAATTTAACTTTGTGATGACTGCTTGCGCTTCCCCAGCAATATTAATTATCCCCGTTGAGTCTAAAATGTTATACATTTTCAACCAAAAAACTATCTTTTTTATTGTAAAATCTGTATGCACTAAAATTGCCGCTGTTATACTAAATTTAAACATTCTAATTTATTCGGCTATACCTATATAAAAGTCACTATCCTAGAATAAAACCATGGCGCACGAAGTACGCGATGTAATATTATGATCCATCGTGGCTATAGCATTACAAATAATTTAATACTATAATATAATTTATATCATTATGACTTGCTGGACGGCGAAATATTATATGCGCGCGCTACCTACGTATTTTATTTCTTTATTCGCGTGTTAATTACACCGCGCTGCAGCAGAAAAACTCGTTAGAAATCCATCCGACGAATATCGCGTCTCTGCTGTATATATATGCATGTGTGTGTGTGTGCGTGCGTGTATGTGTGTGTGTGTATGTGTGTGTGTGTGTGTGTGTACTACGATAATAATGTATAATATATTATATTATGGAGCTGTCCGATTGTACGTGTAAAACTACCGCATCGTAATATTAATATTAAAGTCGTACGCACGTATATACGATGAGTGCTAGTTTCTAGGAACCGGCATCGGTGACGGTGACGGTTTTCGGAATTTTCGGGCGGCCACTTTGGCGATTGACGAGCGGCAGCAGTTACTTGTGCGATAAACATAATGTACGGCGCTTACGGAATTTCGTCGGCGTGCTCGGTATACTTTATACAGATGGGGGCTAGGCTACATAATGTTGTGATATGTACGTGACACGACGTGGTCATATATTATTATAATAATAATCATCATCGTCATAATCGCCATATATACGTAGTATTATAGTCCAACGCCGCCACCGTCCAGGGACGTATTATATGGAAAATTGTCTAAAAAAATCGTCCTGATCGAAAGACTAAAATAATATCAATTCGTAATCACGGGAACCGTTTGGTTTAGTAGAGTCGCCGAAAAAAAAAATACAAAACGAAAATTAATTTTTGTCGAACCTGTTGAACGCTATATGGAATTATACGCATTATGTTGAATACGACGCACGCGTATAGAAGGGTTCTCGCGAGTACGTCTGCTGTGGTGTCTTCGTCGTCGTCGTATATTGCAGTGTGTCGACATGCAGGCACTAACCACTCCACGACACCAAAGTATAAAATACTGGCTCGGGCGTATAAATTATTATAATGCAATCGTATAATAATACATTTACAGTGTGTTGCGTGCGACACGGTGAAGTGGTGGATGGTGGTGAGGGAGGAGGTGAAAAAAATGTCGAGAGGACGCTTAATAATTTAATATAACGTTCTAATAAATCGGCTTCACAACTACATACACGTCGCGTCGTCGTCACCGTATAGTCGCCTCCCGCACATTCGCGGAATTTGAAATTTTCGCCGCGGTCAACGGGGTCGCGTATCTCCCGCCGGCGACGGATTCCCGGACCGTGTCGACGACACACTCGCCACCGTGTACATATGTACAAGTAATAATTTACACCGATCGGAATCCGCCGGGCCGACCGCGTTCCACATAATATACCGGGTAGTCGTCACTCGCACACACGCACACACGTATAATATAATAATATATAACACGATTACCACGTCGTTTACTGTACGGCCTTTCGTTTGCCCCAGCTGTACGGCTTCGTCTAATTGGTGTGGCAATATTTGCCCTTTTCCGCGAGTGCAGTGTGTTTATACATTTTTTACGCGCTTCCCGACGTCGTCATACATATTTATCGCGCATAAACATGTCGCATAAACGTGGAAAGCGCAGTGTTTCGTGGGGAAAACGCAGACCGCGGTCGAGGCGCTAATGAACGCGAACCGACACAAAAGGATATAACCTCCTACTGCTACTCCTCGTCGTCGTTTTCTTCATACGTTTTATTACGTTTACGGACTTATGTGTATACATGAAATCTTCGAGGCTTGTATAATATATATATATATAATATAATAGTGCTCTGGACCGCCGCTTGTCCGTCCATGCGTACGTATATATATTATATAATAAAATATATGATTATCGCTGGAGCTTTGAACTTTTCTCGTGATATCCGCATACGCATAAAACACTGCAGGCATCAGCGACGAAACTCGAGGCACGCACACATAATTATTGCAATACATTATTCGTGTACACAACGCGCTCTTCTTGCTAGTCCGCCAAGAGATGAACGCTAGACTTTTCGCGCGCGGCATCTGCAGTACAAAACACAATACTGCTATATACATGATAATATGTGTATAATATGCGTTCAAGGATATTTCACCGGTCGGCGATTGATGACCGCGCATGACCAACTATATTATACAGATCGTTATTGAACACCTCACTGCAGCCACACGTGTTGTCGTCATCGGTTGTCGTGTGCATGCATATCGTATCGTATAGGCACGACGACGTATATTATATTATATTGTATATATATATATATATATGTTTACATCGTACGCTTATTATACAATTCTACGAGGGTTGAGTAAATAATATTCCGATTACTGCAATATAGTGTGCGTGCGCGTTAAACCAGTTCCCGACGTCGTCGTAGAAGTGTTAGAATGTGAATCGGATCGAAACGGTCGGCGTGCGTGTACATACACGTGTGTGTAAATCACTTTCCGAGACGGGATTTCTTCCGACAAATTTCACGATCCGAAATGTGTACACACACACACACACACACACACACACACACACACACACACATGTCATACGTGCGCGCGTCTTCGAAACTGACGTTTAGAGAGCGATCCGCCGGCGCACGAGAAGTTCCGACGATGACTCGCGGGGTATATATCATTATTATTATTATTATTATTGAACGCATTATAATACGTGTTGTTGCGTAGTACATTTACAATTCCACCGGTGCTGCGGTGCTGTACGATGTGCGTGAAGATGCTCGTATACCCGTGTATTGCAAAGGTAAAGAAAAGAAATACAAATAGAAAATATATGTTTTGTTCTGTTCATTATCTGTACCCTTTGCCCTTCGGGCGTGATCATCTTTCATGATGAAATAAATAAATAAATAAATAAATAAATAAAATCAAAAACAAAAATACAGCCGCCTGCAGGGTCGTTCTGGCTGTCCAATCGTCATGCGTAGGTAATACTCACAACGTGCTATGTTTGTTGGGTGTATACAGCATATTTCAATATTGCTACAACACCAACTGCAATTCTGCTGTTCGGTGCGGTCCATTTTCCGTAACATCGTAATAATAATATATAATTATAATTCGGTATCGTTGTGATCGGGGCGAATCGATCATTCGTCGACGGCGGGATTAACGATAGCGTTTCCATATTATATACGCATTTACACACGTCAAACGAGTTTTTAATGTAAACACACACACGCACACACACATATACACACGTATTATATTATGTTTTCGTCGTTCTAATAGGACGTCGTGTTGTTTTTCAATATTCAAATCCCCCGTTGATTTATTTTTTTGGAGCAGCTTCATCCGTCCTATATATACCCCGAACGTCGTTGCAGCTGCTGCTGCAGTCGCAATTGTCTTCTGAATTTTTCCCCTTCCGTCTCGAACGCGTCAAACGCTCGAGACCAGGTACTTTCAGTACTTGCAGTAGTAGAGTAGTAGCCACATACTCTGGGATCGATGAGGTTTTTTTTTCCATCCAGCGTTTGTCTTCATCTTGATCACAATACAAATATATATTATCAGAAAAACCGGACGGAGATGAACGCGATACGAGTATTGCATACAACGAGTATTGCCGCATATGCAGTACATACGTCTTTCGTACGTGTAGGATCATCGTCATTTGCTTTATACGCATCCAAAACTGGATCGGTGAAAGTCTCGATCGAAATGTGTTTGTCATCGTTACCGAGTAAAAAAGGCTCTTTTTGCAACGATATTATCATTTTTTTTTTTTTACAATTCGCATACATTTTCTTCAATTTTGTTTGCACAATAAGTAAAAACTACCATAGGCGTGTGCATAAACATTTTATTTGAGGTCACAAGGAGTGAAACCTATAGCCATTTATAGAATCCAGCGTGATTAATAATATTACATTAATTATTGCAGCATGTCTCTAGACCATTATCGTTTTTAACGATGCATTAGACTTTCAGCAAGAGACTTAAACGAAAGTATGGAAACTTAAGGTCCAGTGTGAATAAAATTCTGAGTGAACTTGGAGTAATAGTATTGCCATACTGGTAACTAATTTTAATATGGTTTAAATTTTCAAATCCTTGTGAACCGTGAGTTGAACACATGTAGGAGTACCAGAATGGTACAGATGATAAGTGATAAGACGGAAGGCTATTGGTTGGAACATCGACAGTGTACATGGTACAGATTCGTGAGGGCTTGGTACGACTTCAAATCTGAATGGCATAATAAGTCCGCGTGTATGGTCCTTTTACTCTAATAAATTACATTTATAGATATAATATAAGCGACTGTTTAGAGTTTTTTTTTTTCACTTTTAGACGACAACTCCAGACCATGTGGTTTTATCAATCATATAATTAATAATATTTTACCGCAGCGGTGGTAGCGAACGATCACGCAGCATTTATAATGCACCCGCCGCGCGCCGCAGACCGTTCCTTCGGGATTTACGATTCGTCCGTGTAACAAGACTATACACGTAGTCACCGTTGTATTATAATGCATATGGGCATAATATGTATACGTTTGTCGCGGCGATTAAACGCGAAATAGAAACGCGACGAGCTCTCGTACAGCTATTAATTTTATTTTTCACATGATGGTATAAATATTAATTAAACCGGACGTGCACGTTGTCGTTTCGACGGTAAACGAACACTGCGCTCCATGATATATATATATATATATATATATATATATATATATATATATATATATATAATATGTATGTGTATAGATATAGGTACTTATGTGCAGTGTAATAATAATAGTATAATAATAATAATAATGATAATTATTATTATTTTTATTATTAATACACGACGGACCGCGGTGACGCTGCGGGTGGCTGAATCAGCGCGCGCGCAAAATGACGTGCGCGAGCGTATTGAAATTCCGGTGGCGGCGGTGCCAGCGTTTCTATACTTCGTTATTATTATTTTTTTTTTATCGCGCGCGTTTACCCACATCGTGTATAATAATGTAATGTGTGTAAAATATACATTAAACACACACGTACATAATATGACGTACACAACCGTGTAAAATATATGTATATATACACATATTATTTTACGTCGTCGCTGCTGCGCATTCTGTGTATTTATAGATGTGCGCGCGTAGGTAATTTATTTCACTGGCCAACGCCTACTATATATAATATTATTACGTACGCACACGGCCGATGCGCGTTTTACGCACATTATAATATATATTATGTACAGCCGCTTCTGCCGATTTATCTTTCCACTGCCGCAGCCGATCATCATTAATATGAAATTATTGTGTATTATATACGGCACGTATGCAAACCGCCGCCGCCGACGTTTTCGATGCACCGCGCGCGATTAAAACGTAATTTGTCCAAAAAAAAAATATTAAATTACCAATAACAATCGCATAAAACAACGACAGTTTAGCGCGCAATATACGCGTGGATGTTGTTATCCTCACGTGCGTCAGCTTCCGCTAATATATATTATTCTGTACCTACCGAAAAAGCGAGCACTTCCGCTGCAGAGCAATGCGAACACCTGGCCAAGGTTGCAGTGACGCGGAAGACCATCTATTCGCGATCGCGTACCCGACCAAGGAAACCCTGCAACGTGTCGTAGGAGTAAAAACACAGTGATTGTTTCCGTTTGCAAGTGATGGTGAGAGGGGGGGGGCTCGGCTCTTGGTACCACGATGATTTTCCACTCGTTTCTATGGCAACTGATAACAAAAGCAGTCATTTGCCCGTGTACATAATGTCGGTAATAAATGTAAACATTTTCTCGGACACTTCAAATTTCGAATTAGCCGACGACGTGTATGCGTACAAAATACGCCATCGGTTATGATATCATTATGTTCTTGCTCTCAGCTACAAACATTACCGTCCAAGTACCTACCCGGATAGGGATCGTTTGTTCATTCGTGTACATATTATGAAACACCTTAATTATCGTGAAGCCACCGGGTTTGCGTGGTCCGTTGGACGGTTAATCCGGTACGGTGCCCCTAACCTAACCGTGCGCACTCGCGAATTCGTTTTGCTCAAGACGATCGTTTTGCAATAGCCGTTGCAACTAATATCCAAACTCGTCTGCTTCACCGCAACCGGCTCTATTTCCTCGACGTCATCATACTAATGCACCGTAACATAATAACAAACATTATACACGTACATGATGGTATATCCGCTGCAGCTGTAGGCAACGATATCTTTAGTTATACGTTATACAGCAATTACTGTCCTATAACAAGGTTCGTTGGGAGATTTATGCGCATAAAAATTCATTTAAAAAAAAAAAAAAAAAATAATAATAAAGACGTTTTTATAATTCCGTCCTCGCACCATAATACACTGTCGTCTCGATGCAGGTACCTGTGCATATACAGATCCATGCGTGTATGCGTGTACATACACGGTCCCGTCGCGGCAATGAGAGCGAATTATATAATAATAATTATATACACAGGTGTAGGTATATATATGGTAGGTATAATACAAAGCCTGTGAGTATATACACGACGACGGATGGGGACCAGAAGCGACCGGATCGTCGTAGGTCACAGCCGCCGCTACATTCTATCAAGCGTTAATTAACATGATGCGTTATATTATACATATAGGTATGTATGTGAATACAAGCAAATATCGCACTGTTGAGGATTTTTCACGTATTTCCTTCGTGCATACCGGACAGTAGTAATTCTCGGTAACGTATTGCTCACGGCTCTAATGAAGATAAACGCACGAACAGGGACGAATTATGGTGACCCAAGAGCACTCATTCTCTCCGGTCACTGCAGTTTCTTCTTGTATACGTTTATAATATTATGCATTTACCCCCCTTGTTCTCATTTTATATTATACATGTATGGAGCTGTCTAATACGTATATGAACAGTTTCCAGCAACAAAAACCCGATAAATCTCGCTATTTCAAAAATTAAACTAAATATTTAAACGATAATCATGACTTCTCATGAAGCGTATAGGTATTTGGGCTGCGAATTATTATACGTTTGAATACAAGGTGAATTTTTAATGTTTAAATGGTATGCCCTTCCTCAGGCAGATATAATATTTACACTGGACGAAATTAGGGAGAGGTGGACCGAGATGCAGCACTTCCGCATCCGAATTTCGGTTACACATATGTGAACAGGTCCGCGTGGGTACTGCGGATTTTATAAATACTACAACTGGATTTAAGATTATAATATACGCGTTCGTCAGGTCCGTCCTCCTGTGGACCACTCGTCGTCTTTCATCGTTGCCGTGCGCGCACCGATTCCAGTTCTGCGGACATTGCAATTATTTCTCACAACGACCGACGTGTATTATTATGGAAAAAAAAAACACTCGCACACAACACATGCGTATAATATGTTTATATATAAATCGCGGCGCGTATAATGTATAATATAATATTGTGCCGACTTGTCCTACAACCGCGCGTAAATTGTCGCCGGACAACCAGTTTTTTTTTCTTCCATAATTATGTTTATGTTTGTTTAACATGCGTGTTAAATATAAATAATTATTGTTTTATACACACGTACGTTCCAAACGTTGTTAAGTATATAATATGGTACTCGCACACATGTGTATTTTTATACATATACATATATACATATGGAGCACATACGACCGACGCCTGTACGAAAGTATATATACCCATAACTAAGAGTATATATATATATATATATATATATACGTTGCACTTTGTATGCAGTTATATTACATAGGTATATAGTAGTAACATCATGTAGAGCAGTTATTATTATTATTATTATTATTATTATTATTACACTTGCAGATGGAAAGTGTAAACACACACCGTTCTCACAAGCGTCTTATTAAGTCTAACTGGTTCTCGTGGCCGCGGCTGTGTTATGCAATGCCGCCCACTCAAAGACTTCTAAAAAAGCTCAGCCGAACTCTCAAACACCACGGCAGTCGCACACATGGTCATAATACACACACACACACACACATACACACACACACATATATATATATATATATAATTCTGTAACTGCTCAAGTCCCTCGCGAGTCCAGTCAACTTTCGAAAACGATCCGAACCGTATATATTATATGCATATAATACAAAAACGAGCCTGCAATAATACATATTACTATAATATAATATATGACGCATAACATGCCTGATCAAACAATAAGGCCTGTGCTGTGCAGTGTTAATTGGTATACGTTTTATTGACGTGACAGCTTTATTGGACTGAGGATTTTCATCCGTCGTCCCCCGTGCGGATTAAAATGACCGCTCTTGTGTTGCTTGCAATAGGCCGTGTGCAATACTACAGCTCCATATGAGTGTAAAATCCATATGTTCGATTGCTTTTCGATTCACATCCTTAGGCTATAATGAGTGTTTACTCTATTACGTTGTGTTCCAAAACCGATATTCCCTGCCACTTATCACCAGTCGACGGGATAATGCGTTGCGTTCTTCTCGTTATTATAATAATTTATAACATACTTGCACATTGGTGTTAACCTGCATATTGCAACGTACTGTGGCGCATAATCAACGATAATTAATATTGCAATTATTTGCAATCATTATCATCATTAAAATATTGTAGCGTGTGCTGTCGTCACTGATGCATCGACGTTTACGGTAAAAACGATACTATATAATATTATATTATTATCAGGTGTACACGCTCTGCAGGCATACGCGTTCACTGGCCCATCGACTATAGGTTTCAAACTCGTTTCGTCCAATTCATTAAATGTCCACCGGGGAAAGGGCTTCTGTTACGATTATTGTGTATTATTATAATAATTACATGCACAGGTATATCAAAGTATTATACTTCTCTTCCGCGCGACACATCATTACCGAGAGATGGTGGTATAATGACAGCGACCCGTGGCCCACGCGGCCACAGCCGATTTTTGTTTTCTGCGTGCAGTACGCAGAAAATAATACACTAAAATCACGATACTATAAAAGTACTTGGATGATGTTTCAACAGATTTCGTGACCGTATATTATTCAAATGCACGTATGTGTTGTGTCATTATTGTCATTATCGTAAGACCGAAATGCGCGTGTGAGTCTGCGCGGAAGAGCTTCGCGTTGCACACAGTTGGACGGCGGCGGTCTTTTCGTCCGGCGAAATTGTTTTGGTTGATTGCACGCGACGACCGTAGTAGTGTGCGTTGTAATAACAATTAACGTTTTACACCGTAAACGAAACTAGGAAAAAAAATGATTTTGCGGTTGTCTTGTACACACACACGGTATATTATAATATATATATATATATATATATGAGTACATCATGGATATACAAATATTATTATTATATTTTTATAAATCGTATTATTATTTTAAATACGGAACACTGGTTAATAATGATTCACCGATGACGGCGTGCTGCTTTCCAAACGAATAATTAGTTTTCATTTTCGTTTTTTTCTTCTTCTTCTTTTCATAATATTATGGCACTTCGGTACCTATATTATAATATGTGTATACGCACGTACGCGGGGCGGGCTTATACGTGTCCGCGTGCAAACAAACTCGACGAAGCCGTATAGTATTAAACTATTATCATCGCGGTAGAGAAGCGACGACGGCGGCAGCAGCAGCAGCTATGTATACACACAATATTATATTATATTATATAGAAGGTACACGGCGTACACAATACCTCGAAGACGACGACTATATATACGACGAGGACAAGTGAGAAAGCACGATGAAAGGATTTATAACGTATAAAACCGTTGGTTTTTTTTATTTTTTTTTTACGCCACGCTTGACGGACCGTGAAAACTTCGAACATAATCTTTTCGTGTATCTGCGTGTACGCATGCACATGCTCATTGTTTTTATATGCCATTTTTTTTTTTCTATTTATTATTTATACTCTTCTTCTTTTACTCCACATCTCTCGATTTCGTCGCTTGCATTAATAATAATAATAATAATAATAATAATAATATATAATACGGCGGTGAACATCATAAATTGTGTGTACGTGTATATTGTATACTTATACTGTAGAGACAGCGCGAATTCCTTTGCGCTTTCTCGATCATCCGAATTGATTTCATACGGATAAATGTTCGATTTTTTTCCACCATCGATGAATCGATGACTCGTTAACTAGTTTTACTATAATTTATACTACTAACCCTTGAACGTTGCCGCCTCGCGGGTAGGCGATTACTATTAGTAATAACTAATAATAATATATAATATTATTATGATGTGTATAGTGAACGACATTATATGAGCCTTGGCATTATATGTATATACTCGCATATTATCGCCATCATCCGTCCTTGAGACGGTTTTCCAAAGTGTACTATACACCTCGTATACATACACACAATTTGAGGATCGACCTGCCGACCTTGAGTGGTCTTAAATGGAGCAGCAGATGCGGGAAGACGAACACACACAACATGCTAACCCCGGTTTACCTTCAGGTTTATCGCATTATTATTATTATTATTATTATGATTATCACTACATTTTAACGTGTATTATTCATATCATACACCCAATACATTACGAGATGCATTTCCCCTCTACTCCTCACTTAGCGCTAAAATAGTCCGAAAACAAGTTCAACAGAAACATAGTTTGATTTAAACATAATACGTTTCTCTTTTTCTAGTTCTTTATCACATTTAAACACACATAATAATATATTATATTGATGTGCGAGTACACGGTTTATCGTCCCCGGTCTCTATAGTAACGAATGGGTTATATGCGGATACATAGACGATATATGAGCCCGTATACTCAACGATTACAGTCTACAATTGCCAACACTACATATTATAATGGTACAATATTATTCTACTAATACACTATACTAGTTAGTGTACTTTACCATATTATGGATAACGTCTACGACGTGTAATAATAAATCATACGGAATCGGGGAATCGGAACGTTGAGAACATAATATTATAATATTGTAATATAGTTGGTTTTTTTTTTTTTTGTATTTTTTGATTACGAAGTTGCGAGCGCCCGCAACAGTATTATAACGTTGCAAAAGTGCACGGTAATAATACGATATACCGTCCCTCTGCTGCAGAAAATTACCATGATAATAATAATTACGAGCCAGTCCGTTTGAAAGCCGTCATGCGCACCTGAATATTCCGATGCTGCCACCGCATACAAATTGCGTGTAACCAGCGGGTAATACAAACGCAGACACATATGTAATGTAATTTAAACGGCCGGACCGCGGGTGTCGCAATATCCCGCCGGTGGTTTTATATTGCACACGCACGCATTCATGTGTCTACGGTATAATATACACGAATAGACGTTATTCCTCGGGTACGCGATCGGAAGGAGTTCGAGGTTTTATCGACGGCATCGATCAGATAGAGTATTATAATATAATGTACACACGTAATATTATTATTATGTTACGCGTGCAGGTACATATTATTATAATGTGTTGATCCGTATTTCATGTGTGTACCGTTGGTGTCCATGTTTTTACGAGCCATAAAGAAAGATGGAAAATATTAATTATTATTTGCCATCACGCGGCTGCGAAGTTGTTTGAATTCAAATCATGATGCACTCCTCCGAGTTCATGTCTACAGCTGGCGAATTATACACGTATACAAGTACTGCAGGTATATATACTACGTGGCCTACGAGACCCCTTCAACGTCAACGTGCCTTTTTCGAGTTTAAACCGTTTTCAAAAAAATGAACGCAATTTTTCGGCTCGCTGCAGTACGCGACGACGACAAATAACTTGTCTCGGATTTCAACATTGTTGCCGTCATTATATTTGATATATACTGCACTGTTGCGCGACCGAACGATATGTGGACGATTAAAATAGCTTAAAGGAATTTCTGACACTACCCTCTCGTGTTAATGGAAATGAACCTGTATAATAAACTCGTGTATACGAATAAAGCTTAATCCTTCTATGGCAGTTTCAACTCCTGCAGGATTTACTACTATTGTTACACCGCTACTGAGAGATACAATTTCTGCACTCTCACAAATAGTTGCCGGCATATGCAGCGTCCAGTGTGCACGGCGATCGAATATGGCTTGCGCTCCAATTTTTACACGATTTGTTTTGTTCTCTATATAGAGCTAAAATGCTGCAGCATAAATATTTAAGTAAAATTGTATAAATATTTTTTTCATTCAGAAGAATTAGTCCTAAAAATGGATAAGTCAACTTGGTGTTCTTCTTTCCTTCGAAGAAGAAGAATACCGCGTACACTATTGTAATGTTGCTGAATAGTTGCTATAATATTATCTCATATACAGCACTGCACTCGATGTTATACACATTAATCATAATCCATTTAAATTGTCGAGGCATATAATATAATATTATGTTGTACGCGCGCGTGTAAGTGTGTTGTAATGGCATCGACGAAGCGTTCAAAAACGCTAACGGTAATTGAATAATGTACCATTATAATGCACACGACACGAGTGTCTATTCGCAGCGAAATGGTAATAAATTAAAAGTCTATTAAAAGAATATCACATTGATGGTCGTATACGTTCTTATAACGAGCACATAATATTATACACTGCATAATAATGCAGCGACGTGGATCTATTAATCTAATAATTGTAAGTATGTAGAGGTATAGGTACAACTATTACATATATACGTACAGTCATCGATGGATATTATATACATATTATATACATATATACGACGAACGAGTTTGCTGTTATGAAAATTCGTTGTCTCAAACACCTCTTATGCATTATGAATTGATCTTGACGTATAATCATTTCATACCAATGACTCGTTTTGACTCGCAGCCGCAGCTTTGTAGTATAATAATGCAGCGATACTATAATATACAATACCTACGGTCAATTTAAGATGTTCAACACGCCGGAAATGCTATTATATCTCAATATAAATACAATACGATTTAAATATAATATGTACGTACATAATTATTGTACTTTTGCGCAATATTACTATAACAGCGGTTATAACGGAACGAACTTCCTTTTAAAATCTCGTCGCCCAACAACTCTTCAGATCTTCTTCGTCCCACGGGTCGTCACGCGTATTCAATAAGACACACATTACGCTCATCCGTCTATCCAGAATCACCGTGAAGCGGCCAATCATTGGAATACGTTTTGATGTGACCACGATCCGTACACAGTTCCGATAAACTTCGATTTCAGGACATACATGCGATATAATAACGAATATGATTTGCAGCGCGCGTCGATTGACAACCATCATCGTCTGCATGCGTGCACGTTGTGTTATAATAATAATATTTTATTATTATAGAATTGTTCACCGCTGATGAATAATGGGAAAAATACACATACGCGTATTGCCGTCGTGAACGCAAGAGTCCGTAAGAATGCACGCGCACGTGTGTATGTATATATATATATATGAGTGTGTGTGCGTGTGCGTGTGTCCTGTATGTACTATTCACGTACAGAATCTTATACACAATACGAAGCAGCGCACGTTCGTCTCGGAACTTATATACTTACACACGCGACTTCCACACGCGCCAGAGACGCGACGGCGACCGCGTCACGATCTCTAGCACACGCTGCCGCGCCGCTCGTGTGTTTTGCCGGCACACGCGCTATCCGCCAACTCGCTGCTGCTGCTGACGCTCCGGGGACCCAACCGTTCGTCCGGTGAAAGCGCGCGGACCGCGGCGGCCGATCATTAATAATAAAAAGAAGAAAAATAAATACAACAATATATAATAACGTATTAAGACCAAAACGGTTAAGACGACGACGACGATGATGATGATAATAATAGGTAATAATAATAATAATAATAATAATAATAATAATACGTAGTGGGCAAAAGTTGGAATCGCGCGCGCGCGCCCGTCACCGCCGCCTCCGCCACAATGGGATGAATAACAACAATGGTTGTTATCCGGTCGGCTACCGGGTACACGCGGTACATATTGCGAGTGTGTACGTGTATAGTGTACATGTAGGTATATTCGTTACTATACCGGTATGATATGTATAGGTACTCGTTCAGCGTGTATACGAGTCAGATAATATGTACATATACGCGTACGGAAATATATATGTGATATAAGAGCGCGTCTAATATTCAATTTCGGATAACGGTAAAAGAAACTTTTCTCTCCTTATCTATCTGTCTCTATATAATGCGCGTATATATTATTTCGTACTTACGTATATATTTTTACAGGTGTGTGTGTGTGTATGTGTGTGTGTGTGTGTGTGTGTGTATACGTATATCTAGATCAGTTTATATCTGGCCGATTATACGGGCGAGAGCGCACGTGAAATCCGAATGCGATTTGAATAATGTACGGTCGATATTATCGGCAGCAGCAGTCGCGTTATGTGATTTACCAATTTCCAATATTATATATTGTATACAAGTGTGTCTGTGTGTGTATGTACGTGATCAACGTTGCCGGTTGGGCGTAACAATTATTATTATCGTTTCATTTGCATCAGCAGCCCACCGCCGCACACTCGATGCATTAATAACAATATTAATAACGGTCCGATCGCCGTATGCATTAACACGTGTTATCCGTCCGGATGTGTTTTCGGCGGTCGAGGGGTTATTATTACGACGACGATGCACGCGCATAATATAGGCAGTGACCCGGTGACAAATGTCCCGGACAGTAGCGGCCGGTGTGTACCTACTATACATACATTATGTTATATTAGAACAATGTTCGTGCGCGGGTAGGTGTACGCATAGTATTATAATAATGCCCGTTGTCTTATATACGTGCGCAAGTGCGCGCGCGGTGTCAATGCTCCGGAATCTATTAAACACAGATGCGCGCGTGTGTGTACGCGTTTCCGTGTCATCCACCCGTCGTCGACAATCGGTCGGTCGGTCGATCGGTCGGTCGATCGGTCGGTCACGTACAACAGAACTCGCGGTGTACACTGTTAACGGCCGTTCGACTTAATATCCATCGCGGCCCAATCGATTTTAAAAATATCATACGAGCTCGTTATCGCGCACCACAACGACCGTGTAACGTTTTTCAACTTTTATATTATATATACACACGTGCACATGACAATGCAGTAGGATTTGCACAATTTTCGATCGCATACACGGGAATATTATCGCAGCACGCATCAGATATGTTATTTTATATAGATAACATGCTCGATTCATACGCACGTATAATAATAATAATAATTATAATAATATATATCGAGATGAAAACATCCGTAACACGTCCGGCGAGCATATTATTATAATACACTCTATATACGCGTGCATACTACTGCGGATAGAAGCAGTCGCGATGATCGTGAGATTTCAAAACCGTCTTCTAAGAGGAGCACCATGAGCAGCAGCAATCGCCATCACTGAATAATAGTACAGGAACTCTGACAACGATCGTCCGCCGTCGAAGCTATCGTGGTTTCATCTCGGACGTCGTCGTGGATTTCCAAAGATGAAGAACAAAAGTAATCCGTATATAATATTCGCTTTCTCGCTCGCCGATTTTTGTTCTTTGAAACGATAGAGAGAGAGCGAGAACAAACCTTTCCCCGGCGAAATGCCAATCGGACGTTTAACTCGGATTGTATCGCGTTCCATCGGTCGCCGCGTTTTTGATCCTGCAGATCTGCACTCCGTTCGGAATCCTCGAACGTCTGGCGCGCGGGCTGACAACCATACGCGCAATTTCAGTTTTTGACATGGAGGGAATTTTCAAACAACGTTTACTGTATTATGTAAATTATTAATGTTAATTAATAGGATAACTTCAATTAATACATAAATTTTTGACGGGGTTGAGCTTTGATGGCGACGCTCGTCCGCCTTGATTACTTTCATGACTTACAGCATTAATAAATACTGTTTGCTGCTGACGGAAAATTCACTGTCATCGTTTTCGTCACCAGATCCAACGTTGCGAAATTCGATGACGAAACCCTGTGGGGCGATGCGTTATTGTATATTATCATATAAAGAAACACGAAACCCACGTAATTTTTCAACGAAAATCGCGTTTGCAATCGACCAATCAGCACGGCCGAATAAACATCAAATTTTTCCATAATAAATACCGTACCCGTTGCCCGTGCCAAGACCTTGAGATTTGTTTTTTTTTCCTGGTCCCACGATTTCTCAGACAGCTAAATATGCGTATACGCGTCCACGAACCTCGGGAGATCGATATTTCGCTGGATTAATAGTCGCGCTATGCGATTATACCGCGGAGGGTGATTGACAGCCGTCGATAGGTGGCATCCTATTGAGCGCGCGGAATAAAAAAAAAAAAAAAAAATCAAAATCAAATAATAACCGTGTCACGGCTCACGTATACATTATATGGTCGTTGTACATCTACTATGCGCGTACCTATAGTGTATATATCCACGGCTAATGGATTTTTTCGGTTTTGAAACAGATTTTGAATCGTTTTTGGTGCGCTTGTTCACCACGGTATGCCGCGCGGTATCCGGGTCACGGACGAGACGCGATGATCCTCATCGACGGCCGTTATTCGCGCAGCGGTGGACGCGCCTAATGATCTACCTAAACGCATTTCAAACGACCGAAAACATTTTTAACGACGTCGTCATTGCGTCACTTTATACACTGCAGTACATAGGTGTGTGTGTGTGTGTGTGCAGACGTTAGGTCATAACGTGGGCCGAACCCGTGGGGGTGCATCGTCTTGAAAAAAAAATCAAACGAATCGACGTTTTAGACGTCATCGTTGGACGTGAAAATCGATTATACGCCGAAGACAAATAACTACAATATAGGTACAGTCCATAATGTCGAGCACGGCCGATTTGTAATCGTCCGTCGTAACGACAATATTTTCGAAAACGGTCTCCGATCGCTGTTGGCATTTGATAAGTCCAACGTGCATCTCGATCGCAATAGTAATTTTCACTAGACGCGCGTACACATCATATATACTATATTATTATACTTGTATATAGAAATATCCTATGTTTTTTTTTTTGTGGACCCGAAAAATGTATAAAGGTTTCGCGTGCGCACGTGAAACGGTTCGCTGTAGCAAAAACTCTTATTTATAACGGTATATAATATTATAGTGTTATTCGTGTACATAATATTATACATACGTATCTATATTATAATATACTACATTACGCATGTACAGAAAGAGAGAACAATAGGAAAGTAGCCTGCACGTATACAGTTTAGGCGGGCGAGCACACGCGGAGTAATAATGTTTGAGCGGTGGTGCGCAACTTTCAGCGTCCTCGGGCAATTGATATTCTTCGGAGATAATCGGACTACATTGAAGTCGATGTATGTTTTCGGTGCAAAACGCGTTGTGCAGCAGGTAGAGGCGAAGAGCGCACATAATATACTATACCTACATACCTATATAAGCACGTGATATTGTTACGTACATATATGTGTACATACATACCGGACTGACCGGGTGCTCAGACGACCCGGAGTCCGCGAACATCCCGGAGGCTCAAAACAGGTCGGCGGCGGCGGTGGAGTAATTATATTTTATTATTTTATTTTTTCGCTCGATATACGCACGTCTATATAGTCATAATAACATTATATATATATACTGTACGCGATATTGACTGTGGGATGTAATTTTTTTTTCTTTTCGTCTTGTAAATGGTATTATTATATCATGTTATCGGTAAAAATAATTTATAATTATTTTACAAGAGAGGCGGTGACGTTGTTCTCGGCACACTGTGCGTCGGTCGATCGTCGCGCGGTCCGGTCAAAAAGGTTCCGCAAAACTTTGAAACTGGGCCACTGCCACAGCGGCCGATTAGTAATCTCTCGAGACCGCCAACACCGCGTCGCTGAAGAGTGTGATCTCTCGCATCTCCGCCGCCCGTGAATATATATATTGTTCAACTCCTCCGGTACATATATATATATAATAATAATAATAATAATAATAATAATATAGAATAATACGTCAACGACGTTGCGAAGAATGAATAATTTTGACAACTTTCACCGGGATGAAATAAACATAAATAAATAAGTATGTAAAGTCCGCGTGGCCGGCGCACTCGGACGTCATCGTCTGTTTTGCATGCGTGCTTCTGTCGTACGCGTTACCTAACCCATGTGCGCGACAACAAAGTCGGTGCACATATAATAATAATAATCATAATAATAATAATAATAATAATAATTGTTGTCTCGTAAACGGTGAAGTTTCTTTTCTCTCTGTCGCGCACACACACTTGATCACGTTCGATTCCGTATTATTATAGTATACATGGCATCATCCAAACGCAACTCGCTCGCACATAAATCAATCATAAAGAATTTTATTTCTTTCCATATAATATATAACCTTAGAAGACCGTTCTTGTCTCTCTGTCTTTCTTTCTTTTCTCTACACGGATCATAGTAGTGACTACTCGCGGATTTTTCACATGAAAGCTACAACGTCGCGCGGTTTTCAAGCTATAATTTGCGCGCTGCAGCAATAATTAAAATGTCACACAATATGTCGCGGTTCGATTAGCCGTCGATCAGGTATACATTCAGTGCGTACAATGTCCGCGTCACCGTCGTCGTCCACGCAAGAGAAAAATGTTTTTTTTTTTTTTTTATCATAAGAAAATTGCAGTCAAATGATCATGAATACAACAACACCAATATTATAGATGCTGCACCTGTTGCATCTGACACCGGCCGGGTTTCCGCTATTCGGTGGGCGTCGGACGTTGTAAAACATTTATAATACTGCAGGTACAGTCTAATACGCGTATATCTTGTATACAACAGTCTCGTTGCGTGCCCGCACACCCGACGCTTCACGTTCCATATATTGTATTATGTTCGCGCGTTCCCTACGACCGGCTTCGGGGAAGTCAAGAAGGTCGCTGCGTTGCACACGTGTACTCTGGTTGTGCGTTTCAAGTACCGCCACCATAAGTATACGTAATAATATATGGCTACTATATAAAACACGTATTATAATATGCGATTCGAGAGCGCATACGCGTGATGTACTAATAATAACAATATGTATGTATACCGGCCGTGTATAATGTGTAATCGGTATGGTGTATAATATTATGTATACCTACTGTATACACGTATAACATACACGTGCAACTGCAGCTATTACGTACCGCGGATAATGTGCGAGGTGCACTCGCACCGTAATGAAACGACGACGCGATGATGAGCTGCGATGCTGCGGCGGTATGTAATATTTCACGACGGTATAACTGCAGGGCGAGGCTATATTATTATACTATTACAATGTTGTAGCGTTCGAACAAGACGCAACAATAAACACAATAACGATATCGCACCAGTCATGATTTACGCGCGCGCGCCGATTTCGCGTATAGATACACGTGGTCCCGTGTTGGATTGCAATAATTGTTGCACATTGCTAAGTTTTATATTCGTAAATCGTTTGTAGACACACGCGTATGATACCCGTATAATTATTATTGAGCGCAGGTGCAGCGCGTTTGATGAGCGCACCGTGGAGATTGCAGCGTTTAGACCGCGCGCCGCCCGCCGTCGTCGACTGGCAGTTTACCGTTCGGTTTATATAATAGTATAATGTATGTTGTAGACCTCTGTAAAGTACGTAATAATGACCACACATGTTTGTAATTCCGAGACGCGTTTTCACCGCGGATTGATCTCAATAATATTTTATCACGACATAAACTCATCGCGTCGAGACGATTGCAAAACGATACAATATTATTGTAATAAATCGCGACTGTTAAAGGACAACAGCAGAGCGGAAAAACTAACTACGTGCAAAAAACACTCGTGCACTGCAACACCGAACCGGAACTGTCGAGGGTTTTTTGATTTATTTTTTTCGATCACGGAACGGACTATTAATAATTGATAACCGTCATTGTACGAGTTGCATCATTATTGCGAGGAGAGAGTGTTTCGCCGACACAATATTATTCGTTCGGTGATACATGCATATATCTACAATAATATTATAATACGTATCTACTACACTTGTACACATTTATTATGCACATGCATGCACTTGTATGCTCACAACAATTATAATAACCATAAACACGAACGGCGTTTTCTTCTTCGGCATTCAATGCTAATTTAATTTAAAAAATTGTTCAACAAGATGCACATATAATTGCATCATTACAATCGTATCGAATGTTGTGTGTACAATCGCATTCTCGGACAACGCATGTTCTACACATCTGATGGCAATAATATTATATTATAATATATGATATTCAATTATATTTTGCTGGTGCGCGTATAATTATACGACAGTATTAAACTGTTATACAATAAGGGTATAACATAATAAATGCACATTACAATATATGTGTGTGTGTGTATGTCGTGTGCGTGCACTCGCGTGTTATAATTTGCGTATGAATAATATTATAGAAATGTGAGAATAAGCACGTTCCTTCCAGACTTCCAGCGCACTATACTAATTTAGATTGGAGACCAGACAACAATTCGGTAAGTGTGTTTTACGACTGAGATCGTGGTCTCGATAATAATAATATTCGACATCGCACTTTAACGCGTCATATAAGTTAATCGAATTTTATTTTCATTAGTATTTAATTCGTTAATCAACGAACATTTCGGGGATTTTATTTTTTATTTTTATTTTGCTCTTCGTTTTATACACACTATTCGCTCGTAATATTGTGTAGATAATCCTATATCCACTCTATTCAATTTAAACGCGCAATACCGATATAATCAGTGTCCATAATTGAGTATAATATAGGAAAAGTATTGGGTTTTTTTTTCTTTTTTAACGCCTATGAGTACGCATCGTACAACCTATTATAACTGCTACAGATTTCGTGAAACAGGTTCGAAAAATTATGACTAACGCGTGGATAAGATTAAATTTGATTCGACTTCATTGTACCGCGCATTGTACATAATATAGGTAACCGTTTTTGAAAGCTTTTTTTCTTCACCCAAACGTTCACGAATTGACTTTATTTATTTTTTTGCAGACGGAAGAACAACCGTGCACATTTATTTTATCTCGAAGCTTATAATATGTTTATATGGTAACATACTGTCATGTCGAGCGCGTTTTCCTATTTCTATACACTATATGCACACGATGACGACGACGTAATTATATAAAGCACAAGCGGATGTGTATAGGTACGGGCGCGCGCGCGCGCAAAAAAAAAGTAAAATCTGCGCCAGGTCCGCAGGAACGTTGCCAGGCGCGTGCAGCGGTGCATTCCTATATGTATAATACGCGAGATGCATGTACAGCATCCTCGTGTAACTGGATCGACGGGCGGGCGCGCGCGCGGTAAGTGCATTTGCATGTTGTTACATAGCTGGACGACGGTGACGGGGGACGGAAGGGGTTGACAGGGTGATTATTATTATTGCCGGACGACAACCTTGATGTGCCCCAGTTTGGCTTTTTCTATATAAGTCCCGAGCCTAATGCCAACGGACATTTATCCGCACTCACGCACACATACACACACACACACACATACATACACACACACACACACACACACACACACACACACACACACACACACACACACACACACACACACACACACACACACACACACACACACACACACACACACACACACACACACACACACACACACACACTACAGACGTTTGTCCGTAACCGACCACTTTCTTCTCTATCGCGCGCGCGCGACACTAGAGTTCCAATTTTTATGCATTTTAATGTCGTTTCTTCGTAAAATATAACAATATATTATTATAAAGCAAGTACCTACATATTATAATAAAAACATATTTTTTTTTTTTTTTTTTAGAAAAACCTAGGTGTCATCAATTATTTCCCTCTACGTCGTCTCATCATCGCGACAGCCTCACGAGTTGCAATTATATAATTATTATTGAAAATTTTCAAACGAAAAAATAAAAATAAACCTAGCAACCTATAAATAATCGCATGCACTCTTTTAGGACATCGCGGCTATCGATACCGTACTAGACGTCCTCGGTTCGTCCGAAGGTTTTGAAGAGCACTGATAGTTGCTCAGCACTATATAATATAATATATGCTCGCACATGTGTTTATGCATACATACTATAATACGAGCCGCGTATAGCCTCGTGCGCATGACAACAATACGCTGTTTTTGGACATAGCTGTATACGTCTCCCGTCGACAAAATGCGCGATATTGACAATTATTAAAAGGATAATAATTTACCATCGACGATATCATCGCAAGCCGTCGCTATTGTTCATCTCAACTCTCTGCAAAACGTGAGCGTAAGAAAAGTGTTTTCGTTCGTATATGAATACACTTTGTGAGAAACGTAATAGTTGTACAAACATAATATTATTACCGTAGTCTGCAGCACTGAATATTATTATACACGCACGTGTGCACTAATTATAACTATATAGGTACTAATAATATTTTTTGACCGTTTTCGCATATTTTGTAATGTAATCTCTCAAATCTTCCAGACACTGCCGCGCACTATATAATATGGTATTACATTATGCATTGCGCGTGTACATCATCGCATACGTTCTAAGTAGGTATATAATAATATCAACCGCCGATCCAAGCGGACGTGCGGGCTCGACTCTCGCACCAAGCCGGACAGCGTACATATAATGTAGCCTATACCCGTCTATAATTCGATTAGCTGCAGGGCAATCGAGTTTCGCACTGGTAACCCGCACTACACCCACCCACGTTATATTTGAAGCAGTGCGGTTCGTACGCGTGGTCCAATAATATTAATAATCATAATAGTACCTATATGGCGTACCTACGTGCGCGCGCGTATTATATACACACACATCGTGTTATACATATTTTGTATGCGGTATACGTATATGTAATATACATATTATAATTATAATAATTCGTGTGTGTATACCTATATATATATATATAATATAATAAATACCGGCTCTGCCTCTGACCTGAAGCCGTTGCCACCACACGAATAATATTCGTTCGTGAGGCTGGACCAGCAGCAGCAGCAGCAGCAGCACCGGCAATTACCGCTCGCGCATTCATTAACATACACGCCGAAACACAATGCATACGTCGTCGTCGTCGTCAGCGGCAGCGGTGAAATTTCAAACGGGGATGAGCGCAGTTGTAGACGTGTACGATAATAATTAGCTTATTAAAATGCAGACAGTGCATAATATAATATTATATATTAAAAGTACGCGTACACGATTATGGTACACTCATATATTATATGTATTATGACGTTTACTGCGATTGTGCATACATATATTATTATAATATTATAGAGAGCACGCGATATGATATCTATAAATATTTTAATCTTACGACTGGTGAAAAAAAAAAAAAAATAATAATAAATAAATAAATAATGCATCGGGTATATTTCGCAGTGTTATAAGACCGCGCGCGTTCCGTATGCATTCATTTCGTATCAGTGGTAAATCGTTTGCGAGTATATAAATATTATTATAATATGTCGTATACACCGAGAGGAACCCGTAAACATAATAATAATAATAATAATAATAATAATAATAATAATAATACTATAATATATACTTAATATTCGGTGCACCACTGCTTGCGGTGTAATATTTCACGAGCCCGTTAACGCAATACGATCCACTCGACGGTATACGATAATATAAATTTAAGTTATACAGTGTACTTATACATTCATAAGTCAAGATTACAAAATCGTTTAGTTTTCCGTCGTAATATCTTATAACATATGATATGATAATTATATCGTTCACGATTTGTATTCTTTAATCGTTATAACAACGCATTGTTCCGAAATAGTTAATGATGAAAATATACTTCTATACATAGCTTTAAGTGTGTGGTATTATAATATATGCACTTCCGCGAATTATCTCATAACGATTCCAGTGCGAGACAGTGTAATGCATGTGAATTATTATACCTATGTGGCTGTCTATACCAGCACAGCATGTTTGTAAAAAAAAAAAAAAAACTATATATCTATTTTGTGACACACATTTTGAGAATATATATAAAAAAAAAAAATGGGCCATATTTTTATATAAGCTATTAATATGAATTTATTAACAAAATATACGCGTAACATTATAATATCATGAATTAGAACAACGCTCGGGTAAATAATAATAATAATAGGCAAGTAATCAAAATGGTTATTTATTGGAAGGAAAAAAAAAGATAAAAATATAAGTACGATAAAAAGGTAGGAAAAACTCGATTCACTACACCGCTGAATTACAGGTCGAGTATCTGCTATAATGTGTAGAGTATGGTATAGTTATACCACGAAACAGAGAATAAAAACCACTACAGCTCAACCGTAGTGGTATTTTAAGAAATGTATTCATATATAATATACCTACTTAAAAAACGTGTGACCGAAGAGCCCCCGAGGTTATTGATAATATTTTAATAACAGCATATTATGGTAATGATACAGATGACCACTATATACGTATTTTTATATTCGTTAATTTCTGTAGCCCGCGGTATTATTCTATTTTAAAAAAAGTTTATTTAAATTTTTTTATGTTTTTGTGTGTTTTGCATACCTGATTAGTAGATCATCTATGGACCGTCGAGGTCTGGAGCAGAATCTTCGGCAACTTCCAAGAAGCAGGCAAGAAATACGAAATATACGTATTTATCTGAAACCATAAAAATAAAAATCAAGTCAGCTATATAAATGCAAACATAATAAAGCGATTAGATAACAGTAGAAAAGAGAAAAAAAATCGAATTCAAATTTATGATAATATATATGTATACATGTGATGTGTCATCGTGAGAATATTATGCAAACAAGACGGATTATAACGTTATATATACACATGTTGTTAATTAGCCGTAATGTATAGTAGCAGGTATAAATTATATAAGATAATATACGAGACGATCTCCCTTATAATCTTATAGTGTCCATCTCCGGTAGGTACTACTGCAGTACTGTGCACGTGTGCGAGGAACTTATTGCGTTAACAGCGACTGAATAATATTCAGCCGAGGGCACACGGTGGCGTCGGTGAACTCGCCGTAGTAATACAGATCTGTATAAAAAATGTGTAGGTACATCTAATATGATAATATTGTAATGTACAGAGCGCGTATTGATTTGTCGCCCGATTTGGCCCGTGTTGTGACAAAATGAATGTTCGTCGCGTACAAATCAACCGGGTCGAAAGCGGAATTCGACGGCGCGTAACGGAGATGAAGAAAATTATCGTTTTTAATTAAATTAAAAAAAAAATAAATAAAATTAAAAAAAAAATACGCAGTAGTAATGGTAAATATAGCAGTATATAAATCGGTGAAATTGTTCTAATACGTGATGCGTGCATGTGCAGATAACAGCAGTGTACAATGATACAGTGTACCTATATAATATTTTTATATTGTATCGTCTCGGAGAATCTGCTTTCGCCGTCTTTATTATTCGCTTGACCGTTTAATCGATCCAATTTTGGACACTGCGAGCACGTGCGCGCACGCGCGATGATGACGAACAATTTCACTTTGCATAGAAAGTGTAGTGTGACGTATAGACGTCGAATGAAAAAAAAAAAATAATAATAATAATAATCAAATAAAAATTGGATTGACGCGGGACGTCGTCGGTCAGCAGCGACGGCGTGTTACGATATAATCTGCGCGCGAGCGCGAGTACGTGTGGGAAAAAATAATTATAATTTACAGCTGCTACGGACGTGTCCAGTGCAACTAGGCAACGCATGCGTCTACGTATCGGAAAATAATAATAAAATTATATTATTATGAAAAATATGCGTAGAGAAACAATCGCGTGCACCATACCGATGCGTCTGCAGCGGCATTGCATTTGCAGTCGCGCGAGAGTCGTGGCGTCGCCGTCAAAGATTGATAATGAATGCGCACACCACGTCTAATCTGACCGACCGACGATGCATTAATAAAATTGCTTGTCGTACGGTCGTTTCGGAGGCACGATGTTTTTTTTTTCTTTCCATCATGCGATCAAATAATAATTATCGTACACATTTATAATTATTATTATTATTATCATATTTTGCTCCCGTGAGAACGTATTCGTGATGCGATGACGATGACGTTGACAAGCTGCGCGCCCGTCAAGAGTGCTACTATGTATATTATATTACATAATAATATATAATAATTAGAGCTCGGATGTTTATGAAATTGCATATTTTTTTCTAGTTGTCCAATTTAATGCTAACCGGGATACAAATGTAATATTCATGTTCTACTGAATCAAATAAAACTATTTTTATTATGCATGTTTTTGCATATTTAATGGTTTTGTATTTTAATTGCATATTTTGGGATTTTAAAAACAAAATTGCTTATTTCAGTACATTTTTTTTTTAAAAAACAATTTAAATTAACAAACTACAAAATTAACTACACAATTTGTATATAAAAGTTAGTACAATTGAAAAAAATTAAGGATTTAAAATGTTAGTACAAATTTTGAAAATACATTCCGGTGAAGTTGATACTATGGAAGGAATAGAAGAAGATTTGAAGTTTGAAGATCTTGCATTTTTCAAATATGCTCTAATAACATCAGTTGATGTAGAACGAAGTTTTTCATGCTACAAAAACTTACAGATGCAGTTACAAATTTGAGCAAATTAAAAAACCCATAATAACATAGTGTAACGCTAATAATGTAATGAATAATAATATAAATTAAATAAATAAAACGCTATATAAATTTAAAAAATTTATTTTAAATTGTACTTAAAAAAATAATATATAAAAATAACTACTGGGTAATAAAAATATAATATTTTTGTTTTATGAATTGTAATAAATTTTTTTGTGCATATTTTGGTGTTTTTTTTTTTACTAAAAATGTATATTTTATAATTTTTAGGGCATATTTTGTTTGTATATTTCGTAATTTTTTAGTACATAAATGCATGCATATTACAATAGTTTTAAGTGCATAAACATCTGAGCCCTAATTATAATAATATTATACTGCGTGTAAATCGGTCCCCACCACCCGCTGTACGCTGGTACGCATTACTTCTTTGTACATCATTTTTACAATTTTTTTCCTGCACATTTTTCGCATGGATTGGATTAGCGTCGTCAACTCCCGCAATGTTATCATTTTATAATAGGTATACTATATGGATATTTATAATATATATACATATAGAGAGAGAAACTGGTTTTTGCGAACAAATATTCCTTTTTCCTCGCTGCAGGCTCGATGTGACGAATATCGTCGTAAACGATGTTCTACATATTTCTATTATAATATATTTATATTCTGCTGCAGTATCTACATGCAGCTACACAGCTCTGCGGTTTTCCAATATCCGGTTACAGGTTTTCCATCTACTACCTATATTATAATAATATTATGCGTACCGCGCATTGCATTAATCGCCGCAAAACCGCTACAGGCATGCGGATCCAGAAATATATATTTTTTTTTCACATGAGGGAGGTGGAGACGGGACGTAAGAATGGTTTCTATTATTTGTGAGTTATTTTTGCAGTGATTAGGAACGTTACGTATGTTAAAACAATATTATAGCTGTCGTATACGTCACGCAAAGGCTTGACATATAAAACAGATATTTTTCGGCAGATTAATTCCCCGACAGAGATCTACTCTATAATGTCGTTTTATTCTCGAAACAACTAGCTACAATACTGAGTACTGGATTTTCGAGAGTGAGTTTTAATCTTACCTGGGCAAATGTTATATTATTTCTTACCTAATCAACGATATCAAGTATGAGATGAGAAATATTATAATACCGCATTAGTACTTTTATAGGAAGATCGTCTAAAACACTTTCTTTACCAAAACCTTAGAATACCAAATACAAGGAAAACTCAAATAAAATTATAACTCAAAAATGAAAGGTAAAAACACTAGGTACTATTAAAAAATTGAAATGTAACATAAAAATTCGTTCGCGTACAAAAATAACAACCACACTGTAGTCTTCACCAACCCATGAAAACAACAGCACCTCCACTAACCCGCGGAGGCGACTGCATCTCCACTAACCCGTGAAAACGACAGCCCCGTTCCTCGACTCTGCTGCTTCCATAAGTATCTCTCATACGTCAGCGTCTTTTCTGTGACGATGGGCGCTGATATTTGTTCCTTTTTTTTTCTTTTTGAATATTTCCCGAACCGTGTCTATTCCCAGAAACTACGACAATGCACAATGGCCATACTATGCCCAAATGCATAAATATACGCAATGAGCAATCAAAACAATGCTTATTCGCTAAAACCACAATGACCTATTATATATTTTACAACACAACTTTACAAAATTATCTTTTCGAGACGCTTTATTCTTTGTCTACCTTAACTTTTGCCATACATGATTTTCATTACGCTCTCTTCCCTGCATTAGGATTTATTATCACAAAGGAAATCATGCACGATATCCCGAGTTTATTAGTTTATACGTTCTACCTAACATAATTTTGGGTGAGATAACAGTTAAGTGTTTAAATGTTTTTCGTCCCTTTTCTCGCCCACAATTTGTCGAATACTGCGATAGCACAGCATATATATATATATATATATATATATATATTTAATTATATAAATATTATATAGACTTCGAGACAAAAAAAATGTACAAGTAATATTACGTTTTTACAATGTGTATACAAATAATATATTATTTTAAGCACGCATTTAAAAGCATAAATGTATTTTGTCGCTATTATTATATATATATATATATGTGTGTATGTATTTTTATAATTACTTTTACTTATTATACATACGTTAGGTGTAATCATTGCGAGTAGCTAACCACAGACTGCGCGATATGTACATATTATAGGTTTGTATGCTCTATAATCAGTAATTATTACTATAAGGGACTGGAACCGTTCCGAAAAGAACCGGTTTTGGAACCGGAACCCTTTGAATATTGGGAACCAGAACCTCACCGGAACCCTTAATAAGATTTATTTAAAAACCGGAACCTCACCGGAACCCATACTTTTTTGTAAAGGTTTTTTGCAGTTAATTTCGGATTTGTTATAATCCCTTTAATTTTTTTTTTATATCTATCATTGGTAAATGGTATCTAATAAGAACTAAACAAATACGTAGATCTATTGTTATTATTATCAAGAGAATTTAATAATATTCAAAAATGAATTATTCAATATTTATATTTTGTATGTAATATGTAATAACTGATAAATGATAATATAGTAGGAATTCCCAACAGAAATAAAAGTCTTTATTAACTGCATAATATTATTATGTACCTATAGAGTATAGATATTCTATAATCTACTAGACTAGACTAGCTAGATTTACCACTATAATAAGTAGGTAATTCTGAAAATATCGTTTATGTTTACAAATAACTAGTGTTTATATTATACAATCGTTATCTGACGTACCTATAGCACGCCTCGTCTCTGAACCGTATACGCGTTTCTGTACCTACTTCGTCGTTGTGCTTGTTACAAATTGTTAACTGTTGGTTGTTAGTAATTGTTACTGTCTTATATTGATTTTGTATATAAGAAAATGATAAAAGATTTTTAATTGTTTGCACTATTAAAGAAAAGTATTCTAAAATGTTTTTATAATCATATTGATATTTTACAGATTTTAATAAGTTAGGTAATGCACATATTTCTAATTATTATAATATTTCTTACATCAAAGAGGTAAATTATTTAAAGTAATAAGATTAAAATCCTGTGAAAGTGGAACAGTTCTACTTTCCAATCTACAATTTACTGAAATCTGACTGAAAGTCCCTATAGTCTAAGAAATTATAGTTAGTGGTAACTGGTAATAAAAATACAAACTATCAAATCCTGAATAATAGGTAAATTATAGATAACAAATAGCAATTAATGTATAAACAATAAAAAAACATAAAATATCGTGCATTAAATGATAGTGATGAGTAATTTTTATTAATTATTTAGTCCTCTTAGTTCTAAATAATTGGTAGAATATCTAGAAGAAAATTGGTATTGAACCATCCTATTAACGCCAATGAAAAGTAACTAACATTTTTTACTAAATTATAAAATCAAAATAGAAAATAAAGTTTTTATTTTTTTAAAGCCGAAAAGAAACCGAAACCAAATTTTAGTATTTTTAAGAATCGAACCGGAACTGGAACCGAAATTTTGGATTCTTAAAAAACCGAAAAGAAACCGAAACCGAAATTTTAGTATTTTTAAGAACCGAACCGGAACCGGAACCGAAATTATAGGTTTTTTAAGAACCGATCCGGAACCGGAACCGTAAAAATCATTAAGGTTCCAGTCCCTGATTATTACTATACATACGCAGTACAACGTACCAAAAATTTTATAAGCAGAAATATGACCGTGGTCTATATAATATCTAAGCGTATTCTGATTGGTCGTTTTCTATAATATACATATACCAAAGATGCATCGGCCCAAAAGTCATTCGTAAGCTTCAATATTGGCTGCTGGGCCATTGGGGCGAATTTTCTTTAAATAATGGACAACCCATAGTATATATTTATATATATATATATATATATATGTTAGAGTACCGTAACTTGAGGGGAAAACTTTTTTTCTAGTCTTTTATTATTACATTATACTTATTACATTTTACTTTTTGTGTTCATATACAGTCAAATCATGAACTTTTATTTTGACTGTTAAATTATATAAGTTAAAAACTACGGTAATTATACATTTAACTTATAAACATTGTTTTAAATTATAGATTAGTATGCTATGAATATATTAATGTGTATTGTAAACATAATAATTCATTTTCTGTTCAAATAGTATTATTGACGAGAGCATAACTTATAGGTCATAACATTTATCAACCACGTATTATAGTATATATCAAACCATATAGCTGATTTTCTGATCTTACACAATTGCCGGATACCTAATAAGAACGCACATTATAATGAAACAAATAAACAAACGATAATGTTTCTTAAGCTTATGATATTATAATAAAACAGATACTTAAACAAACTTTAAATATTAAAAACAAAAAATCATAAAAAAAAATTGTGATGATAACCAAATGCATGATAAATAAAATGAACAATATTCTATGAATTAAATACTTACAATTTAAAATTCAAACGTCTTTATTTTCCGTTGTCAAAAATATTGTCATGAATATTGCACAATTATTAGTGCTGGACCAATCAGTCTATATATTTTTCACTAGTTGAATTTCTTAAACAGGATTTTAGACGCTAAGGAGTTGAAAAACTTTTTTCAACGTTGGAATTTTCAAAAGTTTTCAACACCAGTAAATAAATATCAGGAAAAATATCTATAGAGAAGAAAATAAATTTGGAGGAGACACGTCCCCCCCCCTAGTTCCCCTTGGCTACGGTACCGATATGTTATATATTTGTTAGCGCACATAGTCCTAGACTTAATTGCATTCGCACTGGGTGGTGTGCGGGACCGTGCGGTGAAGGATCGGTATTAAAAAAAAAAAAAAAAGAAAAAAAAACCACTGCTGTATCTTCCATCATTGCACTACCTATCGTATTTCTCGTAATCCAATATACGAACATTATGTGGGTCACGAGATATATACCGAAATCCGTAATAACACGTTTTGTTCATATAATATCACGTGCTTATATATATATAAATATATGTTACACATGTGTGTGCGTGTGTACATTATATAGATCTACGGATGCTAATGTATTTTTCCATTACCTGCGTGTGTGTTCATGCGTCAGTTGCAGAGTGCGTGTGTGCGTAAGTGTGCGGTGTACATATGTGTGTACGTGTTTGTGAATATTAACCATCGTCCATCGGAACGCGTGTATACGTGATCCAATATATATTATGAATTCGCCGCCGCCGCTGCTGTTCATTATACACTCAACCGTGCAGCGTATATAGTATAGTAGAAGAAAAAAAAAATGCCAGTGGTATTACACATGTGTTTACGCTGTACCAATGGCTTAGCTAATTGATGTTGACGGGGGCCCCTTCAGGGGTTTTTTTTTTTCTAAACGGTTAGATTTATCGGCAGTGCACAACCGCGGCGTTGAACAGACGAATCGAGTCTAATTGACTATACATTAAAATATCAATATTGTACTGTCGCTAAACCGTCGAACGATTATAATAACAAGCAGCATCCGTGAAAATTACAGCCAAATTATTATACGCTGTACACGCGTGATCGTGCTCGAAATATTAAATGTATGAATATATTGTGTGTGTGTGTGTGTGTGTGTGAGGGGGAGGGCGTGCTAATGCTATAAACGACTATGTATATACATTTATTATATTTTATATTGTTACAACATTTTTGGTAAATCGTTTACCGAAGATGCGACGAAAGAAAATGTTATTATATTGTAGGTATGCGTGTGACTGGAACGATAAAACTGTAAATGCGTAATGGATGCGCAATGTATATTATTTATAGACAGTATTATATAATAATATGTCCACAACAGTTGAAGTAATGTGCGTGTGCATTTTTAAAAAATGTAAAAACGTTTTTGGAACATTGAAATCGTATACCGCTGTAATGATAACGATTTTGTTTGAAATAAAATACAATAATGTATAACAAACAACACGCGTTTAAATGATGATTGATAACGATCATAAATATGAATGTTTTTTTTTTTATTCTTATTTTAATTAGAGACATTGAGAAATGATAATTAATCGTTTGGTATACCTATAATGATTTTATATGACGATAAAAATGAGAAAAAAGTTTATTATCAAGTTTATTATCATCATTGTATCATATTATTATATCTATATAAGCAGTTATGAATGCACTGCACATAGCAGGTATTATAATATGATAAAATAACATCATTAAATATATGTATATATATAAAATTTTTAATACCTATAATTTTCAATCAACGATGAATAAATATTTAGACAACATCTATTTCAATTATTTATAAGGTAACGTCGATATACTCAAGGCCATGATCAAACCAATGTGTGCTGTAAGATACGAAATTTGAGGGGCAACCGGTGTCAATTTTATATATATGATATAATATGTTACTGGGGGGTATCTATATAATATGAATTACATAACATGCGACAAGGCGTGTATGAATTATTTTTATGCAGTCATCAGTTTATTGCATTACATTACATTATGTTATATATTTTATACATAATAATATTATAGTCCAGTTTTATTTATTTGCGAAACACGAAAACCGGAGACTTCAACGCTCGAGCCAAATGTAAAAAAAAGTGATTTTTTATTTTAAATCGAAAGTGTTGATAAACATAATTTTATCTATATCGTAGTATAAATTTATCGACTATATCGAGTAGATTTATATTTATTTAAATTTGATAGTTTTCCGTACATGAGTTTAAAATCGATTTGGTCGTCGTGTGTACTAGTATAATTAAAGTAATTATATATGTTTATAAATTGAGTAAGTGCGATTGCTTGTTTAGTATCTATACATATTATGTACAGATTATACACTTATATAAGCTCTCTTATAATAGAATCGAATTCACATGATCACATATAAATTCTTAAGAGTACGTATTAATTCACACGTACTCGCACGAATTTTCACTTTACCTAAGTATGCAACATAAATACATGTATGCATAATTGTAGTTATCCTGTAAATAACTGTTTATACTATATGTACGATATTTTTGTTAATATTATGTAATATTTGAATAAATTGTAACCATATAATATTTTGACTCAGACGTGTTAAGAAAATTGTAATACATACATGCATAAACTGACCAAAAAGTGCCTAGACATTCAATTTACTACTTTTTTAAATGATCTTATTATTTTACACTGCAAAATATAAAATACAGCAATATTCCAATATTGTAATATGCAAGCGTATGTTGATATGTTACTAATTTTAAAACACTTTTCACAGTCAACGTAATTTGTATGTATTAATGAATACCCGAACTTTTGTATTTTGCGATAGAATGTCTAAAAGTAGATATATTATTATTTTACATACGTATAATAATATAATCATATAAAATGTATATTTTACTATTATATTAGATTGCAAAATATTATACAAAGTTTAATTAATAATAATATCAGTAATGATATAATATTATACTACAGGTATAAATTGTATTAATACGATCCACTTTCAAGCCTATACAAAACGATTGTGTACATTGATCACATATATCAATGTATATGCATGGAATAAAACAACAATTTAAAATATATTTATATGTATAACTTTCATTTGATTGAATAATAAATTAATTTATGGGATCATGTATTTTTTTTTTAAACTCGTTGCGATTGGAAATCATGCTAGTGAAATTAGTTTATTATTAAAATATAAAACATAATATACTGTAGGTATAGCAAAAAATATTGACGGTATAGGTTAACTTTTAAGTGGTTTACATTTTAACCAGATTAATATGTTATCAATGAGAACATGTATAAATACGAAAACGTAATTTGTTTACTCTCCGAGTCCGGGTAAGTCCAACGGCATGCAGTACGTAACCGTATTCTGCGTATAATATATGCGACTATATACCTGTTTGTAAGAGTTTTACGTGCTGTCTATACACAAAATGATATCAAAATTTCGAAGATTCCATGTATATTATACACGTATGTATGCTGCCCTGTAGCACTTCATAATAATGAATAGGTATAATTATTTTAATATATATTGTAACCTATCGGTTGATTGTGCACGAAATCCCTCAGCATATAGGTATACAATGCATACGATATCCTTAGGATTAGCTATATGGCCTATATGGTATACTTATGCATTAGTATAGGTACGCGTATATATTATAAACGATTGTGCGAGACATTAATTTCAACGCGATGTATATGTCATTATGTAATAAGTAAATTCGACGCGAGTATAAGTCAACAATGAGCACGTTTATACAGATAATAGGCAATGGTTATCGTATAGAAAAATCATATTATTATATGAACGATACATTACGGCTTCGAAATTTTGGAGAGACGTCGCTGGAATTAGTGTATATATACTACGTATAATATACCATCATGGAGTTCCTGGCAGATAAGGAGACAGGAGAATATAACTACCTATATAATATACGAGTACTATGTAGATATACCATATTATAAATTATATATTGTCTGTTGAATGTTCACAATCGATGTCTATACAATTTGTACAATATATTTATTGAACATGACAAACTTTGTGTTAGAGACTCGTTACATCAACTATATATTATACGCTATATTACAATAATATTTATGATATGTTTGACATAATACAGGACTCTTTGCTATATAAAGTGTACAAATTGTAAATATTCAAGTGTATAATATATATATAAATGTATAGGTATATATATATATATATATATATATATATATATATATATATATATATTGAATGTATATACAAGCAAATATATACATACATATCATAAACGTTCTATCTATATTAGCCGTTCATTAGCATAATATATAACAGTGTATAACATGTCCGGATCGATCCTATTATGATCTAACACTCTTGAGTGTTGGGGGCCAACGACCAGCAAAAATATGAACAAAAACACGGGTTTAATGTGAATATATGTTTATGCGATTACCTAGACGTTTTTTTTTTTCTATTCGTATATGATATATACATATAAGTAGCTGTATAAATTGGATCAAAGATGAATGGACCGGACGACGATCGATCAAATCTGCGGGTGAAACTGAAAGTCGATGCCGGCTGTTCGACCCGCCATCTTATGCTAATCATTTTCGGTCCGATGCCGCGTATAGTTTTATGCATTCACGTTTAATTTTAATACCGGTAGCTCGATCCCGATCTCGAGTACCTACCTTTATATATACCTACGCCCCTGTCAAAATAGAGTGAAAACCAGTCCCTGGCGAAAATTGACGTGTACCAACAGGAGGTATACCTGCGCCTGTATACATACTCGTATATTACAGTAATATTATATAGCCGTAACCGATGGATTTATATTATATATATTATAGACTATATGCACGCACTTTACACCATTGTGTTCCAAATCCCGCGTACGTTACAAATACCATGCGGTGCATAAGACACCCATTCTTTTTAACCACAGATTAACGATTTCGTTTTAATGAGAAACGCGCGCAGACGCGTATATAGATATGTGCGGTGGTTACTCGCCGGTCGTAGACCTGTTATGTCAACCTCATATATAAACCTGCAGCCTTACAATTGCGCAGGTACACTATTATAATAGCCGTTTATCCCGTCGTCGCCTAACCGAAATATTAACAGCTCGCCGCCGATGACGTTAATTACATTGTGTTTATTTTATATCGGTATTTCCTCTTTTCTTCTTTTAAAGAAAAGTGTCCATAAATTATGATTAAACATGAATATGCGGAGTAATTGCGGACGGCCAGGACCAGTTTTCGGGCATCTCATTTAAATATCAATGACGATTTTTTTTTTTTTTTTTTAATACTTTATTGGCTATATAAAATTATGACCGTATATACGTATATACTGCAGCACACTGCCGAGGAATTAAATTTTATATATACAAGTACATATTATTATACAATATTGTGTACAATATTTGAATTTATACTAAACACACGTCACAATGCATTTCTCGATTGAACTATATGTGCGCACGTCCTGCAAGTGCATTAAACAGTTATAAACAATATTGCAGTTAAATATAATATACATTTGTATTGTACATATTCCCATGACATTATTATAAAGAATATAGTATTATTAAAACGTATACGCGCGGTATGGTTAGGCGGGCAACAATAATTTGTCAGACATGTGCGATACACACAGCGCAACTACGTAGTATACTTATTTTAAATAAAACAATCATAATAATAGGTAACAATATAATGATAAAATTTTGGAATTTATTGGGCATTGTAAAATACCCAACGCGAACAAAGTATGTGTGTGCAAACTTTTGACACGTCTCATAGAATTGGTATAGTATATATAACAATATTACGTGTACTGCAACGTGTATACCTATACGAGTGCAAAACGTCCGTCTGTAATCGAATTTGATACAGTTTTCCAAACATTCCACTTGTCCAATTAAGGCGAAAGCGAAATAATTTGTGACGAGGTTTACACCAAATTAAATCTTTGTCGATGTCATGTACGATATACATGGTGATACAGATAAATACGTTTATGCGAACACATAGTAAATTATATGTATATATTATATTATATACGAATTTGTATGTATATATAACGCATATGCGGTTTACGCTATTTATACGCGCAGTCACTTTTATATGAAAATACGATGACAATGACAACGACGTTATTGGTAATAAATTTTTTTTCCAATGCTATTACGAAATGAACGTTTGGTTAACAAAAGAAGACATAACCCGGAAAACCCTAGTTTTTCATTCGTTTTGGCGTAAACGACCGCGATGGGCAAATAATAATAGACAATGACGTAACGGAACCAATCTGTAACACTTTCGATTTCGTCAATTTCGACTTTTTTTTTTTACACATATTTTATTTCTTCCACGCTTTGTCCTCTCTTTAACCGCACCGACATTATATATTATACCCGCATTTATTTAGTAATATATATATATATATATATAGTGTACATGTATATATGTAGATAACGTTTATTGATATATAATAAATATACTTCGATGCGTTACATTACGATATGCAAATAACATAGATATGACGCCACAAGTAGCCAAGCGTATGCATATAATATATAAATAATACATATATATATATTTATATATACATATATATTTATATATATACATATATGACTACAATTCTTCAATGCAAACGCTCTGCAATGTATATATAATTACGGTAATGCGAAAAAAATGACGTACGTGCCCGCAATACCTATTCCAAAACCACGGTTACCGAATACTGCTGCAGTCGTAGCTTCTGAATGATTTATTTCTCTTTTTACATAGACCTATTTATTTAAATTTTTTTTCAAATCAGCTAAGCATGTGTTCTGACATTGTCAAGAGTTAAAAACGTAGTGCGATCAAACCGAATTATCATCAGTAATAAGCGTAAGTACACGCGCCCAATAGAGTTTATAAAATCGATTCGCGCAATCGATCGGTCGTGTAGGATAAAAGAATATGTAACCGTACCCGTATAGTCGGTGACCTAAAAATTACCATCCCGTGAATTCGTAATTGGCATTTGAAAATCGAATATTATTACTGGTTTTTTTTCTTCATCATCAGTATTCCTCTCTTTTGGCTACTAGGTACCAATTGTTTTTCTTTCTTTTTTCATTTCAGTGACGCCTATTGGAAATATTCCGCTCATATACCTACAAGAATAACACATCTAGTCTTATGAATAAACTAATTTTTCGAATATGACATAATGACTTGACACATATTATTCAAGTATGTTCCGAAAAATGAATAGATCCTAACAAAAGAATTAGAATGTTACTTATATACAGATTATTGTTTTAAACAGCATTCTATACTTGAAACTGACGACTCTTTTATGGGTTCATCGTCTATATACATTATACCTTAGACACTGAAACACTTAAACCCAATAAACTTGTACAATGTATACTTTATACAATCAGACTAATGTCTATATTATTACATTTAATATACTCAATTCTAAGCTATGACTTGGTCATTTTTATTTATATTGAAATTCATTACTAGAATAAACTGACGAAGTTAATATTTTATGGCTTTATAATATGAACAAATGTATTTATTGTAAGTATATATATTTTTTTAAAGGTACCCTTAATACAATTACATAAGAAAAAGATAACAATACAATACTAAAATGTACTATTTTGCATAATAGGTATAATATATGATTTAGTTTCAGATTTAGAAGTTTAACTTATTAAATTTTTATCGTTTATACAAATATATAAGTGTCATTCTGAAAAATAGAAAAGTCGTTCGTATAAATTTCATTATAAATAATAAATATATTATATCATATTGTTATACTGTGTTTCGCGATTATATAGTATTTTAACATTCATTTAATTGCACTTGCTCTCTATCATATAAATAATATGTGTATCAAAAAAGTAGAATGAAAACAAATAAGAAATCGTACTTGTATAATATTATATAAATATAATCAAAACGACACACTCTATTGCGTGGAAATAATTCACTTGCCACCCATTGCGAGGGAATAAATATCGTAATTACAAGTACACAACGTAAACGGAGAGCTTCCGATACCGCGGGCGGGGCGAGGCGGGCACGGGTAGCGGATTAACCATTGTTTCGTGCGTTGCCTTGGAGGTTCAATCGCGAAGCCCGATAATCATCACGTCGCTAGTAATTTTGTGTGCACATCGTTTATAATATAATAAAATATAGGCACACATGCATTTTTCTCTCGTTAGATTTGGAGGCCAAGAAAATCGTTCAAATTAATTGTTCGCACGTGTATAGTTATGCGGTACGGGTCAACATTTTAGACAACCATTTTATAAATTTGCGCAAACCGAAGTACATTATTATTCTTGATATGAACTATTTCAATATATAACATTATTATTTATTGTTTCAGAATTTCGGAACAGTTACCAGTGGAGTGAACCACGAGAAATTAAATTTAACTGGTCAATTAAAGCAAATAACGATGGTGACGAACATTTTTCATTTGATGAGAGACACTCCAAGACATGTACTATACATTATATGCCTAAAATATGCCTACACTATGATTACCATATAACAGAATAAGCCTCGGCGACGAAAGCTCGGCACACAGCCGCCCTAGTATACCAAGAACAATGCCTCGTTTAAAATTATATACATACAAACACGCATTAACCCATATTTCATTATTTATTATGCATTTGTATATATATATACAAGTGGCTTTATTCAATGAAGTAGCGAACACTATATAATATTATTATACTTATACTATGAAGTAGTATTTCGCTTCTTTATTTATTTTTCATTTATTTTATAATACTGATAATATTTCTTCAGGAAATTATTGTACATATTATACGTTTGGCGAGCACAAATCGTGAAACTCGATCCGGTCACGTATACGTACAGATATACATATATATATATATATATATATTATACGCACATAGGTACGTCCAACAATGACCCCAGGTGCGCTAATGTTTTTTAATAATGTGTCATTTTTTTATCTATCTCTCTCTAAGTGTCTCTCTGTCTGTCTTTTTTACTCTCTGTGTCGTTGCATCTATACATATCTATTACTATCTCTTTCTGCCTTGTCTATATACACGCAGGATGGACTTGTCGGCATTTTATAAACAATGTGTAAATCTCGCGCAAAGTCGGACGAAAAACGTGCAGTTTAGGAGCGGCCGTGCGGAAAAAATCGAGTCCTGTTACACAACCACGAGATAACGTGTATACATAGTGCATATTATTACTTATATATTACTATATAGCCTATAGGACACGGCGTGAATACGCGCATACAATTTTTGTGAAGAATTGATGTGACCGAAAACGTCGCGGTAAATCGGTATTGTTCTCTGTCGGCAGTCCGATGGTGGATTACGTTATGAAATAGAGTTCGCTCCTTTTTTTTTTTTTGGCTTCTTCAATACGCTTGCGGTTTTTTATGTATAAGGTAACGAGAAAAAAAAAGTAATCAATCATTCGTGACAAAAGAACCGCGAGAAGAATGGAGACAACAGGGAACAATGACGATTGGGAAAAGTGAATTCGGATGAGAAAACTCGGTCAACGAAACCAAAAGTGTTGGGGAACTAGAGGAAAACCTCAACTGTAATATACATATTATACATTATAATATATATTGTGTAAATTGTGCATTTTTATCGAGAATATATTTAAATTAATTTTCACCGATATATTATTATTTAACTTATGAAAACAAATAGCAACAAATTATAAGTATAATAACTAAACATTTGAATAAAATTATATATAGGTACGTGGAAAAAATAAAATTTGTTATTACTTTTGGTATTCAACCAAATTTAAGTTATCATGTGTCATGTTCTTCAATTTTAATTGTATACCTACTCGTACTATTTTTAACGTTTTAATAATATTCAAATATCATGCACTTATATTAAGGTACAAAATGTATCATATATTCAATACATCAATTTCAATTTTAGTAGATAGGTAGATTCATTAAATTATATTGTTTTAATTTTTATGTATATAAAATAAATTATAATATATTTAAATAATATAGATAAGTGTAAAATAATCCGGATTCCTACTTTTTTGAATAAAAAAAACTGAATTTATTTTTCAAAATATATTTTCATATTTGATTCTAAAAAAGTTAAATTTTTACTAATTTACATGTTATATTTGGATTAATATTTAAATTGTATTTATATTTTTATACATACACCAAATAAAAAATTGCATAAAGAAGTATACTAATCAAAATTATAAAATTATTATATCGATATAAATTTTAAAAGTATCAATTATTTAATGAAAAATAATTTGAAGTATATAAGTTTTAATAATGAGCATTTGAAATAAATTTACCAAAACAATGCAAAGTAAAATAAAAATTATTTGTTTGGGTAATAATTATTTTTTTAATAATCTAATTTTATTGTAGTTTATTTAAGTAAAGACATTTTACCAAAACAATTATTGAGTCAATAATTATTTTTATTACTGGGTCATTCAATATTTATTAAAAATAATAATTCATAGATTTTATTTTTGTAATTTTTGTTTTAATTTTAATTTACGTATTAATTGTTGAAAGATAATATTATCTTCAGACAAAAACTCACCAAATGGAACTTTAAATTTTTGACATTGAAAGAATTAAGTATAAGTTAAGTTAATAATAAATATTATCATTATGCGTGTAATAGCCATCAAACGACTAAAACAAAATTCATATTATCGTTTTTCTAATGATAATTATAATTGCATGTCGATAGATAAAATTTTAATTGTTATTTATAAAAATTTAATTTATTTTTCTTAGTTATGTGAAAAAAACGGTACTATATAGCTATCCACAGCATGATGCAATTATATCACAGTCTATATACTAATGTGATGGTAAAAAAAGGAAAATAACATACAATTAAAATATTCTTACCTGTTTATATCGGCGGAGAGACGGTGGTGTCGTGGCTTTATCCTCACAAGGCACACTTGGGCGCACTTTAATTAAAATACGCGGATATTATAGCGACGAGGATAGGGTACACGGTTTTCGGACGGTCCATGGATGACGAGAATAATAACGATATCATAACGCGCGAGTTCCAAGCCGAACGAACACGGCGACGAGACGTGTAAACAACTTTTGGGGGAGAACAATTCGCGGAAGAACAAAAAAAAAAAAAAAAATAGTAGGTAATACAGAAAAAAAAATAAACCCCGAGAAAATCCGTTTTCCACTCGCACGACGCGTGTGATGTGCTGATGCGTACGATACGGATTATAATATTACGTTTTAATATCGCATAACACACTGCGGGTACACTGTACGAGCGGGCCCGTGCGGATAATAATTGTTGTTGTTATCGCGCGACGACGAACGAATTCGAACGGGATTATTATATACTATTATGTTATTTTACAACAATAATAACAATGTGCCGTGTATGGGGTTTTTCGTGCGCGTGTATACGGCGGATCCCGTGGCGTGTGCGGTGCCGCGCGCGCTCTCGACAGAGTGCAGTTGTTCGCGTATCGGATGCGTATGTTCCACTGCCGGGCCGGAGGACAACCCAGTTTCGCCTGGCGCGTCTTCGCCGCCGCGGTGTCCGTGCCCCACCACCGCCGCCGCCGCCACCGCCACCACCGTTCGCCGATCGCGGGCGCGCAAAAAGGAATAATAACGTTAACGTCGCGCGTCGTCGCGCACGCACGCACGCTCGTTCGCAGCCGCCGCCGACGTACACTTTTGCTTTCCGCCCGGGTGACACGCGACGACGACGGCGGCCGGCGGCGGCTCATCTCTCTCTCTCCCGCGCCGGCGCGACGCACGCACGCACTCGCACGGTGCCCCAGATATCGGTGGGCCGGAGCGGGCGGAGGAGGCGCAACGCGGGGCCGCCGCCGTCGTCGTGGGGGGCGGGACGAAACGGGGCGGCGCCCGGCCGGCCACGGGCAGTGGGGCGCACGGTAACGGGTTGGCCACCGCCGACGACGACGCGTACGTTACCGGTGCGCCGCTGTGGCGAGGGGAACCCCTTCATGTGCACGCGACCGGTGGCCGACCGACCGACCGACCGACCGCGGTCAGTAGCGCGCCGAGGATGCGCGCGTTCGCATTGCGCGTGCTCTCGATTCCCCGTCGAACGTTTAAGTTCGCCTATCCTATTATGTCGTCGGCAGCGTCGCGTCCCTGCGCCATGATGTTCATATTGATATTGTTACCTGCAATATTGTTGCGTCCGCATATATTAGTTAATATAATATGATGTGTTATTATATCTAATCATTTGATAATTGTCTCCTGTTACACGTACAGTATAGGTAATTGAGCGAATTTCCTTTCACAAACATTATAATATTATATAATAAAGCATATAGGTGCACCAGATTTTGCAAATTAGTATATATATATATGGAGTTTAGAAGACGAATTCTTAACGGATATACCGAGATTGATTTTTCAACAAAATAAATGTATTAAATCATTTCATTAAAATTACTATTTTTATTCGTCTTGTGTGATAACCACCAGAAAAAGGTCACATTATTGTCGTATTGTATTGTTATTCAGAAATGTTTAAAATGTTATAGATATTTTTATTGGTATTTTCAATTTTTTTTTTTTGAAACCACTATATTAATTACATATTACAAGTTGATAAACGTTTTAAAAATACCTTTTCTTGCTTCGTTAATTTAAATAAATAAAAATATTAAATTTTAGTTTAAAGTTTTAAGTATTAAATAATCGACTCACAAAAATATAAATAAAAAATGTACACTATATTTAACGATGAATAATGAGGAAAAATGAAAATTAATTTTTCATTATTTTCAAATTGTATAATAATATAATATAATAAATTATGGGATAACAAAAAAGTTTATAAGAAATTTTCATTGTAAACGTTTTAGATTCTGAACGGAGTGATGGGAATCTATTGTTTTATTATAGGTTTACTATGGTTGATAAAGAGAAATTATTGTAAATGTAATTTCCTCACATTACTGCATAAGACAATAAAAAGTTCAACATTTACCTTTATGGATTATATAATATATAATATGTACAATACATTTGCGTATCAAATAATTTAAATATTTGAATACTATACGAGTATATAATTATTGGTGTTTCGTTTTGAGCTAATGGCTAAATAAAAAATAAAAATAAAAAATTATTGGTGTATAAATAAAACCTCAAATTCCTTATGTATTTTAATCGTCCCTACCCAAAAACAGTTCAAATAGGAATAGACTAGATACCATAAAGATATTATATTATTAATAGATATCGAGACCTTTTACCATTTCGTGGTGGAAGATATATTTATACCAGTAATGAATACCAATAGTTGATGAACTTATTCGAAAGGCCTTTTAAGGAATTTACCAACTTTAATATATCCTATTATAATGTATTTATAAATTTGGTGTTCAAATATATTAATATAAACAATATAAATTTCTTTTTTTCATAGGATTTAAATATTTAATTCATAATATGTCAAATCTCGTATATATACAAATCCTATAAGATAAGACAAATTGGTAAACCTTATGGTTTGTACTATCTTGATGTAATAATACTTAATAGTTTTCAAGTACATGTATGTTTATATATTTTATATGTTGAAATAATACACCTACGTATATACTTTGTAATACGTAATACTCTTCCATACGTTATTAATTCCGTTTATTATGGATATATAATCCATACGTATATTTATTTTATTACTTTTTATTATTTTAAGCAATTTAAACAATTTAAATATTTTCCAAATACACTTTTTATAATTGATTACATATTATATTATTTATAACAATTATTTTATTCTTAGCATCATGTTTTGTAATAATTAAATTTTTTTTATTTTTAGTAAAACATATACGCACTCTGTGCAGTTAAGTACTTATATGCTTTAGGTGATAGGTATAATATAATATTCGAGAAAGACTGCAATCGATGTGTATGCTTTGTCCCGGGTAAAAAAAAAATCACCAACAAAGTTAATTTGTAATGTAACAGCACATATATAAAAGTCGTGTCGATCATTATTCAAGATAAAAACGTTTAATTATAACGGCTATCGAGTGCTATTATTATATCGATCACGTATAACATATTATATACCATTATATATTATATGAAGAAAAAAACCACGATTGATGAACGACTATACGTTTCACCCGCTTCGGTGAAAATAATAAAGAAATTGGGTCGAGTGTCCTGCAATAGGTTGCGTCGTAGGGTAGGTTAGCGTTAGCCATTTTAAAGACGCGGTGGCACACAAGGTGAATGATATGATAACATATAAATATAATATATACAATGCACGGTATATATACGAATGTATACGTATATCATATGTATGCATACATAAATAAACACGTGATATTGATATAATATTATAATATAGGGACTGCACGTAAACCACTTGTTGCGTCAGCTTGTTGCGCGTCCACCCCCCCTCCCCCCAGGCACCTGCGTTTATGCATATAAGTAGGTATATCGTGGCCGATATATATACCGCGTACACATTATTGGCCTACAACAAATCCCTCCTATGTATCATACATATATTATTATTATTAAAACTACGTAAGTATATAAAATATATATAGACAAAAACATGTACAACGTTCGTGTGCGTGGATTTATATATTTCGTGATTTATCTACTTTTCCGTTATTGAACTTTCTATATAGTAGGTACATACAATATAATACCAAGTAAACACAGTAAAATTGTAGTGCAGTAAAATTCGAAACATGTACACTGTAGATCAGGAAATCGCGTATACCAATATACACACATTTATGTATAAAATATATGCTACGAGCGCGCGCGCGTTGGTGTGTTTTTACATATATTATTACTATTATTATTATTATTATTATTATTATTATTATTATTATTATTATATTGTGCTGTGTCGATTGAACGCGAATGAGCAGGGAGAATATGCATTATATATGTTTGGATTTTCTGTTGTATTATAGCGATATTAATATAATATAATATGGTCGTGAACAAATATCTGTCGAGACGTTACGGGCAAGCTATAACATACTATTATGTATCTATACATAATAAATGTATGTGTACATATTACCTATATAGAGACTGAGAGAAATTAATTTACCGGAAACATTTTGAAATGGTAGAAGAAAAAAAAAATTCTATATATAATCGTAAATACCTACTATGCGTAAATAATATTATACAGCATGCGTATAGTTGGACAGTATTTTATTTTATTTTTTTATGATTTTGTAATATTAAATAACAATGACCGCACTATATAATATATGTATAGGTATACAGCATATTATACACCTATATATAGTGTATAAATAATATTTAGCCAAGAAGGAAGTCTCGCGTTGACCGTATCCTAATCTGCAGTCGTCATACTTACACAAACGCTACGGACGTGTTATACACAGCGAAATAGTATATGTATAAGTGTAGTATAATCATTTCGAATTGACGGCACTATGGTTGGTTTTAAAATTAAATAAACATAACTATAAGTAATACGCTTGAAGATGGTTTACACAAAATGGTCCACCTTCTTGCAGCTGAAAAGTCAATTACAATGCGTGCCATTCTACGTGACACTGCTGTGTTCTTATAAAGATTTTGTTTGTATTGTTTAAAGTTTTCTTCTTCGATTAGTAACGCAGGTGAGTGACTGAGTGATAATATATTACATATACTACCTATTTATGTTTAACCGTTTTCACGTTAAATTAGTAAAAACAATTATAATTTAGTAAATGTATATTAGTTCAATGTTTCAATTACAGTTTATTTGATCGAAATTACCATATATTTTCTTATCCAATGTGTAGATAGTACCTAATGAATAATTATGTTTTTTATAAACAGTTAAAGTTAATATATTAAATAAATTATTAAAACGATTACCTGATTTGGGTATTATTTGATTACATTAGAAAGTATATTTGTAATTTATATAAATTACTTTCAATTATACTATAATTCACAAAACTCAAAACAACATAATACCACAGATAATAATATTATGAATATATATTTGTGATAATAATATGTCAACGAAACAGGACGCACGGTTTTTATTGGTTACATTTTATAATATCCCGGTGTGTCAACAGTAGATAATTATTTCTTATCGAAAATTCGAGAACTGAATATGTATTGGTGTTTTGTCGATAAAGCGTTTTACATAATCGCAACTTTGCTATCGGTTTTCGATAAATGCGATGGGATACTAATGTTAACGAATTCTTATTAATATTATTCGATACGTTGTTATCGAGTTATAGGAATCGAGCAGATGAGACATAAGAATACCACTCAAAAAGATAGATTCCATCACTCCATTCAAAATCTAAAAAAAATTTAGTTTTTGGAATTTACCAAAATTAGTTTTTTTTTTATTATTATTATTACATCTCCTTATATTATATACGTTACGATAGCTTGCATACCACCGATTTTCAATACAAGAAACTTGTCAAACTGTCGCTTTGGCGTTTATGCCGTAAGTTTTCATGTGCGAGGGTCTTACAGCTGTAAGGACAAGAAGACTATTTTCGTCTAGTGTATAGTACTGTGTGGTACTGTGTGGCACCTAATGACTAATGTTGGACCCAAATGATCCAGGTTATTATAAAAAAGTCATATTTAAATTTAAGTAATTTGATAAAAAAAAATAAACAAAAAATATTCCATGTTTAAGCACGTGTTGTTGTGAATTCAAAGCCGTTTTGAAAATCATAGTATGTGATGACGAAATCATGAAAATTGTAATTTAGCTAAAAATTCGCTGGTTTCTAATGTCCTTTTAAATTTTTTTTTTTATCTAGAAAATAGTAATTACCGATAATTCGTTACAAATATTTTATGGCAATTGTCTGTTTTGAAATCATGTTTTGAGTACCGAACTTTTGAATTTAGACAGAGACTAAATTATGTCATTATAACATTATATGTTTTATCATTTGCACCGCCTTCAGCGCTACATAGTTCTTTATAGATGTATTAAAACAACACGAGTACTTATATTAATGCGTAATATATTAGTGATCAGGTTAATCGTGTTAAACAGTAGTAATAGCCAATGTATTTATTGCGAAAAGATTAACATTGTCCTCATAAAATATTGTCCTCGTACGATTATTATTAAAATAATATACAGACTAAAAATGTAAATAGTTTGTACATTATATAGTAATGCTCAATTGGGTTATTGTGTTATATTATATATGTTATTGGATCGTATTACAAATACTTATATCTAATAAAGTATTAGTATTAACATGTGCAGAAACAAGTATTGACAGCATTTATGAACATTAAATATTTCAATACATATAATATGATGATTATAATCAAAATGAAATATTTTTATTGGCTTATAAATATAAAATATTTTTATGTAATATAGGTACGTACGTGATTAAAATATTTCCACAAGCTAAAGACGTAGGAAATGTATAGGTAATTAAATAGTGTAGGTACATATGTAAGCATATGTATTGGGTATTATATTATTTTTTTAAACATAAAACAAAAGCTTTTTTTAAGTTATTTCAGTATGATATTAAAAAAACAAAATTAAAAAACACCATGAAAAACCTCATAATTGTTTTCCATTTTAGTGCGTGTCACATATGTTACTCGATTTACAAATTTTCTCCAATCGAAACAACTAAACAGTAAACAGAATAAGACGTGCTTTCGATGTCATGATGTTCTGCTACATATTATAAATGAAATATACATATATGACTGCTTGTGCTACGATTAATGTGTAAGGTAATAATATTTATATTATATTTCTTACATATACATAATATACCTATATAATAAATTCGAACTACTTTAACCGTAAAATCAGTGCAACCTAAGCATTATTATACTCATGTATTGATTAATAGGCATATTACATGACGTAATACATGAAATACAAATAAAACATACTAATAAAATGTTGCTGTATCATTCAATTCTTTCACTGTATGCTATGTTATAATACCTATTATATTATAAATATATATGTATGTTACAAAATAGCCTAAATTCACCGAGTAGAGTATTATATATTATTTAAAAACATTTCGCTGTACGTAAAATTTATTGTTTTTTTTTTTTTTTTTTTTAATGTTTCAATGCGTACTCTTAAAATCAAAAAAAAAAAAATGATAAACGTAGGTAACGAAATTTACGGAAGTTCTAAATGTGTTTATCAACCATTACTATACCGAGTATACGCCTACGATATTATTGTCAATTGAATAAGAAATTATATTTAAAATACATAATATATTTAATTCACTTAGATATGGTTATTACTGAAGCTAGTCGATCCTATACTAGCTGTAACTTGTAAGAGCCTGTTAAATATTTATTGAAACGAGAAAATGCATAAAGTGTAAGTTAGTTACCTATAATATATAGTTTGATTTGCACGCTGTTCCACATATTTATTTGCGTAAATTCACGAAAAACAAATAAATAATAACTGTGTAGGTTGGTCAATAGGTACTTGGTGAAATCTAAATGGGACCAAAAGGGCATCAACATTTAAATTTATTTTTAATAGTTTTTTTTTTTACAACTATTATTATTATTATTATTATTTATCATGGTATATATTCGCATACTATTATAAATATACCTACTGCGTGGTGAGAATCAAAGATAATTTAAACCATAAAGTGATAAAAACAATGTATGTACCTATATTAAGTAAGTCATGTGTTTGTATGATTATAAATGAGAATAGTATAATTTATATACTTGAAAAAATGAATTATGAGTCATATTATATGACTAATCAAAAAGAAACGGGACAGTTATAAATTTATTAGAAATATTAAAATAAAATTTAAAAACATCATATTGTAAACAATTTAGTAAATAATAAGTATACAACTATGGTTAAATAGATATGAAATCGATCACTTGCATAGAGCAACTTATTCCGCTTGTGATCACAAAATATAAATAATTGTAATATAATTTTGAATTGTTTACAATAATATATTCTAGTAATCCAGTCTCATTAGAAATCGTGTATTATTAACATGCTAATTAATTATTGGGTACACATAAACAACACAACCAATATTTATAGACTGATTTTGTAAGGAAAGCAGATTTTTTTTTCTATTAATAGACGCGTTAGTGTGCTTAAACTAAACATGCTTATAATTAAGTAACTCTTAATTATAATAAAGTAAAACCAAAAACTTATAAATTACCATGTGGTATCTGTATACATTTAACTCACTTCTTCCTTCACGATTTAATATTGTAATTACAAATGTAATACACGACATATTTATATTTATAGTATTTAATAATAACTCAATAAATTTATATAAATATAATTACTAAATATTATGGCACGACTTCACATTAATGTTAATCAGCTAATAACTATTCGATTGGAATACATAGAACGTAACTCAAACTTATCTTATATTTTACTGTTCAAAAATAAATTAGTCACTCTAATAGTGAATGGACTTATTCGAACAGATCGAATGAAATACTGACTTTGAGACGGCATAAAAAAATAACGATTTTATCCAACATTACAAACTATAATGCTGTAGACAAATACCCGTTCATTTGTTGATCGTTGGGCTTGAACTAAAATTATAACAACATTATATTATTATGGTAATACGTTTATATGTTTATCTAAATTTCATACGTTTTACAAATATCGGTTAACTATATAGTAGACACTGAATCGATGTGATCGCCGTATTTGTCGTCGTTTCGTGAACGTATTCAAATGTGGTATATTGGATCCAACGTATACGAATCAAGCTATTCAAGCTATACTGATAATTAGGGCTGGGATTTTAATGCACTTTGCATTGTTTTCCAAAGCTTACTGTGCAATGTTCGTCTTGTCACAAATTTGTTTTATGTACATTTGAATGAAAATAAGAAAGTTTATTTTGCATTTTTTTGCACTTTTTGAAATTTTTTAGTGTTAAGGTAATTTTCTTAATTTTTTTGGGCATTTTAGAGTTTTTGGAAACCAAGTACGAATTTGAAATTTTATTTTAAGATTTTTACATCAACATAGTTTTTATATAAATATAACAGATTATAAGTAGGTAGGTAGGTACTTGTAATTTGTATTATATTATCGGACTAATCGTTTATCCACTATAGGTTTGAGTAACCACTAACTACATTTCCTGTAAAAATCTTAAATCTTAAATTAATTAATTTTTTTTATGGTATTTTTCTGGGGTTTTTAGGTCATAATAGCATTTTTTTTAGGGCATTAAAATCCCAGCCCTACACATAATATATATAATATTTATATAATATAATATAAATGCACCTAAATCCAAACCCAATAACCCGATTATAATATGATATTATTTATTTTATTTTAATGTACGGGCTCAATATATAATGCGAATAGGCACATGCATTCTATAGTTATAAATAACGAGAGAGAAACACCACTTAATTATGGTAATATTAAACTATAAATACAATAAAAATAAATTGTTAATAACATAATCGCACATCATATCAATAATAAAACAATGATAGAACAATATTAATTATAATTAACAACCATTGTTCATTAATATCAATGAAATTGAAATAAGGGATTGACATAATTTTTCGTATGACGTCTTAGTAGTTCATATTTAGATAAATAATTTTATTACACTTATAGCGCATAAAAAATAAAGAAAGTATAATGCGTGGGATCTAGACAATCTTATTATGAGAAAACCTACATTTGATTGAGGATAAAAGGAGTGTAAAATCAACTTAACCGCAAAATAAGTCATTCGGGAGTTTATATAGTACTTAACGAATACAATGCGAAGGACTCAAGAATGTAAAGGCCTAAGGAAAAGAAAAATACTTACATATTTGTATTCTACAATGTATTTCCACTCTGTAAGGGATGGTCATGTCCTATTAAAGATGTTGCATTTATGTTGAACAAACGACGGAAGCCAGAAATGTGAAAAACAAATCCCTCCCGGTTTCTCAGTTAAAACGCAAAAAAAAAAAAAATATATTTATACCTAGAGCACTCAACGATCAACTATCTCGTATTTAACTTACTAAAATCCGTTATGCATCGGAATTTGGTTTTCGGACCGAAATAAAAATCGCACAGCATTAACGTGTGTGTATGTGCACCTATTAATTTTATATCAGTGCGTTAACGGCCGGCCTTGACTCCAGGTTGAACGCGAGCGAAATTAAACGCATATATTTATTTATTTTTTCGCGTGTTGGACGAAAGCCACCTGCACGACGATCGCGACTCCCGTGTGGCGTACCTACCCATCGCGTGTGCGTGTTCAGAATGCGAAAAAGAAAAAAAAAAGAGAAACAACGATCGGACAACGCGATGATGATGATGATTCGGTTGCGAGCACACGTGTCATGAACGCGAGATTGGTACACACGAATAACGATAAGACGCACCCATGTACTTATTATAATACTATAGGTGATCGAGTGATTTTTTAACGCTCTGACAATGTTATAATATTATTGGAAATCAGTAAAGTATTCCTGCCAAAATATAAAATACTACTCACTCACATATATTTACTGATCGTTGATCTCAAAAACGACAAATTTTTTGAACTTGACATTTGACATTGCAGTGATTCCCCTAATACACAAAATTCTAAATTATAAAAATTGATTTTTCGAAAATTACATTTTTAAGGCTTTAAGGGTCAACAGGGTTTAACAGTTTCAAGCTTGACGACTGATGTACGTATAATTGATTTCGCGCGTTATAGTTACCTAAGGAGCGTTTAGTTTAATGCTATGGTATGATAATAATAATAATATAACAATAATAATACAACAGTGTTTTTCAACATTGCTTTAATTAAATCGATCCAAAATCATCGTGAACAAGGGATTTTACAAAAAAAGAGTGACTAATAGGCATTGTCAAAAAGTATTAAATAGCACGAGTATATTATATATTTATATGCTGTTTATAAATGTTGGTTTATTGTTTTTTCCATGATTTGCAACCAACAGTTATGCCTTGAGGCTTTCCAACAATTCATTATGGCTTACAGCAATTCGTTAAAAACTAAGGACCGACCAAAAGGGTTCCGTAGAGTGTTCGTATTATAATATATATATAGTGAAATGTATAATACATATTTTAATATGTCCATGAATAACAATATATACATAAGGTCAGTGTGGGTCTGCACAAGAGTTCCTTGTTCAGGAGGAGGGTCAAATTTTGTGGACTTTAAAAATCAAACGCAACAAATAATTGTTGTTGAGAAAATCTTTACCAAAGTTCCAATGATGCGTATTTCCAAATAGATTTATATTCAGTGGGGTTTTAAGCTTAAAGTAATATAATATGTGCCTACACTAGTTATGATTGTCGCAAACGAAATGGGGCAAAGGTAGGGCAGAGTAGGACAAAAGCCGGAAAACCTCCCATGGACAATATATAGGTACGCCATCCGATTAAACGATCGGACGAGTTTAGTGTTTTTTATTTCGTTCCGATTAGAGACGTGTCCGAACACGTCATGAAGGATGCGGATGGGTTTACGAGGAGTACAAATATTGCTATGCGCGTACTTAAATATCTATTGTACGCACCAAAGAATGGAACTTTTCTACAAGACAACCGCTCGTTATGTGTACTGCACATTTATATAAAAGTAAGTGTATTAGCGTATAAGTTCACTTTTAGTACAATATTAATATATTATATTATTGGGGTATTTTTAGTGGTTGTATTCACAAAAGCACACAAACGCAAATATACGCGCATATTATAATAATATACAGCATTATATAATCGAATATGTTATTAATATTATTATATAATATATAAAACGTGTTTCACTCAAATGATAACACGAAATATTTCCGTCCAGTGGTCTTAGATTGAAATGGGGTTTTTTTCAGGGAGCTAGGGAATTTTAAAATACACATCCGGTGATATTTTTCAAATTTTTAATCTTTTTATTGTGCACATGCGCAATCAAAGTTGAATTTTTTTAAATGGCAACACCTATTTTTAATACCAGATTCCGATACAGAATTTTTTTTTAAGCAACTTTGATTTATAAACTTTCTTCCTATCTCAAAAATTGACTGACTTACAGCAATTTATTTTTACCATAGCAGCTATTTCTAACCAAAAATAAAATATAAATGATAGAATACAAAAAATTGAAAAATATAGCAAAAATCTATTTTGTTTAAATTTGAAAATGCTGTAGGTTAGTCAATTTTTGAGATAGAAAAAAAGTTTATATAACAAAGTTGCTTAGAAAAAAATTTTGAATCCGAATCTGGTATTAAAAATAGGTGTTGTCATTTAAAAAATTCAACTTTGATTGCGCAGGCGCACAATAAAAGGATTTAAAATTTGAAAAATATCCCAGAATGTGTATTTTAAAATTCTCTAGTTCCCAGAAAAAACCCTATTTCAATATAAGGTCACTGGACGGAAATATTTCGTGTTACCATTTGAGTGAAACACACTGTATATGTATATATATATATATATATAAATACATATTATAGACGTATAGGCTGCGCACGGGTGCTAATAAATTAAATTGTATATTTATACTGGTACTGTATATACAGGGATAGATAATAATAAATTATATTATATAGTGTATATATTATATGTGAGTTAGTTTTAATAGTTTTTAAAAAAGAAAATAGACGTCCCATCGACCGGTAATAAATAATTAATTAATATATACCCACCGCCGCCACTGTTGCAACGGGTAAGATAACATCAAATAAAACGTTACGTGAAGTTTACACGCGTACTACGCGCGCGTTCTCCTCAGTCGAATAACGTTCGTATTATTATTGTAATATTTCGAAATGTATATATATGTATATATATATATATATATATGTTTTTGTATATTTTTTTTAGCGAAACAATATTAAAAACGTCAATAATTACAGCAGTGTTAAGCGCGCGGCTACGTAAATTTACGATGTTTCGCCGCATAATACATAAATAACAAACGGCTCGTGTTTAATATAATTCGCGTGTACGTGTGTGAATAGATAAAATCACGCGATATATTACTATGGTATATAGAAATACTAAAACACATGTATATAATATTAAATGTATAATAGGTTTTCAGCCGTGGCCGAAGTTCGCATCGCACATAATTATTAGTATATCGGTAAATCGTCGACAAAGAATATACGTAGATTATAATAATATATAGTGTACCGCAATAATATAATATGTTTATGCGTGCGAATATCAATAATATACGTCATGTGTATATAATTTCATTTTACAGCTGCTCCTGGATGCTACGAAAAATCCATCGAGTCGTGCATAGCATCTCTAAGGTAAACTGCGTGCGGCCGGAGATCGAATACTACTATTGTAGCTATACATATACATATAGTTACTATATTAGGGCGCATATTATTATATACATGTTTATCGTACGACAGCGATCGAAAAAATAGAAACAATTTACATATAACGTATACGCGTAGCACTAAATCGCGTTTATTCGGTTCTGGCCGGGATACACACATATAAATATATATTTTATACACTTTTATGTATATGTGCACGATAATAGTGGTGTTTTCGGGAACCCAGTGGAAGATGTAATGTACAAAAGTTAGTTTAAAATCGATAAAAGCCACTATTTTTACTCAGTGCAATATGGCTAAACGCGTCATGATACATATAAATGTGTTAATAACGAACGGGAACAACGACCGGGGGCAATATTAACGTTACCATCATAGGCGCAATTTGAGAGGGAGAATTACAAGGGCTTAGCCTCTCGAAAATTTATATTTTAATTGTAGTCTTAAATCTTTCATTGATTATCTAATTTACATCGACATCGAGATAGCAGCGTTTTGACACGTACGTTACCCTTGTACCCCCACATACGATTTTCATAATTTTTTTTTGGTGCGTGGAATTAGTATGAATTAGTTTGACCATTTTTCAAATTTTTACGCATTTAGTTTTCACTCTACATACAAAACACCGGGAGGGTGCTGGAGAAACGTTTCTCCAGCACCCCTCACCAGAACCGATGGTGTCGGAGTGTTTTTTTTGGTCCTATTATTTATTTGCTGGGACGGGTAATGTACGTCGTTTTGACGGCAGGAAACCAAGCAGTACCTATACATAATGTAGGCGTTCGTCTCGAATCAATCGACCGATCCATGACTTATTCATGTTCTCGTAGAAAGTCTACTGGATACTGACTTCCCTCAATGATGTATAATGATATACTCTGTTACGAATAACAACTGAAAGGCCGGAAAACTGTAATTTTTTGTCACGTCTTTGCAGGCCGCATGGCCCGGACTTGAACTTGTCCCCCCGGTCATTATAATATTAAAAATCAACTCATGTACACTGTAAACGAAACACGTGGTGCGATACCCATAAAATCTGTTTATTTAATCATTTACGAAGGCAGATCGCCAAACACCGGCACACCACTTCAAATACACGATATACCCACGTATAATATATATATATATGAATATTACCTGTATTGCGTACCTACACGTTGCACACATCGAACCAGGCACGCGCGAGACATATGTGGGTGGTCTGTGCTAAGCGGTCGAATGTATAATAAACGTTTGAACTGCGCGCGGTATATGGACCACATAATATAAAATTATTTTATTATAATGTATTACATTTATATGCTATAGTATAATAGTCGTGTGTGCGCTAGTATGAAATGCGTATATATATATATATATATTCGCACGCGATGAGAACGGGTTGCCGACGACGGAAAAGCCGCGATAGATGCGCACAATATTATTATCATATTATTTTTGAGAATAATAATATTAAAGCGCCGCGAGAAAGGTCATTGTAATATAATAAAATTATTATTAAATCATAAATAGGTATTAAATAAGTGTATAATACGGCACTCCGATGCGCTCGTGTACGCGTAGAATACCTCAGACAACATTATTTTGTTACTCGTGCATCATATAATATAGCGCCGCCATTAATGAAGTGTATACACCGATGTTCAGCGGAGGGGGAGGGTCAGGATTTGTGACAAGTTAATTTCACAGTGCTTGCCCGTCTCGCACTCGCAGGTCGTGTAGGGGGGCCGGGCAGAAGCGCACGTTTTGCGTTAATTATAGGATAATATACGGTCGATATTATATATTAATATTCTATAACTGCAGTGCACGACGCGTATGTACAAGACCTTAGAGGACCTTACATATTTCATTGCGTGAAAGAAAAAAATATCGTCTATCGAGACGAGGACGGATTAAAGAAATCTAACCATCATACGTTTCACTTTGGTCGTATTCACGTATCCACGATGCTACGGGCTGCATGGCGGTCCTTATTACAGTATAACACACGCATCTGCAGACTCAAACGTGGGCGCTAATGTTTTAAATCAGTTCTTTTTTTTTTTTTTTTTTACTCACAATTATATTTATCGTAAGAATCTAAAGAAAAAAATGGCGTAATCACAATATACTTATTATATAAAATTTTTGAAAATGTTTAATAACAAAGCAAACTCGGTTAAATTTAAGTATGGTAAGTCTCACGTTATGCAAAGAGCTTATGATCCTGCAGTATTGTATCATTTACATGTTCAAACAATTTAAAATCAAAGTGTTACGATTTGAATTCATGACACAATAAATAGCAATGAAAGTTCAAACTGAATGCAGCTGGGCCTGATTTAAAGCTCGTATACAATAAGCTATATTATGTTGTGAAATTCAAAAAATGTTTTCGGAATAAAATATTATAAATCATAAATTATAAGACCAAAGCAATCTTTGTTTCACTCAAAATCTATAGCGAACATGATTATTCCACGTGTAATTCGGTTGTTGAAATTTCTATAGAATCTGTTGGTGTACGCACGATTGTTATAGGCATTCATTCATATAAAATAAAATTTGGACAAATCATCATTTTTCCGTCACTCCGGCTGTGGCGCTCTATACTCAGTGTACTCAAATTATTTCTACAATATCGTTTATAATATTATAATGTGTGCACTAGCGATTAATAGTTAATACATACCGTGTACATATTATACATACACATACATATATAATTATAATATTATAATACACATCTACCTACCGCCGCCGCTGCCGCCTTCTCGCGGTTTATTTTTATTTTCCGATGAGTTGTGACGACTGGTCGGACCAGACCGACTGGTTATAATATTATACATTATCTCGTGAAATTTGTTTTTATTTCGCACGACCGTACGATCATGTGAGTCTCACTGTGTATAATATATATGTTTTTATGTAAGTGTGTGTGTGTGTTTATATATATATATGTAGGTGTGTGGGTCTGTGTGTGTGCATTTACTATACGATTTTCTTGAAGATCGACCGCCGCCTCCCGGCGCAACATATAATTGTTCACGATCTATACTTACAATGTATAATATATATCCATTTCGATGATGACCTACCGCGTATATAGATAAGTATTAATAAACGTGATAACGATATTACTTTAATTCAACTGCAATCCGATTATGAACTTTGTACCTATGAAGATCCCGCCACATCATGTTTTGTCACATAGCATTCCCTCGTGCGATGTACGTACCAACAGTGAGAACCAGTTGCGGATTTTCCACATTTTCTGGGGGTGAGGGGAAGTCCTGAAAAATTATATGTGTTTTTAGCGTATAACACGTATCAAATACTGAAATATAATTATGAAGATATGGGATACAATCCGTCAATCCGTATCATATACAGCCATCGTCCATCGATCATTGTTGTTATGATAAAATTGAAATAAAACTACCTAAATAAATTTAATATAAATGTAAGATTACATCGGCGTCCAGGGAGGAGAGGGTGTTCAGACTCCATATTTCCGTTTGCGTATTGTTGGCGTTGTTCACTGTCATATCACACTCATAAATAGAATAAATTGAGCGACTGAATTACAGGATACTGATATTGTGTCGTCAGGAGTGGGAGATATTTTTTTAAGTCAGTTTAGACAAATGGGGTTAATTCGTTATATGAACACTTTTAATTTTGTCACTATTGGTTAACTATTATCATAATATAATAATCGTAACTATTTCTTTGTGTACATACAAAAAATGTTCATGTCAAGCGGTTTCGGAGGAATTCGATAACATATACCGTGACACAAGATTTATTTATATATAAAAGATAATAAATATTGTTTTGACATAATTATTATAAATTGACAAAATAATGCATAAAACAAAATGTATCCTAAGTTTCATTGTTATTAAATTTATCTTATAGGCTGTACTAAGCGCAACCTGGATCATTTTTAAATGTTTATGAGTTCCACTATTAATTCATTAAATAGGAAGGGCCCCAGTCCCCTCTTACTCTAAATTTCAAACGCTATTTTGGGTCTTAGGTTCAGAACTGTAATGTCTGGATTGATCATGCAATGGTGGTGATTCTAGGTAAGTACTAATTTTCACAACCGACTGCAGAGTTTTAATCATTTATAGAATATCAACTGATTGAGTAGACACGTGAAAGAGTTTATAGAGCCGAATGATGGTGGTTTAGGATGTGTACTAGAACTCGAGAACAATAGGCTTGGAAGATTGTGGGGTCCAAGCTGTCTTTTAAAAAACTGGTGAAAAGTTACGAGGTCAAAGAAAAATAAGAGCGACGTTTTTTTCACAGTTCCATCCGCTGCAGCGTTCTGAAAGCTGTTGGGAGACTATTTGTGCGTTCATTGTAAATATTATGCGGTCTCTTCTCGTATTCGCACGGCAAGAGTCAAACACATTCGTATACCGGTACAAGTTTGTTTTTATAAGAATTGTTTACGTGGTCATGAACTGTTTAGCCATGTGCAGTGAACCTACTGTGTACGCACCCAATTATAATATTTTACTCCGCTGCAGTTTTGGGACGTTCGCCAGAACCACTTTATACTGCACATGTGTGTGTACACGTACCTACGTGATTCAGCTTTATATAATATGCAGTATGCACTTATATGTGTATATTATGTACGCGTATGTTGGCCCACACACGGTCGCGTCGTCGCCTCTGCCGCAGTGACATCGCGCCAAACGGCATAAGCCAAGTGCGAGTGCAACTTGATTAAAATATTTGTATAAATGAATGGTTTATATACAGTCGTCCGTAATACGTATGTTCTATATATATATATATATATTGCGGTATTACAATATACTGTATTTATTGTGTGTAATCGCCGCCAACTTTTCAACAGGAGTGTTTGGTCGTCATTCGATAACGATACATTAGGTATTATATATTTTTACATAATATTATTACATCCTGTGTGAAATGGCATTTTTACTTTTTCATTTCTGTACAACCCGGCCGTGCAACAAAAGTACATGATTGCTGTGTAAAACGAAATAATTTCATTGCCATCAACTGTGTTGAGTGACCGTTATAGTGACATAACAATTTTTATTACTAAAAACAAAAGTATAATATACTGGGGAGGGGGAGCAAAACAGCTAATGGTTTTTGTTTGTCAATCAAAGAGTTATCTTCACAGAAAATGAGAGTATAAGTTATGGTTATATATTTTTTAATGTTTAGGCAACAGGTATACATTATATTACCACGACCAAAAAAAAAATTGCGTGGAATCTTGAAATAATGATTTTAATAGATCTACATAATTTATTAATACGCGTTTTTATACTATCTATTCTTTTTCTTTAACTTTTTACAGGCCTTTCAGGCTCACTTCCACAACACCATAAATAGTATTACCTTTATTATTTGCAGTCTTTTGCAGTTTCGTCTGCGTTTCTCATTCCCAATATTCGCGTAAGCTACTGTCGTTAATTAGTGATTGTTTTTTATTTGAATGAATTTTGGCTTTGGTCAATACTACCATCATAACTAATTGTAGCGTGATGTTGAATAGTGCAGGTGAGCGCCACACTTAGATCACTCGTAACCGACAACTCGCATCTAAAACAATTTCCTCCAAAACGTCTTTACTTTTTGGATTATGTGTACACGCTATAATTTCAATCATTCTGATTGAATGCAGTGTAATAATATAAATTTGAATATTGTAACATACTAAGTTCCGGCTTGGTGATTTTTTTCATTTATACCCTTTTTATCACTTTTAACCCCATTAGAGGTTGAATTATAAAAATCCTATCTTAACGGATGTCTATATTATAAAACGAAACTACGAAACACATTTCATACTCATAACTGTGGTGGTTCCGGTTAGGTGATGTTTTCCATTTTTATCGAATTCATAAAACTGCCTTCTTATAGACTGCGATATTAGTTATTGTTCTTTTGGGTATCATAGTGACTTGCATCATTTACTAGTTTCTTTATATCCATTACTATAAAATCCGGTGCACCGTAACTCCGCATGCATCGCGGCCATTTTATAATATATTACCTAAGCTCCGCATACAAGGTTTTTTTTTTACACCTTAACTCCACATACAAGGTTTTTTTTTACACCTTAACTCCGCACATAGTTTTTTTTTCAACCACACTAACTCCACACATAATTTTTTTTAACCATCCTAACTCCGCGCATATTTTTTTTATTGTTTAAATACAATATTTTATGTTATTAAAAAAGTAAAAAAAACATTTATATCAATTAAATTAAATTTATTTTTTAAACTAAAAACTAATTATCTAAGAAAAATAATAATAATTAACACAATTTACAGTAAACATAATATACCATTATGATGTAAATTAAAACTAAATATTATTAAATATTATTAAATGATGCTAAACTATTAACAAAATTATACCTATCGATTTGGCCGTCGTTATATAATTCTATTTTTTATTTATAAATTCCATATTGATTTTTATTTACTTGTAATAATCCTACTTTCATTATTATTAGCAGAATTAATTCGTATATAAGAATCCGTCTGTATAGCTTATAAGTTTTTAATGAAGACTAAAATTGTGAGCCTTTTCATGCCAAATTTGTAGACCTCTCCAGTGTTGCTTGTTTTTTGGCCAAAATACTGGGTGGAAATGTTGCATCGGTTTTTGCGATGTTTTTTTCTAAGTGATCATTTATTTTAATTCGTGCATCCTTGGGTTATTTATTTCCTTAGATATTTCAATCACTTTTGTTCCATGCGGACTTCCGGTGTTAAAAATATTTTTAGAATGTGGAGCTACGGTGCATGCGGAGTTGCAGATTTTCAAAATAATTTTATTTATGCGGTGCGTCCATAAAATCAACACAAAATCAACACAAGATCAACATAAAATATTATCTTGGTAACCGGTTGGTGAATAAATCATGTATTTGAGCCAATAAGATAAGCACTCAAACTGCCATCGACCCTTAAGAATGCGATTTTCGAAAAATCCTTTTTAAGTGTATGCCCACGTGATTTTTACGCAACATTTCATCCCAATCCATCCAGAGGTTCCGGCTTGGCGAGGAACGATGATGAATCAGTAAGTCAGTTATGAGTGAGTATACATATATAGATTATACATTGATCACACCACGCGGAATGTCGAAATACACGCTCGTCGTCCCGGTGAAATGCGAATCGATCTGGGCGTCTTCAAAATGTGGTCGCACATCGTATATACATGCGTATTACAATATGTACGCAGGTATGTATACAACTGCAGTATGGTGTAGACTAATTTGTGTGTATATATATGTATGTATAAAGTTATAAGTACGAGTACAGATTATCGAACGGGTTTCCTGGGCTGCTGGTGCGGATGGTTGAAACGAAACCGCTCACGGTCCATTTTTTTTTTTTTTTTTTTTTTAATTGGTACGCGTAATTAAGTATGTTTTAATATATTCCACGCTGCTTGTAAATTCAGATCTACGCGATAACTGCTGCTGCGGTGGATGGTCCAAAGTGAAAACAAAATATTCCGTTGCGGACGCTGCGGTTATTGACGTTTTAGTTGGTCTACACACACAGCGTAGGTACTACGTTCGTATCGTGTATAAATAGATTATTATGCTTATAACGCACTAGCTGCACAATATGTACATAATATGATTATCATTGAATAGCTGTTTTCGTTAAGCCGCACAGCGATGATGACGATGATGAATATTCGGTCCCGTGCGCGTTAAACGAGACGATTAACGACTAGATTGTGTCAGACTATATGTACATGTATATACTATACACATATTATTATAATATTATACGTAAAATTTAGTTTACCGAATTCCGTGCGCATACAACTCAGATACCTACCTAATTAATGTATTATACAACACGACGGTCGTCGTCGTCGTCGTCGAATAAACGGTTTCGCCGCGGCAAATTCATCGGCAGCGATTTACGTCCGAACGTCATATCATAATGTATGAAACGAAACCGAAATACGCTTATAAAATGTTTGCTGTGCGGCAAACAGAGAAGAAGAGAAAAAAAATGCCGGTTTGAAGCGTCAATCGTTAATCAGCAGCTATTATAATATAGTGAATTTAGTGTATCCACGACGGACGTGTATTGCAATAGGTTTTCGCACACCATGATTGTTGTGACGTGCGCGATCTCCGGCATTAATGTTGATAGCAGGGCTACGTATCGCGTGTATCATTGATACATAATAGTGTAGTAAATACAATATACTCATCTGGGCCGTATATTATAATATTATCTTGTACTGCGGAAATACATATTATTATACTGTTATAACTTATAATATATTTATAAGTTGACCGTTTGTTCGCATTACATAATAAATACGCAAGCTTTTAAGAGATAAGTTATAATATGTTGACATCTGCTGATTGAAAATTGTACACAAAACCCGGTACAAAATTTTTTTTTATAATTTGTAAGAATTTTTTATCACATTCCCAAAATTTGTACACCTCCCTTTTCCAAACAGTAAAAAATCAATTTTAATTTTCTTGGGTTCGCAGCGAACATATTTTTCCATACGTATAAACCACATTATCATTTATAAGTATATATTATTAAGATACATGGCGTGTGTATACTGCTACTAATATAGGTCGTGTACACTATCCTCGTGGTATCTGCAACTCTACGGCATGCACACCGTCGTCAAGACCATATATATATATATATACAATTAAGGCAGAGGACTTGGCATTTTTATATTTTTTTTGCGCAGTCACAAAATTAGCAGAGTGCGAGAAAAGTACGTTTTATGCTTCCACAAAACTAGTTTTGAAATTTTATTGTGCATATAAATGCATATCTTGTGTTTTTTTGGTTTCTACGGCATATTTCTTCTGTTTTACATTTTTAGACGCATGTCTTAAATAATTTAGGTTTAATCAATATTTTTTCGTCGACGTTTGTTTCTTTCGATTGTTTCTTAGTAGTTGAAAACGTTGAAAGTTGAAAGTTTTGAAGGAGCTTCCAGTTATAAGAAAACCCAAATAATCAAACTAATTAATTGTAACTTGTAAGTTATTAAATACATTTATATATAAATTGTATTCATTATTAAGTACCTACGGAAAAATACTTGTGTTTTTGTTAAAAAACATTCATTTTAAAATGCATATTTTGTATTATTTAATTGCATATTTGATGATATTTTAGAGCAACAAGTGCTCTGCCCCATGTACAATATAATAATATGTATGATTATACACGCGTATTACATATAGGTTTTACCGTTTAACATCGAACTGTGGCACGCGATTTACTCGCCGATATGCACATTATTGTAAAACGCAGTAGTTTTCGAAGGGCTGGCATACGGTCGTGCGCGCGTTGTCCTTATAACTCAATATTATAAACCTTTAACGACATCGTAAACCGATCGAAACGCGGTGGCATTATCGCATCGCATCATGTATAATGAGCTACCTGGCGCGGTACTCGCATACATAACATTATATACGTGTATAAAGTCATGTGAAACGTGATTCACAATATTATTATTATCGAGTAGTAAAAATTATATATTTTATACGTGTACGATTAAAATATCCACACGACAGCGAAATGATGATAATAATAATAATTATTATTATTATTATTCGTATATATTTGAATATGACAAACTATATCATAACGATAATTTTCTAATAGTTATTCTTTTTACATATTATATTACATTTACATATAAATAGAATCATCATAACGCAATATTATATACCTAATAACCTGGTGCCATTTGTGATAACGTTATAGTATACACGTCTTATAAGTATATAATATGTATATTATATTCTGCACTTAAATAAATAATAGCAAAAAATAAAAAGTAGCAAACTGGTATCCGAGGAAGAAAAACGTATAATATAATTGATGACTGTAAGCGAGAGAAAAAAATATAGCTCTATAAAAAATTATATTTTGAAATAAATAAATAAATAAATAAAATTTGAATATTATATCGGTTCGAATGTGTCGCCAGTATTGATTATAAATTGCACCCAAGTGTCTATGCAACAGTCGATGATTTGAGGTCATGTACCTTCAACCTACTATTATAATAACAGCACTGAACCGCATAAAACGATTGAAAATTTGTTTTTAAAACCATACGATTGCACGTGCATATATACATCAAATACGAAAACTTCTGTCTGCTCGTGTACTGGCAATTTGCCAATTACTGAAAATTAATATGCGCATCCGAAACGTAATGGTATCATATAGATTTGTAATTGAATTTAATAATCCTGTTTTGCGCGCTTCTTATAATAAACTGAATGTGTACTGGGCAACTATATAAATTCATTATTCACCAACACCACCACTTATTACTCTTATTTAGTTCGGTGCATAAGAATACGTGATGGCTACCATGATTAATATTTACTAGAGATTTTTTCCGTGTTACGGGAATATAAATCAAAGGAATCATTATGATAAATTATTATTTATCGCGATCCAATGTGTGTTAAAAACACGAAAATCTTTCGACGTTAATACTAATATATATATATATATATATATATATATATATATATATACATATACATACATGTTACATTAATGAAATTATTATGAATATTATATTTTTTTGTAATAAATCGTCGTAGTGTAAATAGTTGTAGCCATTTATATTCGAATCAATTTATTAACGCACGTGTTAACGGGTCCTACTAAATATTTCTATAAAATTATATATCTTGTACCAGGTCCGGTATTTGAAACCACTGAAGATGAGAGTTGAACTATGCATTAAGAGTAAAATTGAAATGGTTAAACATTTTGATAAACATAATATATGAGTGTACTGCACACGAGTATTATAGTGTTGGTCATTTTTAATAGAAAACATAATTTTTTTATTTCAATACTGTTATAGTTGATGAATTTTTTAAAATTACTTTCAACCATGCGAATTGTTCACTGCATACTCTCGTATAGTAAAACAATAATACATTTAAAATTATGTGTTCTTTAAAATCGTCGATCATATCTGTTCAATCTGTTTTTGAATACATGCATACGTATAGTAGTACACCTAATTTGAGTAGTTCGTTCATAATTATTGACCATTTTCAATTGGTTTTCCAGTTTTCTCCATCGAATTCCAACGGAATCTAAACAAATGTATTTTTAAAAACAATTTGCTGAAACTATTTTGAGTAATTATTTGTTTTCAATGATTATTTAAACACAACTATGTAGGAGTAGAAACTGTGTGTGTAACAATATATACATTATAATATAGTTATGCAAATTAAATGTTACTGATGTTCCCACATGGTATAAATAAATTATTTTTCTATGTCTGTTAGAAATAATTTTTATTAAACATTATTGAGATTGTATTGATCAAACATATATATATTGATACATATCGTATACATACACGTATATTCGTGTATAAATTGTAAATAATATCATTCTAATCAAAAAATAGAACCCAACAAGTTAAAATAATAGAAAAAATATTGTCTTCTTATAAAAGGTCACTGGCGTATTTTTTTAGGGAGAAACCCTGGCTATCGACACCCCCAGAAGTAAAGAAGAGGTTCAAAAGTTATAAATAACTTGCACTGTAGGTACAGAGAACATCAATTTACTTATATATATATATATATTTACTTAGCTCTTTTTTAGACTCTATTCCCATAAATAGTTTAAAAATATGCCACTGTTTTAGGTTCATTATTTGACCCACCACTCACAAGGTGGACAACTATCCCCACCCTGTTATTTATGCTATTTATGAAAGACGTAAAAAGAATATTTCGTTGTTGAACATTTTCACCATTCTCTGATGAGTTAAAATTATATATTATGGTGATAAATTGAAAATTCAGTATATGACTGCAATATATTACAAAACGAATTTTATTGTATCTCTTATAATGGTGTAAAGAGAACCACTTAAAAATCAATATTGATAAATGTGCCTGAATATCATTTACCAGAATAAAAAAAAAAACCGTTATTTTAGACAGTGGAAAAATCAAAATAGTCTTTTCTGTCAAAAGTCTTGTTATTATAATACTATCAGCTGATATTATATTTTTTTAACACATATCATATACAGTACCGTCTTTACCCTATAGGTACGTGGAGCACGTACCCAAAGCCCCCATTTGATGTATACGTATATACTTACGGAAATCCTTTTTTTCCTGTAAATAGTTATGGTCCATGTTCCCACCGGACGGTTTTCGACTACTCTGGTCATTCCACCTGGAGTATCAGGTCGGAAGACCGAAGCGATGCGATCGATTAAATCCATTTTGTTTATCGGCTTTCCTTTTTCGTCGGTGCGGTCCACGTATTTTTGTTTCTTCTTCGTCAATGAAACGGCCACCGTACATTTGGGCACGAGCACGGTCGTATTGCAATCGTCGTCGTCGTCGACCGACAGTTTGCGATAGTTCCACATACGTTTTAACATCGACATTGCGCGAACCGTACTGTATAATATTATATTATATTATATTATCGTCGGCGCTTATGAATTTTATTTTCGTTTAAAATATTTTCCGATAGAAAAATTGTCGTGATAATACAACGGATGATACATTACAATTTTCCAACACAACAACGATTCGGCATATGAATAAAATTCCGTACCATAGAAACCGACGGGCGTGGATCGACATTATCACCGGATGTTATGAAACTTTATCAACATTATTCATTATATAATATAATAATTATACACGGTTAGTATTCTCATTTACGATCGATTAAAAGCATTACGATGTTTTCCAGCGTGTGAATTTTCGTAATCGCTGGGTGTTTGCGTATATACACATATATGATATATGTATACGTGCATGTCTAACTTATATTATATAGGACATAGGTAGTGATAATAATATTATATTAAAAACGCGTAGATCCGAATAACATCATCGGTAGCGACAACACGAGAATGAACAACATCATAACATGACGAGTTTTATGACTCGTCATGTTACCCCACCATAAATCATAGTCCGTGTATTAAGTATATATGTATATATGTATATATATTCCTGCAGCAGACTTCACACGGAATCTGAAATATTATTATTACGCAAAACCAGTTATCAAAGGATGGGCACTATTTTCGGCCCAAACGAATGTTTCCCTTATCGGCCATTGCGTAATACCCGTTTTCGACCAGTACTCTACTTTGATCTGGAGCAAAATTTCTTTGTGTCGATCAAACCTGGACAAAGAAAGTGGACTGAACTGAACATTCACCTTACCTCTCCCCCTTGATTCAAAAGTTTTCAATTCAAGTTCAATAAACTTATGGAAATTTCGTGAACATTATACAAGTTCAACAAGTTGTCGATCAATCAAAGTACATTTTTATAAACTTTATTTAAAATTGTATACACAAATATTATATTATATTAAATAATGTATTATGCAGCGCGTATATCATTTTATTCCCGTTTTACGGAACAAAAATATCAGATAAATCGGACAGCAACGGTCGATTTGGAGCAAGAAATAGATACGACCTATACGTTGGTTCCTACCGCACGAACGGTGTACGTGTTTATTTTCATGATATGTGACGATGACAACTTAATAACACAGTTATACCTAATTATTACAATTAAAACGGGACGTTTCACTAAAGTAATATCTGCAGAATATGGCCGAGCAAACGTGCGCGCATCATCGTCATCAGGGCATAATAATAATTACATAATCATTTTATCGATAAAAAATTATTAATATTTACACGAAACGTATACAGCACACATGGAAAGGTATTTATTATATATTATACTGTACATAATATTATGTTTATATACATTATTTTTCACCACCGCGCGTATTACGCATAGTTGTACATACTAATAATAATAATAATAATAATAATAATAATAATAGTAATAATAATACGTATGGTTACAAGTCCTTGGTATTTTTTAATCACCTCCAGCCTGCAGGAGCTGATTTCCTGCAAACGGATGCGTCAGTTAAATATCGCATAGTATGCATCCTAATCTTACAGCCCGCCCTATATGATGTATCATGCATGGATTTTCATTATACACATCATAGTACATACATTTATCATTTAAAATGGCGTGACATTCGCAACAATAAATCAAACGGCAGACAAAAAAAAAAAAAAAAAAAAAAAATGAAAAATTCCTATGGTGCACTTGCAGACGATATCAATATTTATACATACTATAGGTATCAGGTATGTGTACACGATTCGTTACGGTCAACTCACTTTCGAACTCGAGTGATGAGTCTATTCACATGTTCAGTCGACAAAGCCTGCGCATTCGAACCTCGTTTTCAAAGTTCGGTAGAAAAAAAAAACAAAATCAACGTGGCTATAGCTATACTCGAAGCAGAAAAATACTGTATTCAATCTGTTGACGTCGAACGTTGTATTATTCTTAGCGATTCACTAAGCGCAATAGCAAGTATACAAAACACAGATAATCCTTCCGACATATCCAGAAGCATACAAAACTGCTATAACTTCGCAAGAACCGCTGGCAAACACATTACCTTCATGTGGATACCCGGCCACTGTAACATAGCCGGCAACGAAAAAGCTGACGCTGCCGCTAAACTCGCCCAAAGTTCAACAAAAGCCATATCTATCCCTGGATTCTCATACACTGACGCAAAAAAATGCATAAAAAATTACACAACTATACTTTGGAACCAACACTGGTTTAAACAGACGACCAAACTTAACGAAATAAAAAAGTCAATTCTCCCGTGGCCTCCTCCTCCAGTACACTCCAGAAAAGAAGAAACTATCTTAAATCATCTAAAAATAGGCCACACTTTTCTTACACATCGCCATCTGATGACAAGAGACGCCCCACCCACTTGTCCTACCTGCGGAGTTCAGTTAACAATAAAATATATTCTAACAGAATGCAGAAACTATAAAAAACATCGAGAGGAAACCTTCAACTCTACACATCTCTTCGACATTCTCAGTCCGGACCCTACAGCCATTATTAATGTACTTAACTTTTAAAAAAATGTAATCTGTATAATATAATGTAATGTAAACAACTAATTGTAATCTCTAATCCTCTTTATCTATATGTAATGCATTCTGTATCATTTTGTATCATGTATATTAATATAACCTAATGTAAAATATCACTGTCAGGCCAATGGCCATAGTCGCCGCAGCCTTTATTCTAATAAAAAAAAAAAAAAAATCAACCTCAAATATATACATTATTTTTATTTCTTTTTAAACTTTCCATCGACGGTAACGCGTAATTTTTTTTTTCCAATTTTATTTCCTATTAACATCTGTTGTAAAGAAATCGAATCCATATAGCATCAATGCATAGCGGATTAATTTGAAATTAAATCGGCAGTTGATCCAATAGTATTCGGTACGCGGACCAAACGATACGTTTTCGACGATACGAATTGGATTCTATAACAATGTATAGGTAACACGTAACATGGTTTCGAGAGCGGCGGGATGACCGTGCAGTGCTTAGAACGATGATTACGTCGTGTGCGCCGGAAGCGCGAGTTGGTTGGACGGTTTGACGAGAGCGCGCACACCGGAAATCGAAAAAGACTAAACGGGCGCAATGTCGTGCGTTACAATCTTAGCGCACAAAATAATGTCTAATATGACGGCTTTGCGCGGGGAAAAATATTCAATTTTCGGGCTGCACTCTGGGCCGGTGGCCGATGATGAACGCGCTATTATTAATAATAATATCTCCCGCGCGCGGCGGCGTCGATTCGAAACACTCGTTTAACACGCTAATGGAAGCGCATTTGTCTTGGACCCGATGACGGCATACAACTAACACACGCACACTCACGCGCGAACACACACACACACACACACACACACACACACACACACACACACACACACACACACACATACACACACACATACATACACACACGCAAACACACGTGTGCCGCACATCACGTGCACAGGTACGAAAAGTAATAATAATTGGTCCGCGAGAAGTTGTATGTATATTATAATACTATACATCTCGTAACGCGTATTCATATGCGTGAAGTGCATTGCGCGCGTGGGTAGATGACGTATTGAGAGCATGGAATATACGTATATAAATATATATGTATGTATTTAATATTTGAACCTGTGTAAAAGATGCGGAGACCGCTGAAATGAGAGAGACAAAGACGGCGGACGACGAACCGAATAGAACCGTTATTGATTGATAATATATTTCCGAGTGGACTGAGGTAAAATAATTACGCCATCAACTTCTTCTTTTTTTTTTTTGTGTAGGTATACCTAGTACTACTATTTTTCTTCTGCACAGTAAAATGTTAATTAAGATCGGACCGCGAACGCGACCGTAGGCTAAATATATTTCGTTGTACGACTCGCACTTCTTTGTGGTATACTACGTTGCACATGACGGCATTCTTCGAACCGCGTTTCACAATCGCCAACTCTGTATAGCGCGATATATTGATATAGGTAGGTACCTTATAATATAATATAGCGAAGTGCGCGCAAATATTTCGTTTCGACTCGTCAATTCACTAAGGGCTGCCTCCTAACTTGGACGAAATATACGGCGGAACTTCCGGCAAACTTCTTGAAAGATGCTGGAGGGCCATAGATAAGGGCGTTCACACAAGGAAACTCTCATTTGTCGAATTAAGTTTCGAGCCTTTCCAAAACTACTCAACCATGCATATATTCTACATTTTTACTGTTCTCTAAACGTGTACGCACGAAGGCGATGGAAATTATATTTATAACGAAAATATTATATTATGTTGAATTTGATTAAGTTATATAGTGTCGCTATTTAGTGGTTACTATTTTCGTGTGTATCCAAGTCATCCAATATTATCGCATACTGACTTATTGTAATATATGTTTACAAATGGTTGGTTTTAATAACAAAAGTTTTAAAAAAAACTGAATTTATCGCAAGCAAAATAATATACAATTATATAGTGGTTCCTGGTGTTCCTACAGTGGTGTTTAGCACCAGAGAGGAGAAACTTTTATTCATAACCTATTCACGCCACAGGGCTGTCTAGCAAACAGATTGAGTTAATACTAATGGCATAATAGTAAAATATTTAAAATTAAAAAATATATTTACATTGACATAAATTCAAGAAATTATCTTTAAATATGTATAATACGAGTATACTATATGAAATGCTGGACGGCCAGGTGCAGGGCCCCTACATTAAATTCTGAATTTCAAGATTCATAAGCATTTTGATAATAATATTGTCATTTTTATTTTTTTATTACAATATTATCTAGATGAAAAAAAAAACATATATTTTTTTTGGGTTAAAATTTTGTTCTGCGGGCTTTGAGCTCAATGAACTATATAAGTTATGATATCTTAGAAATTTATTGTTGAAGCCAACGCATATATATATATTTTTTTTTATTTAAATCCATCTTAATTTATGATTAATAAAAAATGTTTTATATATATTAAATTTATCATATTATTTAATATAAAATAAGTATTGTTATTAAAATTTCAATTTTTTTTTTCTCGGGTCCACGAGCCTCTAAAACAGCTGTTGTACTTCAGTTTCAACCCCCCCCCTCATAACTCAAGTTATGGGGGCCCCTACCAGATATATCACAACGTATACATTTTCTTCCGTGCCGTCCCTGTTTTTATACCATGCAGGTACACCATAACAACGCACGGTGGCGTACTAATTATGACGTGCTGTGTGTGTATGTGTGTGTGTGTGTGTGTGTGTGTGTGTGTGTGCGTGTGTGTGTGTGCGTGTGTGTATATGTGTTATTGTACTACGATCGTACGCGAGTACGATAAACATACGTACGATTTTCAGTTTGCACCAACACACCAACACCGGTGCACTTATACAGTGTACGAGGTTTTGATAAAATATTCAAATCACCTCACCACCGCATTCGCCGCCACCGCCCGAACCGCGTATGTTATATTATATATACACATATAGTGTACGGTTTTATTATAATGTATTCATACCTACCCCCGCACAAGAACGACGCGTAGTCCTATGCCTAATGTACGCCGCCGCGTGTATGCACTGTATTATAATAACAATATTATAGTGTACGTACATTATATAGTATTACGGGCTATTATAATAAATGCAAAGTGTAACTCATTTTGTTCTACAAACACCTGAGACATGATTATGCAAATGCGTACGCCGAGCTTCCATATTGTAATGGGCGAGAGCGAGCGCGGCGCGGTTATTAACGATTGTTTCTAGTGCGCGTATATTATGATAATACAAACACACGCGTGCACTCACAAACATATTATTGTAGGAGTACATGGATACTGTATAACTCTCTATCTAGTCCAGGAAACTATTTTTTTTCCCCATTCGAATGTTTACATACATATGCGTGTGTAGATATTAAGGTGTATACCGCAATTTATACCCCTCTCAATGACAACAATTATCAACAATGATCAACTCATGTATTTTCCAATGGGAGCTCCTTTTTTTTTTTTTATGCAGATTCAATCCATTTTTCTGAAATTCGATAATTCTTCGAATGTAATGTAATCAAAATTCGGAGCAGTATTAAATTCGTATAATATTACGAAAAGTGTAAAATAATTATTAATGGTTCGTGTATTATTGATTTGTTGTAATTTGTCAGTTTATTTACGGATATTCCCTGCTGTTTCAAGATAATGAATGTGTATTATTTTATGTATATGTACGTCTATTATGGTTATCATAATAATTGATAAATGTTTATTGTACCTATACCTAATATACGTGTACCATGTGAATGCATTTCTTGCGTAAAATAAAATCATATGAGTTATGAAGCTAAAACGAAAAAAGGAAAATATCAACAAAATTCTATACAACCGTTTTACATTTTTCATACGTAACTTCAAATTTAAATGATTCCGAAATTGTCGCTCCAATCTTTGACGTTACATCAAAAATTTCAGAAAACCGAGCGAAATAAATATTTACATAGAAAAAAATGATGTTCCTATTTGAAAAACAAAAGTTGATATTATCATGGAATACTTCTAATGTGGTACTACAAAAATTATTGGAAAATATGCGATCTTGTTGTAGCTATCTACCACATACATTTTCAAAAAATCCGAATCTGCAAAAACGCAAAATGTATAAGCAAGGAAACTGGTTGTAAATCCTTATAACATGGATTACCCGCGGTACGTAATATACCTACGCCGAGTCTCGGCACGGTGTCTAACACACTGGGCGACATGTCCTCGAACTGCATAAAATGTGTGCATAAATCCGTGAATAGTAGATACACAAATGCATAATAATATAACCTTTCGTCCACAATCGTTGCAAAGGGTCAGAACCGTACTACATCATGTATATATATATATATAATATATTATACTGATTATGTAGGTACATTATTATGATGTGTACGCATTTCTTTTGTTTCGGAGCATTGTTGTATTATAATTCGATTTTCCGTCGATTTTCCTCGCGATGTCAACACCGCTCGTGCACAATACATAATAATATATACCTACGCACCGGATCGGAAGCAGAGCACAATAATAAAATTATTATATTGTACGCGCGTGCGCGTACGACTATATACTTTCCATTTTTAACGTCGGCACGCGATTTCGATTATTGCAGCGGTGATATTACGCGTTCCGCATAAAATATACTGCAACATAATATAATATCACGCGTTTATGCGTTTATCTTCCGGTGGGAAGGGGAGGCGGTTGCGGTTTCATGTTATCTTTTCCGATTTTCATAAACCGATACGTCTCCGAATATTATAGAACGTACGTAGTAATACATATTATATATTGTCGTTGTAAATAATTGTTATTGTATACGCGATATCGTTCGATACTAATTAAAAATAAAAGTTCGTTTGAAAGGCGAACCGCGACCGTGTATAACAATACTGCTGTTGCTGCAGCATATATACGATGTTTTATTCATAAACGTCGTCGTGTGGTATAGTATATACTATATAGTGATATTTTGTAACGTACGACTTTCACAATTTTTTTTTTCTTTTTTTTTAATAAACAAAATTGACAAGTTTAATATATTGTTGCGCGCAGATAATAATTTATTTATATATATTATATTATATTATTAGATATTATTATATTGATTTTATCATGGTCCGATGCTACTACATGCTGCAGTAAGTATACACGGTTTACGCAACCGATGAAATAATATCCGTGGTCCACGCGTATAGATTGCGTAATGATTTACACCGACTATTCTCAGCGGTCATTTACAACAGTATATTATTAAACTCGTACATTATAATATTATTATAAACGTATTTTATATCGTAAAAAATATTGATGCAACGTAAATTAAATATGGCATTATATGTACCATATATCCGAGTTACATCCGAGTCGATAAAAAACCATGTTTTCGTATACATATATATATATATATATATATATTATATGGTATTAATGCTTCGCGAGACTGCACTTTTGACTACGTCTACAGCAGTAATCCATACATCAGAACAACTTTGACGTATAGGAGAAAATGTATTTTCATTTCGTCCCCGGTCAATAATATATAATCATTGAAACATGTTACTACAGTTTTTGTCAGAAAAAACTGTTGCTAATCAAATTTTGTAGACTGTAATAATTCTTCAGTTAAATACGTATTATCATAATAGAAATACATTCGTTTTGCGTACCTCTTTCCTATGAACATGGTTTTGTTCTTGCAATCCGTATTCAAACGAATCAATATTTATGATGCTATGTGGTTAGAGCGCTATTTTGTGAATCGCGATGCAATCACCATAGTTCACATTAATAATCGAACCAAGCATTGTAATAGTATACGATACGTCATTGTACGTCACTAGAAATATTAGACTGATTTCAATAGTAATAAACAATCAGATATATTATAGACTAAATGGTGGTATCACGGCTGTACAGATAGTAGGTATATACAGCTATGACTCTATGAGTGATATCAAACGCTTAGAAATCGGTTAAATTTGGGAAACAATGTTTGGACATAATATTATCTACTGGATCAATAATTTTGTTTGAAGAAATGGCTTTCCGAGCAAAAAAAAAAAAAGGCAATGCATACATATATTATAGCGGATGTATATCATATTAGTACATTCACAACATGATTGCGATTAAGAAATGTTCTACAAAATAAGTATAATATTATTTACTAACATTAATCAGGTATATGATTAGTCATTCACATAAAACATATGAATTGTAAATATTCACCATGTACAAGGTTATCAGTTCGCTATCAAGTATCAACACCATTGATATACAACTAATGAACTCCGGATGACTACTTTCCGTAAGTACCATAATTATGTACTGTTGTTTAATTTTAAATACGGATTAAATAAAAATACTATTTATTATTCTCTGTTTGAACTGCATTTCTTATCATACCCTCTTGCTACGGTTTAAATATAATTCAAAGGTTCAAAGGGCCATGAAACCCCTTCCCGAATTACTTAAATATAACCAGGTTCCCCAAACCCGTTACAGTATAATCATTTATTCTGGAGTAGTTATATTTTGAAATCAATGGTATAATATGATTTTGACTTTAGCCTTGCTTATATGATTATATGAATAAATATCACGTGTGATGGATTATTTAATGTTATAATAATATATTCTCCATCACAATTCCACTGACGTATTATACTACTGTGGTCGCAAGAGAGAAATTCGTTGTACTCGGATGATGGTAATCATTATCATGATAAACGTGCCAAAGTGCAATCAGACTATCCCATTTCCAGAGGATATAAATCGAACCGTATGCATGGGTGGTGGTATCGCGTGTGTTTTTGAATGATATACCTACAACATTATATTATAGGTAAGTATACCTTTATTTTTACTTTTCGTTCTGCGTAGGTGACACGGATACGTATTAATAAGTCATCCGTGCACGGCGACGGCGTTCGGTAAACTTGGCATGTTTACCAACATGTGTGCCGGCGAATTGGTGTAAAAAAGAGAATTACATATTAATAAGAACGTTCGTGTATTAACATAATACTAATAGAGTGTCAATAAAATGCATTTTCTCGACTTGATCGCAAAAAAAAAACAAAAAATCTAATTTTTACGCGACAGTCTGCATACTATATAGTTGCCACTACATTATTACCGTAATAGTTTATTGAATACGCCATCCGCGGACGGTTACCGAAAATTAAAGACAGAATTGTATTAAGGCGACTTCGTGTGTGTATGGAATAAAAAAAGTATCGACTTATTACACTGTATTGAGATCGCCATCCGAATCATAAACTAGCTGTATATCGCATACTATATTATTATATCTACTCAAGTTGATTTTCCGTATTTATAACATTCGGGCGACGATATAACCATAAAAATCTGTATTAAAACCTTAAAAAAGATTATATCGCGGATTAAATTAAAATATATATATATATACACGTTTTCGTGTTTTCTGTTTCGTTAATTTATTCGTTACCGCGGGTTCTTCTCACGTTCTTGTAATTTATGTGGCGTTGACATTGCGCGATTCAACTCAAACTGCAGATAATATGTATTATATGTATTCATAATATCACAGGTCATCTGAAACGGTCTCCGTATGTATGCGAGCGGAAAGATTAAGCTATATAGCTTATTCTCGTACGAGTGCGTACCCATATGGCGAATAACGTGTCAGAAATGTAAATAAATTAAACATTAGATTAAAATGTGTCCGACGTGACTGCATAATATAACATATTATAAGTTATAACGTAGTATATTCAACATCATGGTTTCTAATCCTCGCCACTACTCCACCACCAGTGACCACCTGACGTATTTGTTATAATATTATCATTGCAATAATAACTCGTGACGTGTATCCGGAGATCGATGTATTATATTATTATTATGTAAAAAGCCCGCGAAACTTTTACATAACATATTGAAACGGACGCGTTAGCCGAATGAAAAATATGTAATAATTATTACCATTCGCGACATTTCCTCCTCGTGAAAACAACAATAGTCGTCCGTCGATCGTGGTCGCGACGATTGGACACCGATTGCTTGTAACCTCTGTACGGATACGACGACATATCCGCTGTGCTCTGTGCATGTATACATAATGCGTGAAAAAATATGTTTTACGACTGCATTGTTAATATATTATCATTGTAATACCAGTGTAATAATAATAATAGTTGTACCTGATAAGTATATTGAATGCGAACAGACGCGCGACGGTGACGGCGGCGGCGGTGGTAAGTTCTGTACTTTGTTTTTTTTTCTTCCTCCGTTCGAACGACGACGACGACGACAACGACGTCCGATTACATATTATATACTATACCGCATTGGGTCAAAAGTTGACGTTTCCATAACATCTGTGTGCGCAGGTGTACGGGCAGCCGACGGAAGGGTTAACATGTACCCACGCCTATGGGACATTAGCATTTTTTGCCGTACACGCGCGTATATAGGAAGTGACAACCGAGTTGACCTTGCGGTCGTGCGCGCCGACCACCAATAAATTATGATAATCTTCTGGAAACCGGAACTGACGCCGCCACCACCGCCGCCGTACGATGACGTCGTACCGATATATTATATTGTTATTAAACTTTGCGAGTGTAATATAATGCGGTCACCGGTAAGTACATGATATATAGGCCCGCGCGTATATATTTGTATAATATAATATACGGATGCGCTTGTGATTATAATATTATGGGCACTGTCGTATACGCCACGCAAAGGCTTGACGTATATAACGTATACCTACATTTTCGGTAGATTCATTCTCCTTCCGAGTACTAGTATGTGTAAGACCTGTTGTAAAAGTTCGGTTCTCCTTTTGGTCGTCACGGAGACGAATACTGTGCATACGTAAGTGTGATGAACAATCGCTAGCCGGATATTTAAAGTGTACAGAGTATACAGAGTATATATGGATGCTGTATGTATGGATCAGAGGTCGGCAAATAATTTCAATTGGAGTCCTAAAGATTAAAATAATGCATCAATGAGGTCCAGTAAAAAAATTAAACGGACATGAATGGCTCCAACCCTTTCAGTCCACTCGTTCATAAACTTCTTATTTTTTATATCAATTTTGTGCTTTATACTCAACCTATTGAACGAATAACAAAAATAAATAATATAAATTAAATAAATATTCTATATTAATAAGAATACTATTACAGTAAATAACATAGTGATAGTGATGTACACTTGACAAGGTCCAGATTTTTCCCTTTCGCGGTCCGCCAGTTGCTGACCCCTGGACTATAGATCGTTAGTTGCTACTATAATATCGTCGGTTACTTTCAGACATTATATTATCATATATAAATAGTGATCGCCTACAGTTGGGTACTCGTGAGCCTATTGAAGTTTATCGTTACTTAAAAACCATTGTATGAGTCGAACGAACTAATGAACAGGAAATCAATATCATAATCGGTATCTGGTCAAAATAGTGAAACTATTCTGCGACGGCCATAATAGGGACACCAGAATAACGGAAAAAAAAATGAGCAAATGTACTTGTAGTTATTAGCGATCACAAAAATATCAAACATTATATTTTATTGGAATTAAAATTATACGCAGTTATATAGTTATAATTTTTAAACATAAAGAATTTGGAATATAAATCAAAAACAAATGTGTAATATTTACACTAGAAAATTCAAATTATATGCAATACCCTTTAAAAAGTTAATTATATTATTTTTGAATTTTAAATTTACCATATCTTCTATTTTTTTATCGTATCTTTATAAATTTTTTTTCAATGTTAAACGCATCATCACCAACTAAATCAATTTTATAAGGCTATCAAATAAAATACTAATATTATATCTACTAATCGCGAAAATCGTAATCGCTGTTATTACCTATATATATTTTATCGCCGTATTACCGTCGTTTTAATGAATTCGCTCTTTTCACCTAGACCCTAGATGATCGTCTGCAAGAGGTGAACAAAAGGTTTTCAACCAATGCGAACACGTTCTATGCTAGGTCTATCTATATTAGTGTACGCGATTTTCTTGACGTGAACCGTTCATGACGTAACACCGGTGGTCACTCGTCCGATGGAAAGTAAAAAAAAATTACCTGCACAGGAAAGCCATCAACTGCAAATCTGCACGTCGGTAAGGATTTACACACTGCCGCCGTCAAGATTAGTATAGTAGACCAGCGTTTCTCAACCAGGGGCTCGCGACCCCAGGGGGGGGGGTCGCGAACACCTTGACTCGGGGTCACGCAGGTCAAAAATAATAAAACGCTGATTTACAAAATGTACCTTTTTATTTAAATATTTAAGACTTTTTATTGAAAAAATTAAAATAATAATAATAAAATTATCCCGATAAGGATATACATAAAAAATTAATAAACATAAAAATAAATAATTAGTATAATCAGTCGATTAAATGTAGATATCTCATCAATAAAACGGTCACTACTCCACTAATAGAAATTCCTAACGACCCGATACATAACTTTCAAACTTGATAAGCTCTAGTTACTAGAAATGGTATTTATAAATTGGTATTTAAAATGTTATATTCCGTTTGGTTAATGATAGAATACTTTTACTGTTTAAATTTTTACCTAACCTAGATGGAGGGAGGGTCGCGAAGTGATTGACTATATTTTATACCTATTTTGGGGGTCGTGATACTAAAAAGGTTGAGAAACGATGCAGTAGACGATAATATGATATATTATATAGGTGCGGCGGTAATGGGTATACCTAACCTATAGGTACATGGACTCACGTGCGGACGTCGTGATTTGATGTTATAGAAATGTGTCAATACAATCCCACGTGAGTTTTGCGAGCGCGGCGATGTCTACGTGGAATTACATATTGTGGGCTTAGCCTCGCGGAGAGTGCTCCAATTATCGACGTCTGCGACGACGCGTTTCGTCGGAATGAACGCGTGACGTGTGTGCGAGCGCATTATTTTACGTGCGTGTGCACATAATAGGTACACATAATATTATAGCAACAAACTAGTAAATGGAACTAAGTATATATCTTGCCCTGAGATTTTTTTCTGTCCTATATATTATATGAAAAATCACAGAACGGTTATAACAATGCATGCAGAATGCAATAATTTAAATATGGACGCATTCAATACAAAAATCCTAGCATCTCTTAAGTAATCAATGATCATAAATTTCAATTCCTATAATATATATATATATATTTATATATTATTTCTTATCGTTAAATAATAATAAATCTAATAAATAATTAAATAATAAATAATATATCTTCTGCTAATGTTATTACTAATTAAGTTAATCAATATTAATTTGTTATTTTATGCACACAAAATGTATTATCTATGGATTTTTTATTATTCTTGAGCTCTTACGGACGTTTAAATAAAAAAAAAACAAAAATAAAATAAGAATATTATCCGAATTGCATCCGAACAGATAAACTGTATATTAAAATACCGCTGCAGTGACGATCCGGTTAACCTACAATTAAATTATATTTGTACACGGTTTATATATAATTTAATCGATACAGGAATTGCCACCAAAGTTTATGTATGTATAAAAAAAAACAATAATAATAAATAAAATTACTTTTTTCTATGGATTTATTTGATCAAGAGAATACATTAGTTATACACGTCGCGCCACCGCCGTTGCACGATAATGCGGATATCGGTTGTTTCGATTTTGCCCGGGGTATCGAGATCGATGAGTAACTCTTATATGATCATAGATATATATGCGGTCACTTCATGCACGCGTAACGAGTTTGTTCTCGGCGGTGGCGGCGTAGGATTTTCATCCGGTGAAAAATGAGTTGTTTTGCCAAGATCGTTACTGCGGGCAGGCGGTATTCTTCACGGAGTGTCTGCGGTTAAACGGATTTAATATTTATTCTAATATGGAAACGAATACATATATTAAATTTGAAAATGAGAAGAAGAAGAAGAAAAAAAAACAAGAATTTTATGAAAAAAATATTGCATGACAGTGTTGACATTAGCTATCGCAAATGGTAGATGCGTAAAGAAAAAACCGTATTATTGATGACACGTGGAAAAACGAGTTTTTACGTGTATATTTACACGTATGTAATTATTGTACATCGCAAGGAACTGCACTAGTCAAAGATTGATCTTTTCACGTCTTGAACTCTTATAAAATATTCAATTTCTTTTACATATATACATAATATTAGTATACCATATATATTATATATATTATGTGTTTCCGTTTTTGTATAGTATATAAATAACATATTACTTATAAACTTTTCGTATCGAGCAAAATGTGGAAACTCGAACCGATAATCTTAATTATTAGTGGGTATATATAATATACACAGGAGTCTTAATATACATATATTATACTCGTATATAACTCAAGTAGGTCTATAAATCGACGTCATCGCCTACTCTCGTTGTTTTAAAACATCAATTCAACGGTTTTACACTGTTTTTTTTTTTTTTACCTATAGGTACATAAAATAAGCTTTGAATAGTGTACAGCTTCAACATACTAAAAAATTCGAACTAGGTACACACGCCGCAATAATGTGATAGTGATCTTTCGCGCTGTTATTATATAACATATATTGTTATAGAAATGTATAGAGGTATTGTTTTTATTACTGATATAAAATTCGTACAAACAAGCATTACTCAAATATATGGCAACGTTATTGATAAGAGCACGTGCAGTTGCACCCATAATTAGAGATTTATAGCTCAAGATTTGTGTCAGAAGTAAATAGTTTTCTTTTAAGCCTATAGCATAGTTAGGATTTTCTGAAAGTGGTGAAGGAATATTTAACCTTTTAATTATACTAGTGAATGTCCTTAGTTTAATTTAATGTGGTAATGTTTGTAGTAAAATGCTGCTGCAGCTTCTTCCTCAATTATTTTAACGCCAATTTAATATTATGTATGTACAGATTCTGCAGAGGTCAGATAGATAAAAATGGACTGTGTTTTTTAATGTACTAGATTATTTTAACAGAGTACTTCAAAAATATATGATAATATAATTAAACCAGGTGTTTCTGGAAATGAATAATGATTCCTGAAGTTTAAGTCACATATGATCTTCCGAACACTCTTATAACGGACGAGTGCGATCATCAGTGTTCTGCAGCTTGATCCGTGACAGAGTTATTGTTTACGTACTCTGCGAGACATTCCAGGTGCAGGTTTGTAACACGATCAGCCAACGGTTAGTGCGGTCTTACGGATGTCCCGTGTTAAAAAAAAAAAAAAACATTTAGATTCCTTGGATCACAGAAACGTATACGTCTAGATAGGAGCAATGCGATTTCTTTTTTTACGCGTACGTACTCTCTCTAAATTTAGATTCGGGATTTTACACCCTCAAAGGTAGAAATTTTCCGTCCATTTCATTCCATATAGGTACCGTAGTAGTACAAACAATATATTTATAATAAAATGTAATTATGTATACGTTCGAAAATATATGCTGATTGAAATGCGCGGTTTATATGAGCTCATGACGTTAACGTTATTCATATGTATTACGCGTGTCGTGGCAAGATGTAAGTACATATACTCGTATATATAGGTATATTGTATAGCAAGTGTTCGGAACGGTGTAATAACACGTGTATACCTACTTTTGCGTTCAGGTGTCTACACAGAAACGAGACGTGCGGACACAACGTTTAAAACTATCGATGGGCTCGCGCGTGACCACGGCCGGAGACCCAGAGAGATGAGGTATTATAAAAAAAGGTATACGTGTATGTGTCGTGAACAGACGGACAGAGACTTTAACGATCGGTAACGATATCACGCGCGTCCAGTGTGCGTTATTCGCGTGTCCAACGACGTGTATATTACACACACATACGCTTTTTTACGTGTGTGTGTGTGTGTGTGTGTGTGTGTGTGTGTGTGTATGTATGTGTATGTGTGTGTGTACGTGTGGGTGTGTGTACGTGTGTACGTGTGTGTGTGTGTGTGTGTGTATGTGTGTGTGTGTGTATGTGTGTGTGTGTGTATGTGTGTGTGTGTGTGTGTGGGTGTGTGTGTGTGTGTGTTTATGTGCACGCGAGCGCGTATGTATTTGTTTGCGTGCACGTGCGTGCGTTCAGAGGGTATGCATTCAATCGTTTACGAACGGTCGTTTATAAACGGACTGATATACGTCGCGGGTCGCCGCTAAACAGCCCGTCCGTGCGGTTTCTTCGGTGCAGCCCATGTACGTCTAAATCACGACGAAAATGTCTCAATCTGGATCACACGCCGATAATAATTTACGATATGTATACGCGCGCGGCACTACCAAAACGGGCCAGGTCAGGTCCTTATAGGTCCGCGCCGCCGTGAAATGTCTCAATTCGATCACGTAAACGACTATGTTTTATATATATATATATATATTATATTTTACGTCAAAACACGGGCCGTGCGCTGCAACTGTTGACAAGACAAAGTGCAGCGAGTTTTGAAGACGACGACGACAATGATGATTATGATGATGATAATGACCGAACGAGATTTTTCTCGCGGCCGTCTTTTTTTTTTTTTTTTTTATTCAACTTTGTCTAATTTCTCTTACGGCGATCTTCTTCTCCTTATTCCTCCACCGCTCGTCTACATTATTATTATTTTTAATGACAATGAGACGCGTTAATTGTCTTTTGTCTCGCGGCATCGAGCTAATGGGTCACGCTGGTTTATTATACACACACGCGCGCCTGTATACAACAATAGATTCGTTCCGTATATTGGTCGGAGACAATGATGCCGCCGCATAGTTTTCCCATAGTCCTGCACGATACACTTTCCGTATCGGAAACGACGACGACGACGAAATGTTTATACGCCACCCCGCCAACGTAATAATATTACATAGGTATACCTATAACTTATATAGGCTATAAGTGACCGCTGCAGTACCTATGTACGTTTTTTTTTGCAACCCAATTAACACTACTCCGCACTCTGCAGAGCCCCGGCAAAGACGTGACGTGTCTAGTACCTATCACCATAAGTACTGTATATAATGTAAAATCTCGATTAAACGTCCGCAACGGGCCCAAAGTTAATAACAAAAAAAAAAAAAAATGAAATTGGTCCGGAGTTGAAATGTCGAAGCACGGTTACCAGGACGACTCATATCCAATAGGATGTCGGATAAAAGAAAAATTGCATTCTACTTATTTATAACAATTATACATTTACATATTAATATTATCATATATATTAGTATATAATATACTTATAAAATATCAAATGTTTATGGGAATAAATGATAAAATCGAAATGCTGACTTTTACCAGGGTGTTATCTATTTTTCAAACATATTTTCATAATACGAGCATACGAATATGATTCTATTTATATAATTGGTTAAAATAGTTTCAGATTCAAAACTGACAAATATATACACTAAAAAAATATACTATTCAAAAATAATAATTTCGTTGTTAAATTATAATTTTGGCACAAAATCTTGGTCCCATTACTTTTAAATATTATATAGTATATACACCTATAGATATTTCATTGCGTTCTAATTTTATCTAAGTTTGCATTATAAATTTAAATTTTCCTTTTTGTTCCTTTTAAAGTTTGTTTTATATGTATTAATATTTTCAAATAGTCTATAAGAACAAGTTTTGCAGGTAGAAAGGTAAAATGGGCGAAATTGTGTTGCATTTTTCTCGTGTAACAAGATAGAACGGACGCAGTCGTGTTGCACTGATACACGGTACCAGTATGACGGTACGGGTATGTAACAGAATTTGACGGATGGGAGATAGGATGGATAGTCGAGGTCTGATAAGAATATAAAATAAGTATGACATACCTCTGTGATGAAACCGTTGAACCGGAAAATGTCGTTGATGATGTGAAACGACCGGGACTTTTGAGATAAAAATATTATTATCATAATATATACTTGTGACGCAAGTGCTGGAACGATGACGGATGACGTAACAGAGAACTCACTTAAATGCATTTAATATTATGGTTACATATTTTATTCGTAAAAATCGAATCAGTGAAACTGCAGCTATCCCGTAATGTTAACATTATGATTGACGTAGTTGTACTTATAGTTCGATTAATATAATATCAATCAACGCGACTGGAATAATAACAACGAAAATAAATATTTTAATATTTAATCCGAACGTTTAATCGATTTCATATTATGTTTGTGTTCTTTTCGTTTTAATAATATTACAAACACCTGTAACTGTGTTTGTGCTTATAAGCTTTTAGCGATCGAGTGAAAAATAATTTTAAGTGTTTTAAGATTATCAAAACTAAAACTACTCGAAAAATACTACAAAAGCGGTCGAGGATTAAGTTTAAGTTTAACAACGTACCTAACGACGATTCAAAGTTTTTGTATGCACTCGTGTGCCCGGCATTATAACGTATCACTGAAATTAACCGACATTTTTACGCCAAATCACGTCGGTATTTACAGTTAATACGTGCTTAATTCGTATCTGCTAGGTAATACAATTCGTATTGCAATACACTCGATGCGAAGACCGGAACGCTGTTCATATACGCATACTAGATCTCATTTTCGCACAGCATTTTGCATCCAGCGCGCACGCTGTTGTACACTTATACTATTGTATATTGGCTATAACTTATAATTTATTTGGAGTGTTTCAGTTTTATTTTTTTCGGGTGCTGTTACCCAAATTTCAAAATTTCCCTCCAATCGAAATGTCAAATTACACATTTCGCGAAGATGAACGTATAAACGTGTACACAAATAATGGGCTACAGTATACGATTTACAGTAAAACCTCTCTATAACGGACCCTCTATTAAACGGGATTCTCCAAGACGGAAAACTCTTTACAATAGAAAAGTGTTTGGTCCCAAATGATTCCGTCATAGAGATGTTTTACTGTAATTGAAACGATTACATACTGCACCACACACATCACACGTAACGCGTATACATAATGCATATCACATGCACCCGTCGCACACACGATCGCTTTGCATAGTATTTCGAGGACATTGAAAAATTGTCGATTACTCGCTCGTTTCCGAGTCGACGCAATAACACCGGCGCCGGGCAAACTTTTCAAAAAAAAAAAAATAATAATAATCACTCTCATGCATATTTGTGTAGTATACCTATATATTGTATAATATATACCATACGTGTAAACGCGATAATCGACATTCGGACCTTAGTACGTGTACGTACACGTAAAGATTTTACACGTATCCGTGTCGTATACACCTATTATTAAACGACGCATGTATACCTACTGTTATAACATACACGTAACATAATTATATATGCAAGTATTTATAAGTACACACATTGTGTGCACAGCAGCAGTGCACTTGCACCCGAACGTGTGTACTGAAAATATTGTTTGTAAACAGCGCACGGTAGTGCACTACGTACGTTTAGGTATGTATATATTATAACATGGTTGCTACGGTTCAAGTGCACACTCGCGCACCGCTTGATTATAATAATATAATATAATATAGTGTTTATCCAAACATTATGTGCTGCACTGCGCGGCTATTACATGTTTCGCGTACAGCGATTTCGTGCGCAAGAATGTATCTATCGTATCGTATTAGTGCACGTATAATTAATTCATGTTGTTGGTATATCACGATTAAAACATCACAATCTATAATGAAAATGATTGAAGGTTTTTTTTCTTCTTTCTAATTGACTATAATAATATGCATTTATTATTATCGGACTGTGCGAATTGTCTACGCATACAATACGTGTTGAGTGGCACCATTATTGTAACATATAATATACATTATTATAATATTATTATGCTTAATTATTCGTAAATAATTGTCGAATGATATTATTAAATTATTATGTGGTCGCCGTCTATAGGTACTCGCATGTAAAGTTGATATTTATACTCTTTAGTGTTGTTGCTAGATCAGTGTTTCCCAACCTGGGGGACGTGTAAATATTGTTGGACAGGAGCAAGTAGTTAATTCATCATAAAGTTAGTTTACTTTTTATTTCGTATTTGTATTTTCCAATGTATAGAAAAAATGAAAAATTAATAACGACCGGTTGACGTTATCTATCGTGTATACCTATCGATAGAAATTATGATCATTTTTTCCAATAAATATAGAAAGGGGGTGCGAGATTTTTGAAAATCTTAAAAGGGAGCGTAGAACAGAAGAGGCTGGAAACCACTGTGTGGATAAATATCCGTGTAACGTATGCGGATATAGCCAGTGGTTTCTATAGTCCTTGAGTACAATACCGTCTATCTACTATGGCGTTCGAAGGAAATATTAAGTGAATATCAGTATGATTTTCAAACTAATCGAAGTTGCGGGCTAGACGAACAGACGTTTCTTCCGAACAAGACGTACCTGCTACCTATTATACATATTTAACATAAAATGTTATAAAAAACGTTCCACGGATGCAAAGCTAATCCTGTAATTACAATTAAATATTAATTTGTTACGTCGCATTACCATATATTATACGTGCGCCAGTGTACCTATGTACGATAATAATAACAATGATAATATAAGGTTCGCGTGCTGTTCATTTGAATAAAAAGTTCGACGCACGATTCTGTGTATAAAGTTACCATAAGGGGAGTCAACCTTCATGGCGTTTCGGATTACATCATCTCTCTCACACTCGAGGTGGATTACTATAATATGTTATGTAGTGCATTATACATAGATACCTAACTGCACCGACATTTTATTAAAATATTATTAATATTATAATTATTTTTCATACCCCGCATAACATTATGAATTATGTCTGAAATGATTTTTCTCACAAAATCAAAACGCAGATCACAATTATTTTTATTGCTATGCGTATAACGTTACCGCAGCCGTGCAAGTGAAAAGGTGTATGGTTTTATACGCAAAGTTATTTCTATAGTTATAGAATCGATTCACATATTATATTTTATCGATCGATACAACAAAGAACTATAATATGCAGTTTGAATGCAATGAATACACACACACACACACACACACACACACACACACACACACACACACACACACACACACACACACACACACACACACACACTGCGTTTTACGTATAAAAAAAATATATTTGAGTCACAGAAATTTCAATTAATTTAACAACGGATATTTTTGTTAGGTATATATAATTTTCAACGCATAAACAACAACGACAAGTCAATAAAATATAATTTTAGGTAACCGGCCAGATCAGCCTTTTTTTCTTTTTAAAAATAGTCGCTTTAATATTCCATATATGTTTATTCAAAATAACCTACCGTAGATACAAAAGTGCTTTAAACACTGAGTTATTTATAATATTAGACTACGTTTCAAAAACTATTGAAAGTCAATAACATAATATGTTTATCTATACCGGACATGTTTGTCGCTAACAGATCACCATAAATTAATTTTGAATGATTAATGCATATTCTAACGAATATACTTAGGTAACATGTTAATATGATAGTTTTGGTATAAGAACACGCCGTAATACATTCAATATATTCAAAGATTATAACCTTAGTGAATACATTATGAATTGACCCATGTCATACACAATATAATAATATAATAATCGTACTGTAATATGTTTTTATAGGTATAAAATTTAAGAATAATGGGCAACCCTTTCATTGAACAAACATTAGAATAGTTAACTAACTATTTCGAATATATTTTCCCTTAAATCTTATATTATTATTAAATCTTATAAATATTATTTCGTCGTTTCTATACTAATTCTTTAATCACTTGTGCTTATTGTAAATCATTACTTTACAGATTGTCCAATTTTCCAAGATAAAAAAAAAATTATTTTTGACTTTTTCGCAGCCCATAAAAAAAAAAAAAAATTATAATAATAAGAAAATAAATGATTACTATTGTGTGTGTGTGTGCATGTTTTTACCACCTCTAAATTATCATCCTATTGGTTTTCACATTACTCATTATTATAATACTGACAACACGATGGCACGAAAGCACTATAAGTATTAGCAGCAACACGGCACCTAATTAATTGCATATATTATAATATAATATTATATGCTGTGGTGTGGATAATTTTAACCAGACACGACATTCTCCTTTTGCGTTATTCAGACACGTGCACTTTATCAAAACACATAATTATTTCAGTGAAATGTCGCACGTATTTTTCTTTAAAAAAAATATCATAAACTTATAATTTATTTATAATGCAATATTGTACGATTATTGATAAGGTTCTCGTCGAAATTTGAAATGACCAGCACCCGAGTTTTTAATCCTACGAAATGTTATGATAACATTTTTGGCTTTAAATCGAATTTTTAAACGTTGTATAGCGCATAATATTATACGTTCGGAAATTAAAATAGTTCGCGTTACGAAGGTAAAAAAGTAATCCAAAAGCTTTCAGACAAATTCATGGGGGAAAGTTTAAATATTAAGTTATAAGCGACAAGTGTATTTTAAGATTTTATTTTTTCCTGCGAACACAGGCTGAATGTTTTATTATTGCAAACTACAGAAAATATATTCTTGTCTGCGTGATAATATATATGTGTTCAGAAAGACAACACCGTTTATAGCTCAAAAAAAAAAAAAGCTAATGTTTTTGATATCGCAGACACTAATATTGTAGTTATAGGTAAATGACTTAACATTTTTCGTTACACCTTTACATCGAACTTCGTAAGACAGTCGTATGTTGTGTAAGTAATACAAATATATATATATATATATATATATATATATATATATAGGTGCAAATGATGAATATCGTTATACATATTACATTATATTGTTGTACTGTACCTTGGGTGAAAACCTGTTGAGTTTTATAAATGAATAATTACATATTAATTTATTCACTTGCGACTAATATTAAAAAAAAAAAAAATCGAACGCATTTCAATATTAATGCATTACGGTGTATTAACATATATTTTTATGTAGTTGAGTAACACGACAAGTTAGAACTGAACGTTCCGTAAGGAATTATATTTATATACTACGACGTATTATACCTTTCGATTTTTAAGTGGTAACAATTATTTTTTTTTAATTTACCTACATTATTGTTACAATAAAACACTATTTTTGTGATAATATTTATTGTAATTTTTCCCCGCGGAAATAATAAAATATTCTTTTACGCTCTATCGCCCCAGCAAATGAAATAATTACAGTTGAACTACATAAAATGTTACATATAAGATTATTAATAACGTAACATCATCATATAAAATAAATAAATAAATAATATTATAAATCCGACCTTACCCGAGTTACTATATCCACATATTTTAGCACCTACAGTGTTTCGTCCAAGGTGACTATAATCATTCATTATAACTGATCGATAGGTACCTTAATATGGATGTGTCGACTTCCGATTGACAGTAATTATATTTGGAAGTATAATTGTGTTGCTTAATAAAACTACCGTTATTGAAGACCATTGGAAGTGAGTGCCATTATATTTTACCATTGTCATACTTGAATCAATGTATATAAGCAAATATATATTTATGCAAACAGGTAGAATGTTTGGTCCTTCCATGAAAAAATCAAGTAAAATCAATAATACACAGCATTTTGTTTCAACAGTAGTTGAAACTTGAATCCATTGGTATTATAAATTACATGAAAATTAATTTTTTGTATCGTAATTTATGAATAACAGTAATAAATCATATATGCTGAACATAAACTTGTTTTTGATGATGTTCGACTGAAGTACATGTAATACGTTATAGAATATCATTTATAAAACACGTCTTGTTACTGGTATTTATTCAAAATTTTTCAAAGCACAAACAACGAGTACCAGATAAAAATTAGAAATTTCTAAAAAATAACCTAGTTAACGTATTATGATGATGTTCTAAATTTTAAATTAAGTATTAAAAGCAATGCACTAGACTTAAAACACTACAAAAGAAAAAGTTGAGAGGCATTGTGTAGAAGAAATTTTCTCGATATTAAATTGATTTATAATCTACTATTATAATACAATTAATTGTCCAGACATTTTAAATTTAACACCTATAAATGTTCTTCATGTATTTCTCCGTTATTACCCAATGTTTTATATATCTACTCATACACAACATTATAGTAAAAACTCGCCGATAAATCGAATCCTGAATTTATGTAATAAAATTAATAATTCTGATTTTTTCCATAATTCTGTTATATTATTATTATCTGTTTGTTGTAACACTTTTAATTCATAATAACTTGTACATATACTCTGTTAGCTAAATTGTCCTGTAACTTTATTTTGTAATATTTCATTTATATAATCATTTAGTTAGTATGCTAATTTCAATCTATATGCACTATTTTATATACTAGTATTCTGTTCTATTTATTATGTCTACTGTTTGCCTTATGGGCTATATGCCTCATCCTATATCATGAAATCAATAATAAATAATAAATGAATAATTTTTTATTCTATGGATGTATTTTTATAGAAAAGTTGAATGTGTGTTATTACTTATTACATATTTAATTTTTTCGGTCTATGTTTTGATAAGCATTATTTAATGCGACATGCGTAATCATGTGAAAATCCTCGACTATACGATGAAATTAAAATGTCATTGGTAACACAGGAAGAAATAGTAAAGGCTAGTATAACTTTCGGTCAAACCTAATGATTAGCTTAACTGGAGTTCTAAAAATAGTTTAACTAGGCTATATGCATATAGTGTTAATCGACAACAAATTCTACTATCAATTAAAGTTAATTGAAAAGTGGGCTCGCGATCTAATAATCTTCCCTCTCCGTAGAGAAGCTGCATCGTCCTTGAGTACCACCTTCTCTCCAATTCGAATAATGAGTATTAAATATAAGTGTACAAAGTTTGTTCTTTTATATTTTGCAATTCAATGTATAATGCACGGAGTAGTTTCATTATGGATAGCAGATACATTTTAAAAACTGACATTAGTTGTCCTCCGTATATAATCGATTTATGATAAAATCTATATTGTTATGAATTTCTGTTTATTCCTGCAAATACTTTGCAGATTATGATTCAATAATGAGAACGAATATTTTGATAATAGAAGTTATAGTTTATTAAATCATTTAGGAAACACGGAAAAACTTATTTCATGACTTCCAGAGTGCGTTTACATAATATTCTAATATCTTTTACGGTGTCCTTGTATATTATGTACGAAAATAATGCTGGGTGCAGTAATAATATTGTATTATATAAAATAATTTCAAGGGTTCTAGGTACACACACACACACACACACACACACATACGTTATTTATTCATTTATTTAATTGAACCGGTTTGACTCTTGTATTACAAAAATACTAATTGATAAACATAAAACATGGGTATTAAACGTATTAAACATAAACAAAGGTAGATAAACAGTGGTATAAGAATATGAATGATATAAATTATACAATATAGGTTCGACATTTTTAAGTAATCAACTTCCTGATATTTAATAATATATACCTACCTACAATATCGTGATGCATTCCAGTTGCATTATAGGTACTCAAATGTTTCGTTATTGGATGGATACGTTTTATAAGTGCGTATACATAGTTGATCATACCTGCGTGTAACACTGCAATTACTTTTATAATATTTATTTATTGAAGCGTATACGCGCGCTCTATCATCATTATAGCAGCTTTGCCAAAGAAGATCGATAAACCGAAAATTATATGCATACATCGTGAAATGCGCAGGTAATTCAAATCGTGTTATGTACTTTTATAAAGTATCTCGATCATTAAGAGGGGAAACAAATCGAGTGCGTGTAAATTTCTTCTGTACCGTCAAGCGTGGACGACCGGTTTTAATAAAAATACATTATAATATATGCATAGTGCATGCCAATCGTTCGGGATATCGCGGAAATCGGTGCGATACAAAAACGTGCAGAATCCATTTTTCACGCTGTACTGTTCCCCGCGCGCGTTTTCCGGTCCGTTCAACGACGCCGACGACGACACACGTACCACGGGTACCTACGTAGAAAGTCGCTGAGATTAGGTGATTTTTTTTTCGATTCGTTTGCGGTGCGCGAAAACCGAGCTTATTAACGCGAGAAAGTGTTGTCGGCGACTGCGATCGTGGCGGTTATACAAATGGGCGTAGGAACGGAAAAAAATAAAATAAAAACACAAAAACAAACCAGTAGGTATGTATAACATATAAATGATTACGAGCGTACGGTGCAGCAGCGACTATACATATCAATAATATATATGCTTTATGGTGCTGTACACGCGAAACAGGAAAAAAAAAAAAAAAAAAAAAGGTGAGAAAAATCAAAAAAATAGTTGCAGTGTTTAGGAAAATGTCCGACAGCACACTGCTCTGCGCGGCAGTAATCGTCGATTGGAGAGACGAGAGAATTAAAAAATAAAACAAATTGTCCACCGGATACACCGATTATTTTTTTCTCCTCGCTATCCGCTTTATTTCGCTCAAATCCGTATCGTTGCGTCAACACCCGCGGCCTATAAACGCGCACCCATACATAATAATATTTGACGTGTACTTATTGACACGCGCGTACGACCCGCAACACAATATTATACTATACGATCCGATCAGTTTTGTTATTATTATATTTTTTTCGTTTCAACAATAAAATCTATAATCATTCCGTCTCGTGTCGCGACGATCGCTGACGAAAATTTGTGCATAATCTCTGCGACGGTGGCGGCCGTCCAACGTTCAAGGTGGCAACCGGTCACACCCGGTGCTACGGCCGAGCACGGGCTATAATATTATTATCGTCGGCCGGTATCAATAATATTAATTTACAATTTTTGTAAGATTTACGAAAAAAGCCATTGCACAATCACACGTCACCACCGTACGTGTAAATATTATAATGTATTACCTGTATTATTATTATTATTATTATTATTAATAATATTATTATTTACAGCGTCCAATAATGTTATTATTATTATCCTAGAATACGAAATTTTCTGGGATTTTTGTGTAATATTGTAAACATTTAGACTACTTCTTTCGAAATTATTTGAATTTTGAAACTGCGCATAAATAGTGTAAAACAATTAGAATATTGGTAATTTTCTTTAACTGTTAAACATAATGCTAGCTGAATTACCCGGCTTTGCGCGGTGCCATCTTGGACGGTCCATAGTCCTAGGAATACTCCCTTACATTTTCTAGTTTCATTTTTTTCATTACTAGTTAGTGGTTACCAAGGTAATATTTTTATATTGATTTTATGATGATTAGGGCTCGGATTTTAAAGCAAATGGTGATGAAAAAGATCCCTGGTGATGGATAATTTAAAATATTGATAATATTTAGAGCTTTGTTTGTATCGAAATAATAATAATAATATCCACACTGTCGCATTATTTATTCACGATCGACTAACTGCGACAACCACGCATCATATACGCACACCGACCGCAGATTGTAGGGCGACAACATGACGAGATACCATGACCGCGGTTCGTGTATAATACTATTATAATATTAATACCTAAGCGGCGCAAGTGTGGAAATCGCGTCAAAACAACCGTTTTCATGATACGTTAGGGTTGCGGGGGGAGGGGAGGTGTATAAAAATAAGAAAAAAAACTACGTCTTAACGGTGCTCGCAACGACAACACGCGAACCAATTTACGCCAATCGAATGCGCGCGCGTCTAAACACGATATTATTATTATTATTATTATTATTATTATTATTATTATTATTATTATTATTTTATTTATTTGCGCACAATATCGTACCGTGAATCTGCATACCTAATATTACACGTCGTTCGTGTATACACGCGTTCGCTAGCGTTCGTTCACTTGTTAATACGTATTATAAGCATTTTAATATGCTATAAATAGTATGTACCTATCAGCTGTACAAAAACGCGAGTGCACGCTTAGTACCTATGATTAAAGTCTCTCACTCGTCCATCACAACGAAGAGGATTTTCGTGTCAGACGCGTCGGCTCTATCTCGACGTGCTGCCGTAGTTATTGTGGTTCCGCGTGCTTAAGACCAAAATGAAAACAAAAAGAAATGTATATTAATCTAACCACTCGTACATCGATCCACTTGCGCGTGTACCACCCGTTTTCCGTAGTATATCTTTATTCATATTCTTATTTATTGAAAAATATTTACAATCCGTAACACAGTATACACAATCAGTTATAAGCCGATATATTTTATTTACCGCAATACTGTTTAAATGGGGTGTCAAGTAACGCACAAGTAACCACACGAATGAGTTGGTGATGATAAATTATAGAATTCATTTAATAGATGATTTAACCGTCATTTTTTTTTTCACGTCAATTAGATCTTGGCCATTTTACCTCAATACGATGGATGAGGCATTATTGTTACAGGAAATGTACACTACCTACAACGTATGAAAGTTGTATATATGAGTGGTGTAGTGAGATTATAAGTGTTCACCAAATGGAATATTTTATACATGTGACATATATATATATAACCAGTATACCGTTGGTGTTAGTAGATCGTAATGAATGCGGTTATACTCATATATTATCATAGAGAATTAGAGATGAAACGAAGACTTAGTCAATATGTAGGTTGGAAACACTGGAGAATTTCGATTGTACACAAGTTTTGGTTGATCCCCATAATTGGATTTTGTAAGTTATTATTGGACGAATTAGTTGTTATGTTTGTATATAAAAGAGTTTTGGTTCTGGGTCGCTGGGATTATTATTCATATTATCAACATCGGGCGTGCCATAATATGTTATAACTAGGGTTCGGGACTTGTTGAATTTGCATAATATTCTTTAATAATGACTGCAGAATAATCCAAATAAGATATAACGGATTGAAATATCAATATTTTTATTGTATATTTTTGCATATTTTGTCGTTTTTTTTTTTTGTAAAATAATATATATACCAATTAAAAGAAATTGTCCTAATATTAATTGTAATCCTAATTGTAATCAATTTTAGATTCTGAACGGAGTGATGGAATCTATTTTTAATTGACATTAAAAAAATATTGAGTTGCATATTTTAGATATTTTAAGTACATATGTGCATGCATATTTCCTATAATTGTGCGCAATAAGTTCCGAACCCTAATTATAATGTTTATTTCGCACCGTTTTTCTGTTCAGTTTTTTTTTTTTTTCATTTTTATTATTTGGCGTTTTAATGGCATAGCTGTGCAGCTCGAGAGCGGAAGCGGTTCGGTTCACGCGGACAAATTGATTTCGAATATTTCGACGGGCCCGACTAAATGCGCGAGCTACGTCCATCCGTCGTACATAAATATCTCGTAATTTATAGTATAAAATAATAATACGCGGCGTGCGGCAACAGAGATATAATGCGCGTATCCGTCTCGTACACACACGCCCTGATTGACGTCGTTTACACGCGCACGCGGGTCTCACTACCACGACGGTAGTGGTACTTTTAATACACATACACGTTAATGTTTTGACGTCAAAGTCACGCGTGGTCTGCGGCTTGAGCTCTGCGGCGCGCTCGTTTTCGGAGACCGTTTCACGGATTTCACTACTGGTTTATTAATTCTCATACGATATAGGTACGTATTATTTTGGCGTCAAATTCCCTCTCCCCCCCATTCCACTCCACCCCCTTCCCTTTAATCATCTCTGACCTGTGCCCCGGCCGAAGGAAAACCGCCCAGACCAACGTATACACAGCATACTATTCGCTGCATTATTATGTACCTACACCTACCTACCACCCATCACTGTGAGCTCTCGTTAGCGATTCGTAATATGTGTTTGCGACTTGAAGTTTAAAGCCGAACGCGTATCAAACAACTTTCTAATTTTGCGAACATTCCAAGTGTCGAGAAAATATTATGAACACATATCATTTTCTCGAGTGCAAAGCAAAACTATTTTCACGAACTAAGAACCGTCTTAGGTAGGTATGTCTTAATGTAATCATAAAATGTCGAGTGCGCTTTACATTTCTAAGATTGAATCATCCCGATTAGATTTTGATTAGGTACCTATATATACAATCGTTGGTCATGGAAACGTATTGTGGTTACATCACTGATGCAGGACATTTCTAAACGTTAAAAAGCATTCCATAGCTCATTGAATGCTTTTCCGTTGTCTTTCGAAACCGATAAACTTTCAAAATTATACGTTCCTATGTGTATACGTATAATACTATGCGCATAAACTACAATTATTGTACAGTGTTATAGTTATTAATGAATCGTACAAAAGTAACTTGATCAAATATAATAAACACGTTCTCAAGTTATAACTACTTCGTATAATGATATAACTAGAGGGTTAGAATTAAATAATGATATAAAAAAATAATACTGTGTTGTCAATATCACGTTTAGGTTATTATCATACGGGTTACTGTAATATTATTATTAATAATAATAATATTGATAATAATAATAATTTATAAACACACACACACACTCGTTACGTAAATTATAATTTAGTCGGCGCAGGGAACGAAACGAGAGAGAACATCCCGGAGGCCCAATACGAATTAACATTACAAAATGTACCTATAAAATATGTTTGGACTATAATGCATTTTAATATATAGGTACGTAAGGAATATACATCTCAGTGTATTATTACGAGTACGTTTTACATTATTCAAAAATATTCAATTAATAGTCTACATCTGAAAATATCACGGTATAACTTGATATTATAGGCACTTAACATAATAATCCAAATACATAATGATAACCACTTTGAAACGATAAAAACAACTTAATATTAATTCAGTTACGCAAACAATGAACACGTAACATCGTTAACACTTGCATCGATGGATTGATACCAATAAGAGGTAAACGATAAGATTCGGAAACCCTTTGTGGTTTTTTTTTTTATTATTTTGTTCTAGCTGTGATTAATATAATACGTAGAATATAATATATTCTTTTCTGTAATATTGTTATATTTATACCGTGGTAGCAGCTCGAACGCGAATCAAATGTTCGTATAATAATAATATAATATTATGTTAATTAAAACTCTAACCGAAGCAAGGAATGTATTTACTATATTGTAGTATGCGCTTGATTTATCCTAAAAGAATATCGTCATTAATGGTTCGATTGCGTTTTACTGCGTAAATTTGTGTAATTTATTGAACGCAGTAACGCTATCCGTCTTTTTTATATACAAAAGTTGTTGCTTAATATATACGTGTATACTATTTATATTTTGTGAAATGATTTCCGGAATACTTATAATAATAAAATTACCATAGTATTGTTCTTTTAAACCAGTAATACTCATCAGTGTTGTAGTGGAATCCAAAAACATTTAGAGCCTAATCAAATTTTGAAAATTATCATTTTATGTTGGATATTTTAGATTATCTAGCAATTATTTGAATACAAAGTTTGAAAAGTAAAAGATATTATTATTATTAATTTATAGTTAAATTTTCCATTAAAAAATTAAAACGACTCAGGTCGATTATCATTGTATAATCCCTTATGCCTACAACATAAAGTTCATCGGTTTTTTAATGGGAAATATTGTAATATCATAAATTTGCTTCTTATAAAATACTGCAAGTGCATATAACGCATGTTTGAATGAAGCTAATTTCCAATTGATTTAGCAAAAAAAAAAAAAATTCATGAATAATACATTTGTATTAAATTATAAATGTAAATATTTCAGATTTTATCCATTATATCCACTATCTGTTGAGGTGAATAATACTGGTTTGAGAGTGCAGTAGTGCATCCCAGTATTATAATCACTACAATATCGTTGAATACGTGGGCTTGTGTTCAATGCAGTTTTTTATAACTTTAAAATACTTAATCGTGAGTAAAAAACTTTGCATTAAAATATGAGGGTATTCGGCCACGAAAAATGATTTAATATACATTTATAATTAACTAACAAGTAACATGTTCATAATTGAATATGTTTTGACATTTTGTGTTCTCAATTGATTTTTAAATTTTGACGAACGACCCGCACTATTTACCTAATACATTACACAATACAATACTAACACTTACACATTTTTACAGATTCAACAGTCGTATCTTGCTATCGATTTAGGCCAGCGTTAGTGAATAAATGATAATTAAATCGATTATGTAGTTGAAAATGTTATATGATTCATATTTCGTACTAAATTACCTATCATAATTATTTACCTAACCGTTTAAGCTTTCCTTCTTTTTCTAGACTTACATTAGTTAGTAACTATATAACTACTGTATTTTAAATTACGATACTTAAAAATGTCCATAAATACTGGACTTATTATTTCGTAGACAGACTTCTTTGCAGTCTTATAGAGAAGTGAAATTTATAAGATATACTTCCAGTTAACGGAAGAAAATACGAATTCGATATTGCGTTTTTAAAATAGCTCACTACTAAGAAATGACACTCAAACGAAAAATTGGAAAATAAATTAATTTTTACGGAGACATTGCCATGGGGAAACAACTTTATTCCACTCTGTATATAAATTTAAAAATATAGTTTATATATACCTAGTTTTTAGATCCTGTGACTGATTTAAATAGAATCCTACAAATTTGAATCGCAAATTACACCAGTGAACATTTTAAATTCCAATCTCGTGTGTCGCGTGGAAAACATACAAGTACCGTTAGTACCAAAAGAAGAAAAGGCGATTTTAGTAAAAAAAAAAAAAAACATTTACTTCAAATAGATTTATGTACATATGCATTCATAATCCTTGATATTAACATACCCTAGATTGACGCTTATGTAATACAATAGATTTGTTTTATAAATATCGTCTGGATTCATATTACTTAATGTTTCATTATGTATACGTCATAATATTATACGTTCAGCCTGTAGTGGCGTAATTAGGACTGTTTTTAGGGAGAGGGGGGACGGTATTTATGATTACTAATTACTGTAGTGACAAAATGTACATCTATTTATTTATAATAGTTACAACTTTATAATCAATTATAATCAATTCAACTGATAAATATAGACTGTGTAGATAAAAGATTAATTAGAATTACTTTTGAGAATTTTAAACATTCATTAAGACAGAATTAATATTATAATATTGAAAATAACTCATATATATTTTTTCTGGTCTAAAGTGAATCTTGAAAGATATATATGTATATAATCTATTGGGAAGGATATACTTAGCGCAAATCGAATCAATTGAATCTATTATAATCTATTATCTTACAAAAGCGGACGCACATGGACGCACCTACATCCATGTGCACTTATGCAGATTATCACGGCGATAGGTATATACTCGGTACTTGGTATACTCGGTATATGCTGTTTCTTTGCATTATATTAGCGTCGCGGTCAAACGAAATGCCGCTGTATAGTATAATACACTTGTGTATATATATATATATATATATATATACGTGTACATATATTATTATAATGTGTATTATAATCATTAATGGGTTATCGCGCTACCTATTCGCGGTTCACGACAGGGTCAATGGAATGGAATACTGCCTAGATAATATACCTAACTTACACTATATCGAGTGTTCCTGTAAGTATAATATTATAATAATACACCGAACGTCGTCGGTCCGTGGTGGAAAAGAATCGCCGCCGGTTCATTATTTTATGCGCACACGGCACGTCGCCGAAGTGTAGGTATATACATGTAAACGCGCATTTCCATTCGACCAGCAGTGTATACACGTATCAGTGTGTGTGTGTGTGTGTGTGTGTGTGTGTGTGTGTACATATATTACTCTTCGGCCGACGAAACAATTGCTTACAATTAAAAACCCGCACGGTTTACTCGGGCATTGTGTCGCCCGCGCGCAAGTATCTCGCGCTCTTTCTCTCTACTTCGCCCGTTCGCACACGATTATAATAATATGTACGTTTTTACAGGGTGATTTTTTATTTTATCGTTCAACACGTCCGTTGATTTCTCGATCGGCCCGTGTGATTTAACAATACGAATCGCATTCGCAATCGTTATAGGAACGTACTCGCATAATGGAATGGAAATCGAGTCATTCGTCCGATGTTATACGCGTATTGCAGTACACCGTCGCGGGCAAGCGATTAATTTCACAAGTTTTTCAAAACCCGGATGAGCGCGATACCACCAACGGCTTGAGCGGTGCATTCGTTTTTCTCGGAACTACACAACATAGTCTAGGTACATATACGTTAGGAAAATACAAATAATGCAAAGCCAACACATCCCACAACGGTATAAAACTGATATCATAGCCGATGCAGTGTACAGTATTTCTTACACGAAAACACTCGGGCCAGTCGATACACTAACACAGGGTTCATATATCGTGTAAAAGAAAAAAAATCACCCTGTATGTGCAGATATGTGCAGCGAACTCACATACACAATACCATAAATTCTCGGTGCTCCCTATTATTCTCCCGAAACGGCTTCCTGTGTGCGCCACTCGCGCTCTCGAAACGTTCTGGTTGCGACTGTAAAACAATAATAATGATGATAATAATAATAATAATAATAATACAAGGAACGCATATATACCTCAGCTTTTCTCTCACTATTTCTCTCTTTGTACATTATTGTATACGATAGAAGGCGCCACGCTGATGTCACCATTTCCTGGTAATGGATGCCCCGGCGCTCCTTAAGGTCAATCCGAGTACGCAGTAAGTTATTATTACTATTATTATTATTATTATTATTATTATTATTATTATTATTATTATTATTATTATTATTATTATTATTATTATTAACATTATTGTTATTGATTTGATGCTTTCGCCGTCGTCGATACTAAATAATGAGATACATATGAATTCCTATTATAATATTATATTCTTTAAATAATATACTGGTAATGCGATTATATAATAATACTACTATACCTAATTAATAATGTATATTATTGTTATATATGATAGAGATTTTAACGATTTTTACAAAAAAGTGTATCAAAACCGTGCCGAGAATTGTACAGCGTAATACGCCCCTTATTTTTCATACTTGTAATGCGTACATTTACATTCACAACAAACAAATGATTTTCGTTTTTTTTTCTTCTAATTTTTCATGAAAATCAATTAGTCTGTACTAAAGATAATGGATTGAAACCGTTTCACGTTATATAATCATCACGTCATGTTCAGTGTTTCAAAACGAAATGTAAATATCTTTAAACTGTACTTCCATCACTGTCGATTTAAATGTGTGTGTGTGTGTTGGTTTCGTTTTTGGCTAGTTGTGTATGTGTGACATATATTTATTGTAAATATAATACTTAATGATTGGGAGTTTTATCTTTCTTAGAACTCTTAATCGATTTGCGAATCAGCTAAAAGTAACAATTAATTTATAACAAAAATTTACAACTCTATGTATAATTTACGGATAGGCTGTATGTAATAAACGAAATTAATACAATATTATTCCGTCTGCGATTTTTTTTTTTTGTTTTTCTACTTAACAGTTTCGGCAAATCAATGTAGTTTTTAATGTTTTTATTAGTGGATCAAATCTTCGGTTTTTCACTATTATTATTATTTTTTTTTTTTTACACATGTGTAACAATTGTCAATCATTAGCATATGTAACTGATTAATAACTTCAATGTCATTGAGTTCTAGTTAGAAAAAAATTATTGAATCGTGAGTTCGTTGTCTAAATCTTAGTTGAGAATTAACTGTATTTATTTGTATACATTTTAATAGTATTAATAAAAATGTAAATAAAATAAACATTGAATGTTTCCAAAATGATAAATAAATTTTAAAACAATCAGTAATACTGTTACTCAACCTTCAAAACTGTTATAGGAAAAATTACCAGAATGAGTTTCTTAACGATAAATAAGATTTAGCATAAAATGTCCAAGCCATAATGTTTATGAATTTATTTATTTTATAAAAATATTCTTAATACAGTTATGAAGGATACAAGTAAATATTTCTTACATTTGTTTTTATTTTATCGTCTAAGATAAATAAAATCAATATTTTTACAGTTTTTTTTGGTTTCAATTTCTGATTTAAAAATTTGCCGCATACATTTTTTTGATAACGATTTGCTACACGAACAATTGTTCAAGAATATGATAAATAAAACGATTAATAGAACAACTTGTTGAAAAAGGTAATTTGGTAACTATAAAATTATTAAAAATCTATAGAGCAGGTTAGGGTATAGGATTCTTCATCGTGGGCGAGTATAAACGCTGAATTGCCTTTGTAATCTATTCAATTATGATTTAGGAATACCTTATACACACTTCATTGTTTCTTGGGAATCAGTTAATTAAAAAAATGCGTGGCTACGTTATAAATCAATTGTTCTGTGCTTATTTTGAACAAAATAATATTATAATATACAATAGGTACTACTTTAATGATTTATTATAACCAAATATAAATTATAATGTCCTATACCCAAATTTAATTACTAATTGGATAGATACTACATGGTAATTAAAATATAATAATATGATATAGGTACAGAAATATATTTAACTTGGAGTACTTTTATTATGTTTACATATAATATATATTATATATTAACTAAATGATGCAATATTATTATTGAATGATTAGTATAGATAAAAATTAATTTATAATATAATTCGTTACCTTGTACAATATAGTGGCTCGAAAAATAAAATGCAGATCTCTGCAGAACGGTCAGAGCAACGACTTCTATTACCGTTACTGGCAGCGATCGACTGTGAAATGAAGACATCATCGCATAATGTTCATCGCTAAGAGGAAATTTATTCAGAGGTCAGGTGAAGGAGATAAGAGTGATGTAATCGTGGTTTCGGTGCCTAAATCGAAATATTATTTTGTCAAAAGTGTTTGGCGATACCTATATAAACTAAAAAGAAAAAAAAATTCGTACATGTTGACTTACCTCATATGACTTATATATTGCCTAGGTCAAAAGGATTCACGTAGTCTGCTTAGTCTTCACGTAGTACTGTAGTCTAATAACAACTACAAAGCTTATATATAGTATATGATTAAAGACTTTTGGTTTTGGCAATAAATGATCCTAACGGGTTACAAATTCGTAAGTTTATGTTGCTTCTATTATTACCATTACGCATTGGTGCGTCCGCATAATATTATCACAGTAAGCGTATAATTTGCTTTGAGAATTCACAGCCTCACAGGTGTGGTTCATTTGATTGGTGTGTTTAAATTTAAATTAGTTTCCGTATGCACGTTATTATTAGTACAAATAATACGAAAAAATGCCCGGACCAAAAATCTCCAGAGTTAATGTCTCTAATAGTTAGTAATTATAAGATAATAGTTAAAATAATAATAAACTTATGCCCATCTCGACCATAAAAATCTACTCTCGCGGGAGTCGACCGACCGGTAAAATACTAAACTTAATCGATATCATATGAATATTTTAAGGCCCAATCGTGAAAACAAAATGAGCACAGTTATGTTCAAATGATTATGCGTGTGTTGCTTATTAAGTGTCATTTATATTTGGTAAATAATTATTAGTTACAGTGATCTACATATTATAAACTATTCCAATCATGTGTATAATATTATATACTATATAATTATTACATAAGCCTTGTTGCATGAATCACGGCTGCTTTTTAAGAAAATCAGTAAAATATATAATAATTACTAGTCCAACTGTAACTAATTTCTCACTAGATTCTCTTGCCAACATAAGAAATGATGACAGAACCAGTTTTTAAAATTGAAATAGGATATGAGTGTTTAAACAAAATATTATTAATACTATTATAATTATTATTGTATTGATATCAAATAATATTATAAGGACACATTGACACTTATAACAAGAATAATAGTCGTGGCATTAATATTCACTTTGATTTTTTTTTCATATAATATGTACACTGAAACATGACTTTTAATATTTATGTAGATTAGACTATAAACGAAAACTTCAATATTTATTAATACTCACGTAGCTGATGAAAATATTGCGTTTATATGGGTTTTATTAAAAATATACGTATTCACTTGAACACATTATTCAACAGTCAATAAATAATTGTGGTTATTCAACAGTCGATGTATAATTATGGTTATTCAACGATTGAAATAAATGATCAATACTCTGTAGCTGACGTAAAATATTTGACTCTGGCCATTTAGTATGATGGATACCCAGGTAAAATACAAAATAGTTGTCTTTTCCATTAAATTATTCTCATATGCGAGTACCTGAAATCTCTTGTTTTTTTTTTTTTTTTACCAAACTGTAGGAATTAAAAATGTTACGTATGCTAATGGATTTCGTTAAGAATGTGTCTCGCAGCTTATATTATAAACTCATCATATCTTATCGCCTTAATCCCGACCGCAGTGCGGTTGATCCAGCTGCTTTCCTGATCTCACGCAATAATAGTCTTACTACTATATATAATAATATGTCGTCGTATATATAGTATTGTACATTATGTAATATGCCCATTGTAAAAATCAAAAGTACGATGGAAATAAAAATAATATTGTAATAACGAACTCGTCTGCAGGCTGTATAAATTCACCGGCAACACAATGCCCAACGAGAACATCAAGAGGGCACTACACCCACGTATGGCGTGTTATCGTTTGTCTCAGTATTACAAACGCGCAACACATAGAGCAATAAGTTTTGTTCTGCAGTAGTTCAAATGTCGTCTTGTTAGCTTTTAATGTTATTGAACAAACTGCAGACCTATTGTCGAACTGTACCTGTGTATGTTTTTCTTTCGATCTTTACGATATTGTAATTGTTTAACGTTTATGAGTATATTATATAGGTATGTGTGAAACACAAAATATTACGGTAACTAAATGAGTTTTTCAACTCATTATTCACTTGAAAATTTAAAAATCATAAAAACTCCGATACGTTCGTGAGATAACGCGTGGCTCTACAGAATACGAGCATAACGTTTTTGATAGGTAACGGATTCGATTACACCTTTAAAGTATAAAAATATAATGTTGCGAACAGCAAATTAGATTGCGAACCACTGGATTTTCGGCAATATCCAAGCGTTTTCAAGATCATGAATTTTGTTTTTCATTAAGTGTACAGATAAAATATGGAAATCATAAATCGAAAAACAATTATCTCACCTAATCAGCCGGTCGCGGGTCTTTTCCTGCAGCACAATATTATAGTAACTATAATATATATTATATTGTATATTCTCTTTTGGTTTTGTCTCTGCTAATCATCTCCGTTCGTCCTTGGCATGATTGCGAACGGGATTTATTTATTTTTTCATGTGCGCTGTACTAATAGGCACTTCAAAACAAAACAATATAGTTACCTGTCCACCGAAGAGGAATACATCTGATTGTTACGAAACAAATGATAAATCATTACGATAATGATAGGCACGTCGCGGAATGAAGATCATGAAACACGAACCGAAGACAATTGCAATCATCGGACGTAATGATGTATACTTATATACACTACACTGCAGTTGTACCCTGGTCGATCGCTCCGAGCGGATTGCGAAAGAAAACAAATGACAATTAATATATTATTATGGATATGTAGGTAATGTATACGACGATGCATTCAAAAAGTACATAATATTATTTTAACGACGACGTGACCGAATACAATTGATGTTGCAGAGGAGTTAAAGGTTTCGCACTTTATAGTACGTGATATTCACCATGACTGCCCGAAATATTGCGTGAAACGTGTCGGTGGTTTTCGGTAAGCATATCATATTGTAGGTATAACATTATTATACTTTCGTTTTCATCGGTCATTCATTTGTTCGGAATATGATTTAGATTTGCTACCGAGAATTTGATTATCCGAGAGCGCGTAGTCAGCACGATTACGATTCGGTCGTCGCAACGCTCACGCGAGAGCGAAACAGATAAAATGGGCGACGCACCGCGGAATGTAAGTGAACAAAATATGAATTGCGATAAAAGAAAATCTTGGTTCGAAAAGTGTCGATTGAATTCGACGGAACTGATTGGATTAGTGGCATGCGAATAATTATTAATGGTCACACGTGCGGTGCGTATGCGGCGACGATGTATTACCGAGTATTAATATTAAATTTAGTAATTGTTCACATACTTTTCCACTTTTTCACGTACACGCCATTTTTGTAACACCATGCAATAGTACATAGCTATATTATGTACATCATCGCGTATGCCGTTTAATTTCAAAATATTTAAAAAAAAAAAAAACCTTATATTTATTCAAATATTGTGCTCGAAACATAATATATCATAAAACCTTGGACACGATTACGATCAAGTTTCTGCGATTATGTACGTGTTAAACTATTATATAGGTATAAAATAATTCATCGAGTTCTTTAATTTGATGAGGTATTATAATAATATATGATGCACGATGAAAAGGTGTACAATATCGTGCGGCGGCGACGAGCGATGGTATCGGTATATTGTCGAGGGGAAAAAAAGTGACGAATTTCATACACGCGTAATAATATTGCATATCTAATGAATAAATATGAAAGAATTTATAATAAAACAACCCGATCGAATTAAAATTTTAATAATAATTATTATTATTATTATTATTATTATTACTATTATTATTATTATTATTATTATTATCATAAACAAGTTATATCCAATTTAAAAAATGATTTAAAAGAAGAAATATAATATGTATTTCACTTAAGTAGATTATATTTTACATAAATTATAATGTTCATCATGGCATAAATAAAAAAAAAAAAAAAATAATAAAATTACAAGTCGTCCTGTCGAGACGCGAAGGATCTGGAAAAAATCAACGGTTATGTCCGAGAAATTCCTGTGGAATACAGCGAATCCGTAGAAACTAATAAGTTTCTGTGTACGGATAATATTTTTGCCCCCTTGGCACCAGTCCACGAAACTCGACTAATTATTAAGAACCTGCGTAAGTATCTACGTCACTTCGATCACTATTATACATGTTTTAATATGTATATGCGTGTATATTACAATATAATATTTGTAATAAGATTTATTTTTATTTTTTGTTTTTTTTTTTTGTAATAGTAACAACAAAACATTGACAATAACAGAGCTGCACTTGTAGACTTGTAGATAGCTGACGGCCTAAAAACGAGTAGCAATTAGTGTCAATTATGAGTGCTGGAACCAGATATTAAGTTTGGTCGTTCATTTTATTCGAAAACAAAACACTACAAAGTATTATAAACTACTCCCAAACTCGTGCGTACCTACTAATATAAACTGTCCAGTTACCATTATGTTATTATTTATAGCAGTGGTCATTGACCTTTGTGTGATGTAGGACATTTGGACAAGACTGTTCAGAGATTAGACTTGGGATATTTGTACGTCAAAATATATAAAAATAGTGTATTACATCGTTTATCGCATTTTTTTATACGCAATTGTAAAAACTTGCCACTTCGTCAGCGTGGTTCTCAATAATTTCGATATTGTTCTATTACACATTACGTATAATATTAATATTTTATTAACACATCTAACTAAACTAAAATGTATATAATACGATAACCCAGTGGTTGATTTACTGAAGGGTGGGGGTCCATGGGGTCTGGACACCCCAGACGTCGAAATAATCTTGTATACATATTATATATCTTTACTTTTATTTCAATTTTATTATTTTAACAATGATCGATGGACAATGGTTGTATATTATACGTATTGTATCCCATGTTTCCATGATTATAATTGAGTGTTTGACACGTTAGAAAAACATATAATTTTCAGAACCCCCCCCCTCCTATAGAAAATGTTGAAAATCCACCACTATGATAACCTATATTAGTAAGTTATAGTATATAGTAGTATAGTACATATTATTATTATGACGATAAAATAATATGTTATTTATTTCTTCTAAATTACCATATACTCGACCTTCATGTTCCTACCCGTGATCTGCAGCACCTAAATATTTCGAAAATTCTCACGTAGCACGCCTAGCCTAAACCAATTATTTTTAATTTCATTTTGCTCATCGAAATATGATTACTATATATTTTGTGTACACAAAGAGGCTGTTCGCGTACCACAGGTTGCCGGGAAATTCTGATTTAGAGTATTTAATAATATGTACGTCCGCACGTTGTGTACGTGTCCGCATTATGGTATTATTATACACACCGTATTGTACTGTGTTATCGACAGACCGTTACTCGTTGTACGGCAAAATGTTTATCCCAAATATTCCATTTGGGCACGACGACGACGATGCAAAAACCGTTTACACAATACTCGATATTCACTGTGGTGACGACGACATGTTCAGGCGAGATGACGAGCAGGAAGAAAAACATTTCAGAGCATGAAGAAGCATTCGTTTCTCCGCGGAATCCGCGGATCAAACACAATGGCGTGTTTTCACGTGATCCGTTGATATCCATTTTTTGTGCTTTTCAAAAACCGTACAGCCCATTGTCATCGGTGTCATTTTTTTTTCCCCCGTGAAATCCAATTAAGGCCCGCCGGATAAACGCTTCTCTTGATCGCGATAAATGATAAGCACAAAAAAATTAAATATTATATCCGCCGCTGACCGTGTCTGTTGTCTGTACACGTAGCGCGTTTCCCACAGCAAATGCGATCCAAAGAGCGCCCGGTGCCAGCGAAAAAAAATCACATCTCTCTCTTTAAAATGCCTAGTGGGATTCGCGACCCGTTATTATAAATCTGCGGGAACAAAAAAAAAAAAAAAAATGGTAACGAAACAATGACCCAAACGTGTTCGCACTTTGGTTTGGTTTAACCAGTCATTGTCGGAAATCAGGAGAGAAATCGTATCAAATCCGTTCTTTTTATGAATTCTCCAAGAATATACCTACTACACTTGGATATATATATATATATATATATAAGTATTCTATATTTCACGTTATATATACTACTACTATATAGACTATATATCTTATATATACCTTATGTGTAAAAAGTAACAAGTCGGTGGCGGCGGCAGCGGAGGTGAGGCACCGGTTGTGCGAAAATCGTGAGCGTGTGTGTTTATACTTGAAATATAAATCAACACCACGGCGATGAGCGGGGAACGGGAGTGGTGGGTAGCGATGGCAGGAACGAGGGGGAGTTGACGAACAAGGACTCGGGGGCGCGGAAGAGGGGAGGGAATCCAGTAGAACGAGGTACGTCTGATACGATGATATGATCTGGTTTTGTTTTAACTCCGATAAAATAATAATAACAATATTAATATTAATAATAAGAAAATGTTATAAGTGCTTGCGCGATAGTGGGTACGACAAACTTGTTTAATTTACAACGTGCAATAGTAATGCGTGCGCGCACACACACACACACGAGTGCATCATCGCGTTTTTTACTACTATAATATGATGTGCACGTATACGAGTCCGAAGGTAAATAAAACATAGTTTGTGATGATTAAAAAAATTTTTTTCAGATATAAAATAACACTCCGCATAATATTACAGTGATCGACGTACCTATATAGATGACAGATATTTGGGCGCAGCCGTTGTATGTTATGTGTTATCAAAATCGCGACGGTTTGGACGCGAGCTACAGTCGTTTATGAGTCGTAACTATATAATATAGTGGTCGTATAGCGTGCATGTAAGTGGGAGTATGACAACGCGTATATACGTATAATTATTGTATCAAAAGTTGTGACATTTGTATGTTACAACGTTATATTCGGATGTAATAATATCATACACTTGTTGAAAGTAACGAGTTGCTCTCCAGCCGCGTAATAATGTATATCACAACAATGTATAGGTACCTACCTACCTATGTGTGGTGCTCTTGCGGACAATAAATTATTATTATAATTATTCCCACTGAATTTGTGAAAATCTCGTCGATACCATACCAAATTGCGGACATCGGTCGGTAATACTACACATATATTTTCATTTATTTATTTCAGCATAATCAAATAACATAGAATCTTATTAATAAAAATACATTGATAAGCTGATACGTATACCAATTGAGCTGTGCTCAATAATCAAAAATAATTCTATTATAAAAATATTACTTAGTTCATTCGTTATAATAAATAGCACTAAATGATATTAATAACCCAAAGTTACATCAATGTTAACGAAAATTTGTAATTATACATATTGACTTTTTGTAATTTAATTAACACACACACATTCTCATCAAGCTCACTAACTATTTTATTAATTGTTTTTTTAATCTGATTTTTAAAAATTATATCATTGGTATTACTTGAATGTGTTTCACATAGATTTTATATTAGACTCTTTACTTCTATATTTATATTATTAAATATTGTTGTACTCACATATTCGGGGGAGTTTCTTGAACTGGTTAATAATGTAAATGATGGTTTAATGAACTTCCCTATTCTTCTGTCTATGATTTCTGTAGTGTTAAATATTTGAATTTACGTCCATTACCTTCCCCCCCATTAAGAAGTTTATAATAATTTTCATACATGCAATTAGTAAGCAATTTGTATGAATTTGTACGATCAATTTTAGAATTGGTACGCAACTTGTTCACCGTGAAAAATTCATTTTTCACGGGAGGGGTCAGGGTAACGTTACCCTAGCCCCTCACATCATCAAAAACAACTATTTTAAAAAATTGAATATGCAAATAATTAGTACGTAATTAGTATGAATTCGTACGATCAATTTTAGAATTTGTACGCAACTCGTTCACCGTGAAAAATTCATTTTCCGTGGGAGAGGCTAGGGTAACGTTACCCCAGCCACTCACCCCTTCCAAAACAACTATTTTACAAAATTGAATATGCAAATAATTAGTACATAATTAGTACAAATTATACGATCAATTTAATTTATTTAAATAACTACATGAGGTGAATAAAATTAATCATATCCCAATAATACAAACTAAATTATGATGTTATATATTGTAATTTATTAATGTATTAATCACACGAATTCAACAATGTTTAACATTTCTGGGTTATTATTCTATAATTAGTATTTATATCTACGCATACAATTCTTACCAATCATCATTGTATCAAAATAATTCCTATTTTTACTGTTCATCTGTTCAAAATATAACAATACACAGTGTCTAAAAATAGTATTTATTATTCTTTCGTCAATAAATATCTAATATTATAAAATCTGATTATTATCTACTTATTTTAATCATTTAGTTTTTCAGTGTTGGTTTTGTGATGTGTAAGAGTGTTGTAATACAATATTATTACAGTTATTACTAGTATCTTTTATTATTTTTGTGACAATTCTGACAATTTGGAAATAATATTATAATCTTAAATATTATAATATTATTAACAATGGCTAGTAAAAGACTTGCAGTTGATTTTTCACTAATAATTGATGTAGTTTTGAAATTTAAAGATCGAGTCATAGATCCGAATCAAAATAAAAAAGGTAAGCACAACTATATAACATTGTTAACAAATTTGTTTTTAATCAAAACAAAATAACTAAAACTAATACTATCTATTCAAAATTCATTGAAATATCGGATTTCAACAAAATTAAAATTATTTATAAAATGTTGGTGACATCTTGCTAATTTTGTTTTTATGTTTTTTTAAAAAGAAGTTTTGAAGAATTCGGTAGAGAATTTTCTACTTTAAAGAATTAGAAGTTTTACAAATTTCTAACGACAATAGTTTTGCAGATTTTTAAGGTTTTGTAGATTTGTGTTAACTGAATTTAAACAGGTGTTAAAATATTTTTTAATTATTCTCAATTTTTTGACTCGTTATTCGTATACAATGATCATATCAGTGCATTGAAGTTTAACAAAACCATTGTAATGACCTAGCACGATGAACACACGTACGTTATGGGAAACCTGTAAATTCCAATATTATTGTATTTCGATTAGTTGTATAATAATACATTTGATCGAACAACTATGGCCGATGATGTTAACGCGAAAACCGATTGCCGTTAAAGTCTCTTCGGGTTTCACAAAAACCCCGCACGCTGCTTACTCGTTTCGACTGCTGCAGTTTCTCGACGCCTCCATCGACTTTTTGGGCATGTACTATGTGCACGTATACGCTCGTGTATGTGTGTGTGTGTGTGTGTGTGTGTGTGTGTGTGTGTGTGTGTGTGACACTACGTCAAATACGGGCCGGAAGCGCGTAAATAAGGCGATGATAGTGCAATTAAAAAAGGTGAAAAGATATATAAACGTATATGAAATCGTCGTCGTGCGACCGTTTGTAGCGCGTTTCGTACGCACGTATTGTGTACGACGGCTATCGATTATTATTATTATTTTTATTATTATTATTATTATTATTATTATTATTATTATTATTGTCTATAGTTTTCGGAACACTCTATATAACACCACCACGTTGTACTTGTATAGGTAAAAAAAAAAGTGAAAAATAAAAAAACAGCCGTGTCAAAGACTGGTCACCGCTGCAGCACGATAATCTCCAGGTGGAAAGTCGAGAACGCCAAATCCGGAATAGTTATAGCGCATCTCGGCAGAACGTTGATTACACGTGTTTTATGACTTTATTACTTGTGGCGAAAAAAAAAAAAATAATGCCGTTTCGCGTCGAGCTCGAATTTTTTTCTCTCAATCCTTTATCAGCTCATCGCTCGACTCCGTATACAAGAATAAGATACACCGCGATTTATCGTATAATATACTATTATTATTATACTGTTGCTGGCCGTTTGCGCTGCAGTAAACGATCGCAGGATCACAACGAACAGGAAAAAAAATATATATTTATATATATATATAGTGCACAGAACGCGCCATATACGCGTAATACAATAATTAATCGTTTCGAATGCCTTGGTCCGGACCAAAACTCCATCAAAGGCGAGACACGCGAAACGAGACCGATCGTCGCCACATTTATATAGTATTATATGTACGTCATTAAAAGACGTGAGCACGAAATACCGTATATATAATATCCAACGTGCAGGCCCCCGCAGAACACGGTCACGTTGTCATATAATAGGTACAAGGTACATCACAATAATATGATACAGGGCCAATCGCAAAGACTAAAATACTTTTCCATGTAATCGCACGCGTTAGAATCCGTCTTCGTGATACGCCCTGTACATATACAGGTACGATAATGTTATGTTATATATATACGTATCCAACGATGACTTTGCCGTTTAAATTATAATAAACATTATCCGAATAATAGACAATTAAAATCTTGTCCCCCACCATGTGGAGTAAAAAAAACCATTTTCATCAAAATGGTATATAATTTGCATTGTTATTATTTCATAATTTTAACAAATACGTACGTGCAATTTATTCAAAAACAAAAAGTTAATAATAAAGATTGAAGTTATCTCTATGTTAAGAAGTATAATAGACACTTATTTTTCTGTCCGGGATAATCTACAAAGCAGTTCAATAGATTTAAATGTTATGTACTTATGTGTTACAATAATATGTCAATAGTTTCGTCATCGAAACTTGTATAGTATCGTAGGTTGCAGTAATTTCTCGAAAGTCACCGATTGCATTCAAATAAAACCTAACTTCAAGATTTCTCTTTCTAACGATTACAAGATGTGAAATAGAATAGTGTAGACTAGAATTCCTAATTTAATTATAATAATTTGCATTAGATAATAAATTATGAATCTGAAAAATGATGATGATCTCATCCTATTGTTTCGTAATTATATCAATGCTTCAACGCAGATGTCCTGAGATTTTTTATCAATTTTAAACATGATGATATTTTGAACCATCGTCTTTCGATAAAAATAGGAATTCCGTTCCTATATTTTTTTTCCTTTCTCAAAACTATGGAAGCATCTGGAAAATGTTGTATAACGATCCGGTGTTCGTCAATTGCGCCAATTTTAGGACACTACCTGTAAAATATAACTCAGTATACTAAAAAGGTATACCTCAATTGCGCTGGTATAAAAAAAGTGTACTAAAAAGGAATATACCAATTGCGCCGTAAAAGAAAATGATTAAATAAAATATAAAAAACAATATATCAAAATACAATATTAAGTTTATATAAATATAGTGTAATTTATATAGTTATAATTAAAATAAATTAAAATAATTACTTTATAAAAATTATTGATACTGTTATTGTAACTTCTAAGTTTTATTTTCTAAAAAAAAAAAATAGAAAAATGTAGATATAAATATAGATTTTCATTTAATTACTTTATTGAGCTTTTTTGTAATAATAGCTTATGCTTTTTACAAATTCAAACATATCTTGATTTCCATTTCTGTCTGTTGATTGTAAAATCAACAACAATATAGTTTTATACACATTTAAATATTATACGTAGCTATCGATTGACGTAATTGACATAATACAATTTATGACATTAGATTGTGTTTCGGCGCAGTTGATATATACCTTTTTCCTATCCCATATTTTTTCTTTCTTTACCCGCGATTTTCGGCGCAATCGATATATGCCCTAACGATCACAATATAATATATTCTACGTCATGGGACATTCGTGAAAACGATACAATAGTCAACATTATACCTGTATTATGTAAATATATAGTATGATGGTTTTTATTTAAAAAAAAAAAAAATGAAACATAAATACATTTTCCAACAATATATATATATATATATATATATATAGGTAAACGCACATAATTTTAAAAAGATATCATGCACGTGTAGAGTATCAACTCCATATATTTTACCCCTTTCTCCCACGCACTTATTTAGAATCACTTCGACCGTTACGGGTAGGGCATATTATCTTGTATACGTGTGTGTCGGCCAGCTGCAACAGCAGCATCGCGGGAAAACGCGTTCACTCACATCAACTTTTTTTTTCCCCCCGCAGCGGCTGCGCGACGAAACATGTGTTCTCTTCTCGCCTCGTTTCCGGTTTCGCAGCGGTCAGTCGCATCGGCCTTATATCAATACAAAGTAAGTATATAATAATGTAAAGATAATAACCAGACAATATTATTGCCAAATTGCAAACACCAAACAAGCAGCGGGAATAGTCGAGTCGATAAAATTCTTATTAAAATTATATCGGTCAAACTGCGCTCCAGTCAACAAATATAGGTAATGATGGAATTATTGCATTTCGGTGCAGAAAATAGATGATATTTATGTTTGAGACGATGAGCGAAGCCACATTCCAAAAAATACAAAACAGATTTTCTAATACTGCAGGATTTAAACGGTTAGTCACGAAGAAATACAAAATCTTTAGATTTTACTTTTTTGAAAGACACGGCCCACTATTTATTTATTCATTTGCTTTGAAACAATTTGTCACCGAGTGCAGTTCGACCACTGTCTTCTTTTAACCCAGGTGGCCAAGTGTAATGTGACAGCGATGATACACGTGTACATGCAGGTGAGGAAAAGGAACGTTTCGGCTGTTTCGGAGACTTTTTTTCCAAACATATTATTATTTGATTGCAATGATTGCATAATATTATTAATACATCGAAATACTTAAAGGGTAAAACGACCACGAGAAGGTGATGCGAGACTATTGAAAGCCTTAATCCTTAATAATTAAATATACTATCGTAAAAACCGCCACCGACGTAAATTTACACTCTTTAATACTTGCGGATTGCGTAACCGTATTTGACGACCGTTTTTTCTCCTCCTCTCGCCCATACAATATAACAACATTTATATTTTGCGATATATTATACGCTTCCGGAGGACGATGCGATCACATTGTACGATATCATGACGTATTACATTATAATAATAATATAATATGTGTATAAATAATATTTTTCATTTTCACCCGGTCGTGTCCGTTATGTAGTTACGTTACTCGGAAGACGGGGAAAAAAATGTAGACGCGCGATGACTTTCAGTAATGATGATAATAATAATAATAATAATACACTGCAGGCGTTCACAATATGGTTCTTGCGCAGAGTTCTTCACGTCCGATTTACTGCACGCAGCGCAATCATATTTTGCAAAATCCGTTTTCGCCCGACCGATTTACCGACGATGTACCGAATTAATGTTATCATGTTATTTCTTTTTTCATCGTTTTTCTTCGACAAACCATGATCGCTATTTTCCGCGCAACACGCTTTAAACTACAACGCGTACACACACACACACACACACACACACACACATGCACATACTTACGTCCCGTGAAAATACCGTTTTCACGCGTTTTAACGTCGATGGACAAACCTATTATAATGATATATTATTGCGAAGCATTACGCATACCGGTACAATATGTATATATAATATTATTATTATTATTATATCCGTAAACCAGTAAACACGTAACAATATAAGCGTGTGCATTGCAAATATCGTGTATTGTTGTGCGCGCGTCAACGTATTTTCTTTATTCGCATATTTTTTACGCTTTTCGCAATATTTTGCATATACATAGTATATGTATATTATACATTTTCGGTCTGGTCGGCGAAACATTTGTACGATAATAATATGTATACACGCGCGGGTGTGCTAATTAATAATTATTTGTACCTAGCCAGTTTAGGTATCATAAATTACATCGAAACGATAATACACTTGTATACTATACACACTACGATTAAACGTACTAAAAGTATATTTTAATCAATGCTATACAAATGTTTCTATTGTACGAATTGAACATTTATTTCAAACGAAAATCATCTTTGCCGTTCAAATTTCGACTAACCTATACGCATTACCTGAATTACATAGCATAGTTAATTTTGATCCATATAATTTTGCCCCAAACAATGTGGAATTAAATTAGTGTGTACTGTGTGCAATGAATGTAATCAAATGACTGATTTAACACGTACATTTTATTGTTTAAGTGTATTCTATACCTTTAACACGTCTAAAAACATGTAATAAAATATGCAATACTTGAAGTTCATCGTATTATGCTGTATTCATTAGAGAATCTATCTCCGTGTACCTTGTCGTATAACAGCTCCTTATAGGGCTCTATCCAAACTTAATATCAACAAGAACTAATAAATTTTAGTTTGATTCTTAACAGTCGATGAGATTACTCAAAATCAAAATAAATATAAACAAATCATATAAAACAAAACAGTTTTGAAATGGAGAATAATAATTAATAGAGAAATAAATGAAGACGAATTATAAAACAAACATAAAATTAGTACACTGCATGTACGTACCTCAATCCAAGACACCAACCGCAATCTCCCAGTCACGACGTTGGCAGCCTTATATTAATTTACAAAACTTTACCTCAGCGCATTTGGTTCATTAGCCTATAGAGTAATGTTGTATTTTATATATAGGTGCGTATATTAATAAAAACGTTTTTAGTACTGGCATTCACGATGACCTATATACAAGTTAGTCAATTTTCCATGTTCAGGTTGATTTACAAAACCACTTTAGTACTTTACAGATTTAAATGAACGGGTGTTATTGCGTTACGTCAATGCGGATTGGCCGTCGGGATTTGTGGAATGTCATAATATATAGGGTATACAAATTTCTCGAATGTCTCCGATTAAATTTCAATTGAAACCATCTACATCGAGAGTTCTTCGGTCGACATACCAGAAGCAATTGTTTTTCTATTTTGACTTCCCGGTTACCAATCTTGGTCGTTAAAGGTTTTTACTGTTGACGTGTTATCACGGTTTCGGTCCGTTCGGTAGAACGCCAGCGCAACAGTTGTAATAAAATACGTGTACACGCGTGCGTAGTTCGTTTGCTATATTATGTATATTAGTCGTATATGTGTAGTAATATAATATATAGTTATTTGTCGCCGTTGATTAGCCAGAAAAACGAGTATCATAAATTCATAAACTTCATCGAAACGATAACACACTATTTTATAACTGTACTATAATATATTAATATTTAGTATAATATTATATTAATTTAAAGCCGATACCCATTTCAACGCTGTTGTTGAATACGAAATTATACCATGAATAACAGAACTCCATAAACGATAAATATGAATTCATTTTTCCTTTAATTTTGCGCTCTTCATAAGCGTTCAAATAAATTACCCAAACTACTCATTATTTGAACAAAGCTCGAGACCATAGTCCACCTATTTCAACGAATACTACGTGTCCTATTGGCTATTAACGTCCATTAATTTCGTCCTTATTCTGTATTTACTCGATACTCGTGCGCCAAATTATCGATAAACTATGAATCATATTATTTTCATATTATATTATCATAGTGCGCGATAACGTGTGGTACACATTACGGTTCTTATGAATTGCATTCAAGTAAATTTGTTTTCTGTAGTTTTAAGGTGATTGTAAGCTGTGATTTCCTGTCTCTGTCTATCACACGCGCAACATAAGAAATCAGACGTTTTCTATTTCTAACGTACCGATCAATCAATTAATGCGATAAAAATGTAGAAAACTAAATTTAATACGCTCTGAAATTTTCTTTAGATCGACTTTCTCACATTTTTTTAAATTTCGTACTTAACATAATAAGTATACCCAAAACTCAAAAGTTAACTTTTGTTGATCGGTACGTTGGAAATATAAAACGTCTAAATTCCTATACTATAGTGGCACTTTTCAATTATCTCGTGCACTACGGACAACATAAAATGGGCAAAATCTGTTTCGTCAAAAATTGTCTCCACCAAAATATTTTGTGCGTGCCCCGGGACAAAACCGTACGATCATACATGCATCGTCATGTACACAATAATAATAATATGATGATTGAACTGTCGTTATAAATATATACTTAGTGCGCTGCAGTTTGAAACTGATGTCTTAACGTAACAGCTTGATCATTTTTGTTCATTTATACGTATGGAAACAGCTGATGCACGAGCACGATTTACCATAAAACAAAACACATCGAACGGCAAACACGTATATATAATATTATAACTGGCTCCCGGTGCGGACGCGCGAACTGCAAACGAGTCTCCGCGCTCTTGGCGCATTTTTAATAAAATATTATATTATAATGATAATACGTCGGTGGCAGTTAAATATGCATAGAACACACGTAGGAAACTGCGGAATTGATGACATCCCATATGTTGGCGATAGGTACACGCGTATTATAATACGGTCGATAAAAAGTTAAATATATTTATGTATATATATATATATATATGTATTCGTAATTTATTTAAATTGCGTATACACACATACACACCGACGTGTATATAGTAATAGTGATTATTGTGCGCCTATCGTTTATATTCCAGGAGCCAATTACAACCGTACATAATCATCCGCGCGCATGTACGTATATTAATATATATTAATGTATAATAGTATATGTACGGCTAATGTACATTTAATTTAAAACCCGATTTCAAGTAGTCAAGTAGTTTACACGTGAACCAATATTGTAAATTACTGCGGAATATTAAATGTTCAACTATTAACGAGCAAAAATGTACATTTATATATTGCGGGTCGCATCTACACCTGGGCTGCACTGCTGGTGATTAGCGAAAATACTCGTACCGAGCACATGCGGGGTACTATTGTTGTTGTATGCAAGATTATTTGTTTACTATCATGCGGATGTATTCGCCAATCGGCTTTTAAAAGTACAACACACATGAAAGATAATATATCGAGATATTATGGTTATAATAACTTATACCTAACGGCCGTATACAATTATTATATTAACGCAAAGAAGAATATAATCTTTTCTGCAACGCAAAAGCACAAATCAATTTTATGCTTAACTTAAGCTAAATGAAAATAAATGTATTATTATTGATTGAGACTGATTGGTAACAATTATTATACGAAGAGTACACATATGTACAATTCAAACTTAAAATTTAAACATATGAATTTCGGTGATCGTCACACCCAACTGCCCGGTAATTGCGCCACTGAATATGTTCCGAGCAAGGGACGAATTGTACAAAAATAAAAATTGAACGGGAAGTCGCGGGGCACACAGAAAGTTTTGCTGGACCTTGTATGTAGGACATAGTGCAGCAGAAGTAGAATGTAGTCGATTACATTATTTAAATTATTATTACTAATATTGTGTTATCGCGATGCACCAAGGGATCGTATCGCTTGCATTATTAAAAACGGGCAATACAAATATGTCTTATATAGATTACGGTCACGTGCACGAGACGAAACGAAAAGAATTATACGCCATGTATATATAGGTACACGTCGTATAGACATTTTGCCAAAATCAATACCACTGCGACCGTTCGCGTAGAATGCGGTTCTTATTGTTTCTTTTTCTTTTTTTGATTTTTTTTTTTTTTTTTTTACGTCGTCCACGAGAACGGAACGGATTCTCATGTACATGCGTGCATGCGTAGGTATACCTATATAATAATATTGTAATAATAACGTGTGTACATAATTTTGTTGTTACGACGATAATGCGTGTAATAATATGATCGTGTAAAAACGAGGGGATCGCGTGGGAGTCGTCGTCGTACGAGAGAAAATGCGACAAAGTCGGTGCACGTGCGTGCGTGAAAACGGCTCATCATTCCCACGGACACTGATGAGAACCGCGCGCGCGTCACCGGTGACGCTGATCGATTTGGATGTGAACGACTACCGTATAACGAAGCAAATATAATACGGATTTACGGACAAGTGCAGAGAATACAGAATCGTATACGCACACACACACGTACACGCAAGTACACGATAGTACTTACACGTACGTTTATACGTTGTACGAGTATATTATATATATATACACAAGGTGTACCACGGAGATCTGACGAATGCATTTTTTTGTGCTCGACATTTTAAAGTTTTTTTTTTCTCAAATAATTATCACATTTCAGCCATTTTATCAATTTAATTTTTAGAAAAATTTTGATATGCGAAATTGTCCTTTATTAAAAGTCGGTTGATTTTCAAACAATTTTTAAATTTTGGTAAAATTCAAATATTTCCATATGGTAACGGTCTTACGTTCCAATGGTTGATCGATATCACGACCTTCTATCATTTTCAAGACCATAACCGTGCTGTTTGTTCATCGATTTCACAAAAGTTATTGCATTTGTCAGATCTCGGTAGGACACTCTGTATATATATACATTTTGCGTTTATGTGTGCATGTTAGTGTGTGTATGTGTGTGTGTATTTGTTGAATCGGAAGGTTTATTTAAATCTGTCTGTTTGTGGTGATGGGTGGATAACGTCTTCATTAGCCAAGTCCACTTCGGCTATACCATACGAGAGCGCGTGCCCTTCGTTGCCGTCGTCGTCCTTTGTGCGAAGGGAACTTGGTGATGTTTTACCGTTAGGCGTGGGAAGATAAAGGCGTTTCCCATCGATTGTAAAAATTGAAAAAAATTGATATTACGCATATGGAGAGAAAACATGTGATTCAGGTGGCGACTACGCGCACTCAAAACGTCGAAACGTCGTTTGGGCAAAGGCGATTTTGACAAAAAAATTTATGTTACTTATGGCAATTATTTATTATTATTATCTCAATTTTTTAACGTCCAAATATCACCGATATAAATTTTAAGAATTCCAGGAACTGCTTAACTTGGTTAACTTGGTAAACTCTGGTTTTGGTTATAAAAAAATGCATACATTATACTGGTTAGATAGGTAGATAGGCAACAAAGCGTTTTATTGGGTTTGATTAGAAAAATTACATATTCATGAAAGCATTAGTATAAAGTAAAATGAAACAATTTATTTGGAACCATTAAATCTTAAATGCAGGTTTTAAACCCAAATTATTAATATTTAGTATCATTGGATTAACCAGTTTAACTTTAGGTAACCCAATGTGATATATTATGTTTACCAAATATTTTCACTAGTATTTCGAATTCCAACAGCATGGACTTTTGCAGCGCTTATGGTGAAAAAGAGAGTAAAATGCCCATAATGATTAAATAAACTCGTCTTATATTTTTTTCCGCATCGCTATTATCATCTCACAAACTCGACATAATAATTTTGGCCATTTTATACAAAGTAGTACCCCAAATGTACGACAGTCGTTACACTATAGCTACTAAAACGCTTAATAGAAGCTTAAGCGGCGCACAGAGCCGCGTGAAATTCTGTATAGTTCTATAGAAAAGAAATCATTGAAGTGCTACCTAATTTTTAATTAAAAAACAATCAATTTTAAATGGGGATATAGGCGGTTTAGTTCAATAAATAAAAATTAAGTTTCAACTTAATTTTTCAACTCAACAACAGCACGTTCAGCGTTGAGCTGTTGTGATTTCTAGTAGATAGAAACATGTGATCATCACAAGTTAAAAACAAAATAAAAATTATAAAAGTTGAAATTACGTATAAAATATTTTATTATCCTTTTTCATCGCGCCAGGAATACGAATTCCAACATAGGATTTATAAAATAATTTTACTATACTATTGCATATATCTTGAACTTTATCGGAACGACCGGAAAAGGTTCTTAAACTCTAGAAAATGATACAAAAACCGTAGTACAAATATATGACGAGTACAAAGATTAACCATATTATATTTATTCGGTTCAAACAAGAAAGGTGTATACGATGATAATAATAAAACCGGGACATTATTATGAATTGTCATCGGATCGTTTCGCTTCGCCCTGTCTCCGGCTGGCATCGGGATAACACACTTATAGGACGTCCATAGTGCAAGTGTTGTTGTTCAAATTATATTCGTTTTTGGATAATTGACCGCGAGACGTTTGTGAAATAAAAATTGCATTATAAGAATAATATCGTTTGATTTTATATTCCACGCCGGTGAAGCCGCGACGACCGAATCGCAAACAATAAAATAATAATATTATACTGTGTACATATTATTATGATTTATGGTACCTGTTACGGCTGCGTAGGCATCATATGCGTATGTATAGGTACGGGAAACGTGCGCTTGCTACCGTGCTGCGATCGTCGCAAAATGTCAAACGGCGCACCGTTCGCGGTTGACATTATAATAATGTTATTAAGCATATTATTATTATTTGCAGCTAACGATGTTAATTACCGGCCGCCTGGTGTACGGTACCTGCAGTATAATATATTTACATCGACCGTATATCCGTATAGCCGCTTATCCGTGAATTGACCGATCTCAGATGCGAGTAGATAGGCCGCAAGCCAATATAAAATAACTATAATGGAGTCGTATAGACATCACGGTATGCAAAAATCCATCGTACCCGATATCGTATTATTAAATCGTAAAAAAAACGACGTACACGCGCAGAGTTACGGCCGCTTATCGCCGTTCGGTAATAATTGTAAAATATTATGTTCGCCAAACCATGTTAATATATTCAACGTTCGCAAAGTTATTTGATGTACACCGAACGCTCGTATATATTATTAACCTTAAGTATTTTTATTTATTTTTTTTTTCAAGTGCACATGGATGCGAGTAATAATGTAACGTAGGTACCGAGTCTATTAATATATAATAATATACATATTACAGTAATTTATTAATATATGTATATTACCGTAATTCACATACAAATATTAAAGTAAACTCATTCATCCGTTCGGAAATCTCGGAATGTTTTATTGCTGCGATACAGTAACAGAAATAATATTAGGTATACGGTTTTACCTGGAATTCTATATTATGATGTACGATTCGCTGCAGCAATTTATTGGTTTCTACGATTCAGATCAGGGAACCAAAGAACCATGTATTTGCGATGAATTGAAAAATATTTTATTGGTACCTATAGTGTGAGACGGGTAAAGGGTATACAGGAAAATGTTTAACCAGAAACATGTTTACTTTTTTCGCTATATTTTTACAATGTAGTTAACCCTTTTTCGTATGTCATCCCAAAACTCGGTTCGGATTCGTTATAAATAAAGAATAAATTCTTCTTTTTTTTTTTTAAAAAAAAAAATAAACGCAATAAAAATAATATCATGGCCGATTATAATTCAGGACGTATCTCATTAATAAAATGCCAAGTATGTTTGGTGATTTTTTAATTCGAATTTTCAATCCGGTGATTTTTCTTATTGCATAACGGGCAGTGCTGCCATTAAACTTTAACCGTTATGACGTCATGCATTAATTCATAACATTTTTCGATCAATGCGTACACCCAATTCTGCAGTATACTTCGTGTCCGATAGTATATCCACCGCGCGGCGACGCATTGCAACATCGAGTTGTACGCTTATATTATACATTATAATACATTTATTGTATTATATAAAGTTAAGTTTCTACCGTATATTATGTTGTACCTACCTAACATGCGAGATATAAATTACCCTCGAGTACTGCAGAATATAACAGTTTGCGTGAATTCGGCTATTTCACGTGTTCGAATAAAATTAAATCAAACGAAAAATGTATGACATACCATATAGTGATGCTGAAAAAAAAAAAAAAAAAAAACATTTACGTAACATTTACACGCGTCTGGTTTTCCACCGTTCACCGGTGTAAATCGAAAAATATCCATAATTCATAAGACGCGTATGCCGCGGCAGCGGAGGTCGGACAATGTACATAATAATAATATAAACCGTAGTAGTATAATAATATAATCGTGTAAACAATCTGTAGACACGATTTACGCGATTCGTAACCGGTGTGTGTTTTCGGGTGGTTTTTGTGGTTTTATTTCACATGACTTTGGCCGTTGATGTATTATTGTAGGTAATGCTATAACGACCACGCGTACTGGTTTCTGTGTAATGCCACCGCACATTTCGTGTTCAATTTTCGTATTGATATGTAAAAGTTTCGTGAATTAACGTTGTCACTGCAGCGAATGTAAATGTACGACATATACGTATGGTTCGCTTTGAAGTCAAACTCGCAAATTGTAGGTCCCTTTGACATATTGTAGTGGCAATCTAAAGATGTAAGGTTACGCGAAACAACACGTATAAAATGAAATGTAGTCGGACACATACAACGCGACGGATTAAACATTCGGTACGAAATTACAAATTTAAAAAAAAAAAAAAAGTGAACGTAGGTATACCAAGAATTTGTTAAAAAAAAAAAAAAAACCATCAATTGTGACGTGCACGATAAATATCGTATAGATATACCTTTATGTAAAACATCTGTTTTGGAAAAAAATAAATAAATGAAAACTTTTTAATTAACAATTTAGTAAATGATAAAATTATACCACCGTGGAAAATGCGATAATCAAATAATATTATTTATAACGTTTTTTTAATAGACATATCATATTCGTTCTTTTAGATAGAATTTTCAGAAATACTAAAACTCAATAATAAACCGGTTCTTTTAATGTATGTTGACGTTTGGCACATAGATATTTTCAACGTTTTCGTTTTTAATCTTATACGTTAGTCGCGTTTCCCACTGTCTGTGGGCGATGGATCACAATTTCGATTATTTCAGAACCATCGTCCATCAACCTGTAATAATAATAATAATAATAATAATACGAACGGGCATCGCCCATTTGCGCCAAAATAAAAAAGGTATGTTTTTTCCAACAGCCCATTTGCGCCAAATTCACCTGCTTAAACATTTTAAATTAACGACTTGGTTAATTCTTATATTTTAAAGACTTATTTAAAACGTATGCCTGTAACGTATAATAAAGTTATTTTTATAAGTCTATAGATTTTAAATTTTCGTAGCATGTAAATATAATAAATTATATTAGATAATTCGTCATTAATAAATAAAATTCTTCGTTTTTAGAATTAGTGAAATGTAGATCGTTTAAAGCTCATAGAACATAACAAAACTGATATAAAACTTGTTTGTTTATCTTTTGATGCACTAATATACAAAGCTTTAAAATCTATAGACTTATGAAAATAACTTTATTATATACGTTTTAAATACGTTTTTAAGATATAAGAATTAACCAAGTCGTTAATTTAAAATGTTTACGCAGGTAAATTTGGCGCAAATGGGCTGTACCCAAAATTAATTAATTTTTTTTGGCACAAATGAGGAACACCGATACGAACTATGCAACTGTAATATTGTCCGTTGGCTCATCATCAGAGTAATCAAAACTAAATCTTCTCCACTTAAACGATTAAGGTAATATCTATGAAGAAGCGTTGAGACTTCTGTACTGCATAATAATATTAAACACCTAGTTCATTACAAAAGTGTATTATAATATTTATTTAGAAGTAGTTGAGATTAATATTTAATACTTATAATATTAATTATTATTCATAGATACGACCAAACGCAGTTGCTCAGGTTCATTATTTCATAGTTTTCAGTTACATGCTCATGAGTATTACTTTTCTATAATTATTAGTGCACCTATATAAATAATGTGAATAAAATGTGTACCTAACGCTGATGGCTGATGATTTAAATTTCATACAATTTTAGGTTAATACTTTTTACTTATTTGATTGCACAATTTAATATTTTAATATTTTAAACTATATTTTTATAGCGCGTTTAACTATTTTTAGAATATTGTAATTACTTTAAGAGGGCAATCTTTACTTCTAAACCAAATCCATCCTTTTTCACTTGACGCCTAGACAATCCTGCTGCATGATCGTATATTAGTACAATTGTTTCGTTTGATTTGGATTTCAAGCCCTATGGAGATATTATTGAAAGTTGCATGTCCACCAAACCTAAATGTACCTATTTTGATTAAACTATATACATTGATTGTAATTGCGCCGTCTACATGCACTATTGCCAAACCAGCGCAAACCACATTTATTACTTTTGAATTCAATATTATAATATATTAATTTAAATACCTTGTATACATTGAACTGTTTGATTAGTCTGTTATAAATATTTCATTTAAATCCGTATCATGTGTCAAAATAAAAAAATACTGAAAATTAATTTATACGCGTTGCGGTCGTATTATTGTAATCGTACCATATACACCTACTTAACATTTCCTGCGATGGAATAATAGACGTAAAGTATACAGAAATGTAATCCGTGTTGGTAATGCTTGATGCACATGAACATTATATAAGTCTGATAAGTGTGGTAAATTAAACGCTTGACATGTGTACTTTATAATAATATTAATATATTTCTCTACAGCGCTTTGTCACCTTTGAACAACAGCGTAACACAATGTAATAATATTCATGTTCATCGAGTGATACGTGGAAGGTTTTGTCGACGGGCTTTTCTGCGATGTAATTAATGTGCATAATATTGTTGACTCGGCGAACGATTTTATGACTCTCATTAATAATATCGTAATAATATCACCAAACCGTGTTATTATCTAATAAAACGCAACGGTTTGATCAATTTCCACGGCTTATGTCCATTATTATTGTACGGCTACAGCTATAGTATATACTTAATATATAGAGTATAAACTATCCGATCGTCTAATCATAATATTTGCTCGGATAATGCGATGATGGATACATAGAATAATAATGATTGTATATTTTCATATAACGTACCTATACAAGATTATGTCGATTATGGTTGACTCTGTTGATACCTTTATTGGAACAAGTTGTGTAATAAAATATAAACGACCAAAGATTAATATAAATAAAAAGTATTATTATATTTTTACATAATTTGATAAGAATGAACGATAATGAAATCTTATTAAATATTACCATTTTGTATTCCTATATCTCATGTATTTTCGTTTCATTACTAAATTTTTGATTAGTATTCTTTCGAGTTTCTTAAAATATCCAAACAAGCCCTATCGATAATACATATAAATAATATACCATATTAGATACACCTGCAGTTTAACTATATGTGCAGGAATCAAGTTGTAAATAATGACAATTTATTGTTATCATTGATCATTTTAACCATCACATATATTGGAAATATTTGTTAAAAAATGTAAAGTATAAGAACAAACGCCACAGAAACTTAAAAAATGCACTAAAAAAGTCAAAATATAAGGAAAAATACAAGTTTCATTATTTATTTTTTTTAATTTTTTGCTACATATGCTATGAAAGCATTATTGTTTTAGAACGTTCAGAAAAAAAAATGAAATTTGCATTGGAATCTGTGCCCCAGCTATCAATAATAATCTTACATTTAGTATACATATACGTGCTATATTTAATATTATTATATTATTTTTCAAGAGATAGGAGACGGAAACAAAACGTGTTGGCTTGAACCGTATCACTGGGAAATCGGTGATCTTTATAACTATATCAATGAGTTATAATAATTATTCATAATAATGGGAACCCGCCACAAGATTTGTTGCTAAATCACGCTGCGGCTGGATGAGAAATTCGCAGGATTGCAGAAAAAAAAATTAATAGAAAACATCTGAATTTCCGTATGGAAATAATAGTTTACCTGTAATACAGTTATGCCACGTGTACTAGTTGTTTTTATTCATCTATCCTTTTTTCCGCAGACACGAATCGGACGACGACGATGGCGGTGGTACCGCGTTTTTAGGTACTATTATATTATATCGTTTAGTGTGCCGTGGAAGATTATAAAAATTATAATATTTTTTCCACGACGTATGCTGCCAGAGCGTCGAATGATACCTATCCTAATGACGTGCGTGTGTTGGCACGTTAACGCGTGTTAAACATTGTATTATGATATTTTTATAATTGATCCGTGTCGCGAATCCGTCGCGGCAAACAATATTATATGATCGCGTTGTTTCTCTTATGTGCGCGCGCATTGTTACTGCAACGAAATAGGTACACAATGCCTCCTGTAAGGTGTCGGATTCGCGGCGAAACACTGGCGATAACATTCCGAATGTCAGGTATCGTCAAAAACTAGAGTACCTACATATAGGTGGAAAAAAAAACGCAACAACAACATCGAGCTGAGTTTATTATAATAGTTGCGGATGGTAGAAGAATTTTTTATTTATTTATTTTTTCAGACAGCCCGAAGAGTCACTCCGTATTCAGTTGTTAGCACAGTAATCAATATTCCGATAGCACCGTCATAGATAGTAAATAATTAATTTATTATCCATATAAGAGCGTCGTGCGTCAGCTCATTGGCTCATATTTCGAATTTTTGAAGTTATCTGGCAGGCGTGAACCCGTCATCACAGGTTATCTATGTGGTTAATCATCATTAATACGTAAAAAGCGGTTCGGCTGCAGATGCGCTGTCGGAAAATTTTGAAAAACCGAAAACCAAAAATCAAAAAAAAAAAAATAACGATATTGCAGTCAACAATAAACAAGGGCTGACCCGCGACCGCTGACAAATGTAAAATGCGATAGTATACCGTGGTCACAACAACTAGGGCTACTGTATACTATACAGCAGTATAATTTTCAGTGTTTATGAAATTTGCTTTGGAATAGAGGGCCAAAATTACATAGGGATACATATAGATAGAAAATTTAGTTGAGGATGGACAAGAATTATTTTCTGACAATTTAAAATTTTATATTTTAATATTTTATTTTAATATAGTTGTAAAAACAACAACTGAAACAAATTTAGTCTATAATTTGTAGTCTAATAAATTATTTTCAAATAGGAAAGTAATAATTTGAAAATTATTATAATATTTTCAAAACATAAGTTAGCTTGACGGGCCGCATCTGGCCCGTGGGCCGTAGGTTGGAGACCCCTGCTGTATAGTATAGCAGTAGTCTATAGACTATAGTGTTTTTAGTCAGCCAATGTTTCCATGTTGGGGTTAGAACTCCCCCCCCCATGAACATTAGATAGTAAATTAACTTTTGTATGAAACACAGTTTTTTATTTAACATTTTATATTTTAAAAATTTTGACTTGGAAATCATATTAAACGTTTGTATAAACGTATATTATACACAAGCTGTACACACACATACACACATTACCATGTTATATGCATACAAATATATGTCATAATAATATAATCATATATCTACTATTATTTGATCATTTTTGATTGAGAACGTATTCGGGTTTTCTACGACGGTCGATTTTAAATCGGTCGTTTAGTTACTGACTGTAATTGCTTAAATACTCAACACTCAGCACTGTATTATAAATCTCGGACATCCATATTGTAATAAATAGTTGATAGTAGCAGGTACTATATAACAGTACACCGTAGTGCTTTTGGTATATACTAATTCATAAACAGTACAGCTTTTTGTACGAGTATTTATTCATAGTAAATAAATACACGTAGACTTTATGTATTTATTTATTACTCGTAGTAATAATATGCCCAAGAAAAAGATTTATAATCATATTGTGCATAGTGCATAGTGCATACTATTAACATGAACAAACAATATAATATAGCCCTCAACATCAGGTGTGGTTTCTGTCTTTCTGGTAACAAAAAGCTGAAAAAAACAAACACAGTTATTCGCAATAGATATATCGAACATAATGTAATGTAGTACCTATATAGATGAATTCGCGTATATATTTTATTGTCGAAGTTTTTTCCGCAAAATCCGTCGCGTTCCGTCATGTTTGCGATAATACAACGACGTGGACGATTATCCTTTCGCGGTGTGTCCGTGTCAAAGCGTCGACACCGAGGCAGCGGAGAAGCGCGCGCGCGTATAATAATACAATACGCGAATGGTTGTCTTGTTTACGCGGCACTCACCGGTATAATACGTAGATATTATTATTATTATTATTATTATTATTATTATTATTATTATTATTATTATTATTATTATTTAGGACAGAGTGTCGACGAGATATTATAATAATGTTATATATAGAAGATTATGAGGTGCGGAATTAGAGACGCGTAGAAATATTCGCCAAACATGCCCGTCACCACGAGTCCGCACTACAACAACCGTAGCGTGTATTCGTCTTATGGTTTCCGTCTCATGAAAAATATTTTTATTTTATTTTTTTTTTTTGAAAAAAAAACACAGATAAATCGGTCGTATTATAATATTATTGTATCCATGTTTTTCTGCGGTCGACCGCTACGGGTAGGGTCATATTTATTAAATAAAAATTATACGAATTACAGCTGCTGCGCGCTGGCTAAACGCAGTAGGTACCTACTTACGCTCTGCATCGGCTATCCGCTGTATTTTCGCACCGATCTTATAATATCATAATACCGAGAAGGACCTAAGTGGTTGAATGTGATTTTGGTTTTACGAGCACTTTCAAAAGTTATCATATACATATATACCGTTCGTGATAAAATATTTATTAAATACGTCTTTACGTACATTTAATAAATTCTCTCCGCTTCAATTATCCAAGTATGATTTTACGTATAAAAATATTTACATAGTACTAATATCTACTTAACTTACTAAAAATATACTTTAATCATTTTATTTCCCAAAAGTATTAAAAATATGTTCGTAAGCATTAAAATTGAAAATGAACAGAAAAAAAATGTATATAAAGACGTAGGTAATAAAAAAATAAAATATAATATAAATTATAATTAACTTAAAACTGAACTTTTCTAAATATTTATAGTTTTTACAAGAATTTTATCTTCGGATCAATGAATTTTAATGACTAGATTCTCTAATATTTTCAAATATGCAAGATAAAATTTTGTCATTGATTTAAATGTTTTACAATTCGTAAAGATTTCAAACACTCGTTCGCCTGACTGCATAGAAGCAAATAAAATTCCATCAGCTAGTAAACAGATTCACATATAAATATATCTACTAGACTTTAAACGTAGAATCAATTATATAATGCGTAATATCATTTGTGCTCATTATTATTATATTATATGTGCATTTAGTAAAAAAAAAAAAAATATATATATATATAGTCCTGTCGATTGCATAAAGGTAAACAAGCCGAATGGTTTATTACAATTCTCTTTTCATATTCAACTTTATTATACAGAAAATGTACTAAAATATAAATAGTTCGCAAACAAAAACAATATAATTTAAATCAACATGAAATAACATAATATTATATTTTATTTGATATTATACAAACGCATTTTCAATATGATCACTTTAAGAAAAGAAACAACAAATCAATAATATTATTCATAATATCATTATTGTTAGCGTGGTATCTATATTTACTATTTACATATTTTCTTTTTCTTTTGCTTCTAAAGTTGTTCAGAGTCTGTTTCGTTATAATTTTTTAAATTACAGTGCGAGAAATGCATAGTTCAATGCGCATTATATCAACAAATAATGCAATAAATACCATTTTGCGTTTTATTTTATTTTTTTTTTCCAATATTTTATTTACATATAAATTCTTTGTTTATTTTAAAAAAAAAAATTCTAAGACAAAATAGTAACACTAAAACCAGTTTTAATTAGATTATACTTTAATCTCGCATTGCAGAGAATTAAGAGGTTTTGGTGTTGGACGTTTTGGTGCTTCCAACTTTTTTTTTCAATCTCTAATTCGTTGTTTGTAATTATTCGAATATTGTTTTCAGAATCCGGCGCTCTTTCAGTCTAAACCTATGCAGGTACCCCCCTCCACCCGACCACTTATATCAAACGGATGATAATTGTATTTCGACCGGGAATTGAATAATCCCGTTTTCGCTCGGTACAGAAGTGTATACATTGTTATGACGACGAGAAAAACACAATACAATCGCCACGTCAGACAGAAGTGCCGCCGATGTCGGGGAAATCGAGCGGAAGATTTGGTGCTGTGGCCGCCGCCGCCGTCGGGTTATCGCGGCGATCGCGGTCACGTGCGTTCGTGAAAATCTGACACCGCTCGCGTTCGGTCGTGGAAATCGCGTTCGGAGAAACCTTTTTTTTTTTTTTTCTTCTTCTTCTTCTTCTTCTTCTTCTTCTTTTCGCGCATGATTCTCAATGTACGCGCTCGCTCACATCCGGACGAGAGCATTAATATAATCGTACACGTATATAACATTGCAGTGCTCTCTCCAACTTGGCGGCGGCGGCGTGGTACATAAGGAAAACGTGGACCACGGAAACGGTGATTGTTTATTATGCGCATTATCTCACATGCGTTAATTCCGTACAGTTATACAGCGATACAGCTGGCCGTTGTCGGGTTAAAATGTTAGATTACTTGTTGTGTTTCGACCGGTTCACTAGACGAGCATGATTTTTATTTTTAATTTATTTTTTTTTCGTGCAACTCCCCTACTTAATGAGTTAAATTTTATTCGATTAGAACACATCACAATGCGCAGCTAATAGTAATCAATTGAATAATTATTGTACACAGTAACGTAATATTTTTCCGAATTTAATTAAACTCAAGAGATATTGAACGTATAAAAAATATCTACTTGTACGAATTATTGTTTTTAATAAAATTTGTCGCACTATTATAATTTTTTAAGTTGTTGAATTTCTGATTTTAAATTATGATCAAAATAACATTTATTCATATAAGTAAACGAAAGGTCAATATAAATTTATCGGTTTGCACTTGAGTAACAGATTGAAATCCGTACGACCAAAACGTAACCATAACATATAGCTCATCCGTAAGTGCCTATACGGTTAGGTATATACTATGCTGACGATAATGCCATTTTCTGGTAGTTTTTCATTTATGGTAAGGAAACGCGTTGAAGAAAAAAAAACCATTAATCCCCGTCTAAATATATACCGCAACTAAATTAGAAGCATAATTTCACACTTTTTCTCAGATAAAATCGAAAACTAAACCTATACATAATAATCGAATCCGAAAACAACTATAGGTTAGTTCGATAAATTATATCACATTAATAATATCCGGGTCCAGGTAGAATTATTTTCTCAAATAGCAATGAATATTATACATTAAACAGATCAACGATTCCCAAACTTTTTATGCGGTGCTCTTTTTTGGATCAATTTTATAATCATGGTGCCCCACGTGGGGTCACAATAAGAGCTTGCAGTATGTACATAGCAAATGAACATCTATTTCATATAATTCTATTTTTATTTTCACTTGGGTCGCAGTGTCCCTTGAAAAGGCTCGTAGTACCCTTGGTACATAGTTTGGGAACTGCTGATATATATCATAAAACAGGAACTGAATAAAAGTTATCACGTACTATATATCAAATTAATGTTGAAAAATTATAAAGTATACGTTTTTGAAAATATGATACCTATACTAATAATGTGTCTATATTTTGTGTTTAATTTTCATATTTTATTCATATTACAACAATTTAAAACAATAATAATATATTATCTTTTAAATTATATTATAAGCCATTTATTTTTATCAATATAATAAATTTTGTTAATCCATTTCAAAAACTCATGTCTATAATGGAGTTCAGTGATTTTTTCAATTTTTTTGCTAAAAAAAAATACAATATAGATTATTGAAACATTGTTTGCTTAAAGAAAATCCATTACGAACATAATATTATTATCCTCGTTGATATTTTGCTGTTTTCAGGTTTTTACTGCATAAAAATGTATTTGAATTATATGTTTTGGTATTTTCAAATTTAAAAAATTACCTACCACTATCATCTATAATCCCGAGTTGCAACTAAGTAAATCAATGATAAATATTTTAACACTTGACTTTTTTTTTTGTCAATTTAGAACGAGGTGCGATAAATTTATAATGTTATGCACATCTACGTTGTGGACCCTACAGCTTTTTTGACACTACAGCATATATTCATCACTTAAACAGTTATACTTGTATAATACTTGTATTACACTGCTGTGTTGTGTAACGATTGATATCAGGTATTATTGACGCTATAACGTTTTCGGCTAAAGCGCATTTTCGAAGCTCAAATATCTATCGCGATCGAATAATAATATATTATAATTTCACCGAGCCATTGGACAACCATTACTGCAGTTTTTGACATTTCAGGCGAGTTCCTAGCTGTTCGCATACCACGCAGACACATTTCTTCGGATCGCGCGGAGAACTCAACGCTTATACCGAACGCGTTATACCATCTACTACGACCGCGGGTATGTAGATGCAGGTAAGTCGGGTAAAAATTATGCGAACTACTGTGAAATTATGCAAAAAAGCAGTTTCCTCTGTTGTAATACATTCAATTTAGGTTAATGAAGAAAATTATGTTCTACCACAAAAGATTATTCTAATATTATGTTATATCATCAGAAGATAAATGACAAAATCTTTATTTACAGACATCTCAATATCTTTACTAAAACAGTCCATCGAATCGACATTTGCAAGTGCAAGCGTCCTATAACTGCGAACACTTTTTTACATAATGGACGATATTTATTTAATAATAATTCTAACCCGATATAATACAGTCGTTCAATGTTTTCTCACGCGTGTTATATAATTATACTCAACAAATCAATAAAGTTATCTAATTATAGTATTGTTGTGTATAGGTATTAGAACGAATTAAGTCTGTGATATGTGTTCATGCACCACAATAGATTTATTACATTATTAGTTTTTCTGCCAAAAGAAAAGGAAAAATAGTATACACCAATTTTATACGCATTTGCGACTCGCGACTCGGACATAATATTTTTATGTCCCATATGGCTTTCAGTCTGATAATGGTCATGGGCTCGTGGATAGAATCTCATATGTTATAGTATAATATACTTATACCTACGTTCATCTGTTTGTCGTAATCGTTCATTATCATTTATTTTTAGGAGCTGCGAGATGTTAAGAAATGTTCGAAAAATGGGTGGGATTTTATCGAGCAGTAAAACACCAAGAATTTCAATCATTGCACTTTTATTGCGATATATTATCCAATATGCATTAAAGACTAAAGAAATTACCTGATGAGGTATTTAATGGACAATTATAGTCTGTATCAATATAATAAAACAATAGTTTTCAATTTTTGATGGTTTTATGTGTTTGCAAACAAAATTATAAAAAAGCGTCGAATAATTATTTTTAAACCAAATCGTTCTTAGTATTAACATAAAAATATAATAAAAATTATAATAATCATTAATCGAATAATACTTAACGAGTTTTATAGCTGCGTTCATGCTCGTCTTTATCCATTGAATATTAATACCTACTCAATTTGCGAATAATTATCATTAGATATCGCCTTATCAGTGTAGGTAGCACTTTTTCAGCTTCACCGCTTGGAACAAAACAATGAATAGGTCTTTGCGTGATCCATCGCAAAACACACCTCCGTTAAAATGCGTTATCGCCAAAACGCCATTTCTTTTAAACATAGGATGAAACAGCGATCGTCATCGAATCACAGTCTTTTCGTCTCCACGGTTGTAAAACCTACTCATCCTGAGATTATTGACGACGGTGAAAAACTGTCGACAGCCTAGGAAACGTGTGATGACTCCACGACATGTCACCATGACTTGTTCTGACAAACCTTCGATCGTCCCATATACGTATCAACATTAACTATTTCCGAAAACATAAACCGTAGTACAACTTTTAACCAACTAACTTTTGAAAACTAACCACAAATCATTAGTTCGCATTATATGAAATCGATATAACTTATCCATGCGTGCTCTGACATTGGAGTTCTCGATGGGTCCGAAGTTAAACGTATATAGGGCGAATAAAGTAAATAACCCAGAATACATATTTTAATAACGATATACTTTGTGTGACGATAGATGGTTATTTTCAAGTACACGCGGGCTGGACTGTCGTACCAGACACAGAACAATACGCATAAATATTTATTCGGAATTGTTCGCGCGTGTACTATTGTATTGTGCGCGATGTTGGCCGATCTAAACTATGTCCGCTACATATATGCCACATATAACATCCATTGACAACCCGAATTATTATAATATATTGTTTATTGAAAATTTTTCACATCGTCCCGTGGGGTGCCGGCCGCATTTCACTTGTCGCCCCGAGACGAACACAGTGTCTGCTGCAGTATATATAGGTATACTATCACGGGAGATCGTGGTCCACGGACGGCACACGCGTAAATAATACGTCGTATTGTAATGGAATGAACTATACGTAATGTATTAATGGAGACGTTTTTTGGAGAAAAACAATGATGTTATGATGTTGAGTTACAGTACATGTTATTGTACCTACGCGCAGCAATTACTGCTACTACTACTAAGTGACGGCACCTAGTTTTACACAGCAGCGACGATCTGTAGTGCTGATGCTGCTGCTATACAATATTAATCACAAACGTCGTAAAAACGTCACACGTTTTGGACATCGCACGTTATTAGAATTAACTCACCGTCGCACACCGTTGTGTATCGCGAGTGAACGCGTGCCGTGCGTGTGTGGCAAAACAACTAGCCGCCGCATTGTTTACGATGCCGTTTTTGGGCCATAAATTTGAAAACGCATACACAACGCAATAACATCTTCATGAATAATGGCCAACGTTTAATATATTATAAAATAATATATAATGGCTCATATGTACATATCATTACAATATATATGAGTATAATTTATACGCGATCAAAACTAGACCACGGCCCGCGCGGCGTGCGTCGTTGTCGTCAACCGGCCCGGAATCGATTAAAGCAGAAATCAAACGTACAATTTGAATATTAATAATAGATTTTCAAATTGTGTGTGCGTGTGCGTGTTAAAACGGTTTATCGAAAAATTATCTTTTGTAGAAAGTAATAATATTATGTTTTATTTATTGATGTCTTATAAACGATAAACATCTATACACGTATATATATATAGCTGTGTATAATAGTATCCAGACACCAGCAGCAGCTAGTAGTATCTATATAATAGTAGTAGTAGTAGTAATGGTCATTGTTGCTCAACAACGTCAGTCCAGTTCGTGGTCGTACATAATGTGCATTATATATTATATAGTGTTCGGAATCGTGATTTACACAAGTTACCTCTCTAGGATCGCGGCGCATTAAATTATACATATTATATATATATATATATATATATATAGGTACACGCGTGTATAAATACTTGTCCACAGTGTGTTAAATTAAAATACATTATTTGCGTTGCGTAACCAACGAGCGCACACTATGTGATATAGGGTAGAATAATGTTTTCGAAAACGTCTACTACAATACGACATGTGCAGTATAGGCATAACGCGATTTTGGTTTGTATCTCGGGCGACAAAGGTCATTATTAAAAAAATGTGTCTGAAAAAAATACCGAACTAAAATCTATGTTTAAACATCTATGTTTACGGTACTTAACATTTTAAATGGCAACAATCTAGATGAAGATTTCCCAAATATAACTCCCGGAGAAATATCAAAATTTAAGTATGCAAAAATTACGTCGTGTAATGTTGAGCGAAGTTTTAGCAAATTAAAAGCAAACATTTATTAAGATAAAACAGAAGAAAATTACTTTTGAAAATTTAAAGCAACATGTAATTGTTTCGTGTAATTCCTTTGATTAGCTTAAATAAATTTAAAGATTTTTAAAAATGTTTGTAATAAGTGTTCATATTTATGTGGTATATTTTAGCATATTTTTATTGCCATATTTTTGCATATTTTTAATTTAAAATAAATACATATCTCATCATTTTTTATTGCATATAAATCCAAACCCTAGTCATTATATTATTATACGGTATTCGCACCACACGTGATGATGTGACACAATAGTGTATTCAAGCATGTACAAAACAAATTCGGTTTCGTAAAACGTTTATAATAATTAATATTACGTATATTTTATTACTTGTACATGAGATTCATTTAAATGAAAAAAAAATATTCTAAAATTTATTATATGAATTAGTTTAGGTATTATTTTATGTAAAACCTAATATATTAGTGTATAAATGCACACTTTTGTAGTAATCTGGAAATCTATTATATTTGAGATTCCATAAAGTCGAGACGATCGTTTAGCAGTTAACAGGTAATGTGGCTAAAATGATGGATGATTGAATAAATAACACAAATATTAATTTTCGGGGGTAGGGGGGGGGGGTTAACCCCCAAAACGAGCTCGAGTATATTATAAAATAAAATAATGTTATCGTTGCAGTTTACGAACGACAATTTGCCTATAATACAAGTATATTATATAAACCGTATAATCATTGTTATTGATATCTGTAAGACTCGTGTAAACCATTTTGTCGGTTACAACAGCTGGATATTAATAAAACATTTATAATACGATGGGCTGGATTATAATATTCGACATTCGGTAATTTCATTTGAAAAATGTTTGCCCCTAATTAAAAATGACTCGTTATGAGTAGAAATCGTACGGTGGCGTCGAGACTTAAAACGGGATTTCGGTGGTCATATAATAATATTCTGTTGAATTTAATCTCGAAAAACGAGTCCGTTTAAATAGTACGCGCGCACTAGATTTCGGATTTTATATATTGTAAGCTATATGAGTGCGACCTATAATCGCAATAATTTAATATTTTCTATTTTCTAACATGTATACAATGTATATTGTATGTAATATTTAAAGATTTGCTTCAAAATTTTATCGTTCACCTGTTTACGGGCACAATAGTATCGTGTTATCTCTGAAAGCAGAACTTCTATGCATAATGTTTATGGCAAAATTAAGTTTGACGCTGTTCGTTGTAGATTATATGATCTGTACATCCATGCTTTTGAGTGTACAATTTTTTTTAATTTTTCATCTAGTTCGTTAAAAGTGGTTGGATACATCTGCAGTGGTACCAGTTAACAATGGGACTCATGCGTGGCTATTTGTTTAATATTCGTCTATTGGATTCAAAACAAACTATGCTGATTTGCACGAGAATTTTACGCAGGGATATTATAATAACGATTTGCGGGGGAGCGAACAACTTGAATAAATGGTATTATGACTTATAATATGGCATTATTATTATTATTATTATTAAAGACGTTAATAAAGTTCGCGGTTACACCGATAAGGTTACGCGCAGTTTATTGCACACATCGCGAGCGGCGATTTCGACGTTTTTATACACGACTCACGTTCCAGTATGATATATTACATATTTTGTATTATATTCGGATAGCCCGGCTACCATCGTAGTGCGTTCCGACACCTTTATATATAGATATATACGCGCGTACAATAACGTATATAATATATAATAGTAACATTACCGTCATTATTGTTATTATTATCATCATTATTTTTACTGACCTATAGCTATATGGGTATTGTATGCCGAATAATATAACTCACTATATTCGTGATAATACACAATTTATTACATGTAATATTATTATTCAAGAGTAGTGGTTAACAAACTTTTTTTTTTCTAACATGACCCGCTGCAATGTACATTTCACATAATTTTCACAGTACGCATGCGTCTCAGCTCCATATGCATTTTTAACAATTTTCCATTACTTCTTTTTCAATGATCTCTATAGACAAACCTATAGGATTTCCACCAGCGGCGGCCAATTTGAAAACCACTGTTGTATTATACAAAGTGATCTATACCGTCCCACAGCAGTCAAGCGACTGTTGCGCAACGGACCGTCATAAAAAATACAGAGTCTCGGGCAGCAGAGAGTCTTATTTATGTGCGTACACACACTGGCCGCAGAGGTTATAGAGGAAATGTCATTGGATATAATGGCGTACACGCACACATGTAAAATATACATAACACGAATATAGGCAAACTCGCGAATGTATGCGTTGGTGAATGTGTGTGTGTGTGTGTGTGTGTGCATGTGTGTGAACTGACTCGCTCCACACTCGTCTCGAGGGAGTAGGTTAGGTTAGGTATACATCGCTCTGGTATACGATATCATAGGCCCCCGACTATCTGCCCACGCACGCGCGTCCCCCAAGGCGCTGACACCTTTACCGTATTACTTGTACACGGCTGTACCGGCTGTGTGTAACGCGTATATTACGAACAGCACTCGAGTCCGGTGCAGTATATATGTTACGGGTAATGTCAACATTTGGATAATGTCGACATTATCCGGCTAATGTCGATATTAGCCATGCGTTTTGGTTAATGTGTGATTTTTCGTTTATATTAATGAAATATTAACATTATCCGGATAATGTCGACATTAGCCAGTCAGGATTGGATAATGTTAAAAGTGAAAACTGAATTCTATTTCTTCATACCAAATGAGACCGAGTGTAATCTACACATGTAGTAATTTTATATTTTATTGATTACACGTCATATATAGATAGGTCTATCTGTAGATTATTTGAATTACGAGGTAAACGCTAATCGCATATAATATAATATAGTATAATATAGTATAATATATAATATAGTGCAGCAGTGGGTACTTACTACTTACCGATAAAGTGAACAATTAATATAGGCTTAACATTTATCTTAACGATAATTGTACGAGATTTTTGTTATAATTTTATTTGTTGTACGACGTCGAGGGTCAATCATTTGTTAGTCTGTTTTCAGTTTTCACACGTGATATTTACAGTAATTTACAGTACCTACAGTTTTGTGCAATTCAAAATATCATTGAAGCATGCCATGTAATAATAATTATAACAAAAATTAATATTGTTAGTAAATTAAATTATTGCATCTCATGTTTGATACATAAATACATTTTTATGGTTGTTAAGACACTATCCAAAAGTTCTTGGATAATGTAATATTACCCGGTTAATGTTAACATTAGCCAAAATTCATGGCGGCTTATGATGACAGTTGGCTAATGTTGACATTACCCGTAACATATATATATATATATATTATAACATATATTTTATATATATTATATTATATCTCTCCGCGCGGGTATAATCATAATACAGGTATAATATAACGCTGAAGCCACTACCACCGCCACTGCTTAATCACGGCGATTTTGTTATTATTATTATTATTATTACTATTATACTCCACTCGAAGAGTAGGTAATAAAATATCGTCGTATGATACTTATACACGTTGTGGTCTAGCCGTTGTTATTTACGGCCGTTTTATTTGTCCACCGGGCGTGTTTTCATTCACGTGCGCGTTTGTCTCGGCACATCCAGCAGTGTGCAGTTCACACATGTTACATAGTGTACGTGCTTCTTACGTTAACTACGCGCACGTAGTTATACTACGCGTTATGCTGCTGCATGTGAATACCTATACTCAATGACCATAACAGTAACGGCACACACGGCAGTTTTCTGCGACCGTGCAAAGTTTTACCCACCGTATATCTATGCTATACTTATACTATACTGTACAACCGTAGATGCGGTGACTTGAGCCGTTTCAACACCGCATTCGTGCGCGTTTCCAAACATGTGACATGGGCAATACGAATAAGACTTTAAGAAATATCACCACCTGTACTACGTTACGTTTCGATATATGCTGCGACAAAAGTTATATATTGTTGTTTTCGATCCCACACAAAAAGCTAGGAAGAAAATGGCACAACTAATAACAAAATTGCATTCGTTGAAGAAATTATCGATACATTTATGAATAACTAAATTTTAAGAGTAAAAAATAAAAATAAAATTGGCACACAATTAGAAGATTGATTTGCAAATCGTAAAAATGAGTTTGAAATTATTTGTAATTATTAATGTTGAAAATATTGTTGGCACTTGATTTTAATGAACTTGATGGGGGATAACTTTAAATATTACAATATAATGTCAAAAATATGTAGAAACCATAATAGACAGACTGGACTGTATAAATAGCTGTTGTGGTTAATTTTGCAGGAATAGTACGTTAGACCCATATGATTCGCATGACTCACCGTCACCGCACAAAATAATGTCCGAGGGCAAACCATTATATCGTCGTCTGGTGAATTATCGTACAGTTACAGAATGGATAAAAACGCGATCCATGTGAGTAACCCAAAAGTATTGAATTGGATTTAGACAATTTTAAGACAAATGGTAATTGGTAAGAAATATTTTTATTCAGAATAAATAAACATTACAATAACAAAGTGTCGTATTACAGTAACGTTACAATGAAATGGATTCGATGTCCTCTTCACATTTTCCTTTTCCACGAACCGCTATTTCATTTCAACTTCACTGAAATTTCCTTTAAAACATGCTTTTCATAATCTTAAAAAAACGATGCAAAACTTCGACGTGTCAAACAATTTTCTCTTGTAATCTTCAATAATTTTGAAAATGTATTACCTCTGTGTCTATTTACATAAAGAACAGGTAAATATATTCATTCATAACAATATTACTCTGAAATCAAACTTTAATCCTGGACAGATTATATATATATATATTGATTGGCTACTTGATTATTCCTGTGTCGATATTACTGAACATACTGTGTCCTTTTTTTGTTCTAAGCTAGTACACTAATACAAATGTGTAGATATCGTATCAAGAATATGATTAATACACTTGAATTATACATTTCTAATGATAAAAAAAACCTAAGTCCTTATACGTGGATGAAGTGAAACTTAGGTAATATTATAATATTAAAAAAAAAAAATAGTACAGTAAATAAAATAATAAAAATAATTTATTGATTCATTGTTTGTTTATCAATGAAAAACGCCGTCGTAAACCTGATATCCATATACGGCAGACTCCTCATCGGTAATAATATATTATAATTAGTGCGGTATAATAATAATACTATCACCATCTCTATATGTCTTTCCTTATCGGTGGTAAAATCACTGTAAACAGTCGTTTAAAATGTACCAGATTTACACCGCACATTAGAGTGATTAATTTCAAAGTTCGACAAATGCATAGTACTAGTAAAGCATTTGAGTCATCTTTAGGATGTACCATTAAACAGTATTACTTGTTAAGAACAGATTTTTAACAATAGAAAATAAAGATTGAATGTAATTAACAAATAATTTATAATTTTCTATTATTGAAAACCTATTTTTCGTCTTTGTGTGTATCAGGAATAAGACGCACATGCACCTTAGCATCATTAAACGTTTAAGTTTTCCAAGTACACTTCAAGTTTAACTTCAATAATAGTAATTTTAATAATGATAAAAATAATTTTGATTGTAATCATATTAATAATCATAATAGTAATAATAATAATAGTTGTAGTAATAATCATAATATTGTAATAGTAATCTGTAATAGAAATAATAATAAAAATATTAATAAATATAATAATTATCATTCGATACAACTTAGTAACAAACATCATTCTCACGAATAAAATTATGTGACAAGCATAAAAAACCAATTATTATAGAACAAATTATGAGCGAGCATCAAATCGACTCAAAACAAGTATATGAATAATATCATATGTACGAGTACTTACAGGCCGATGGATACAAGATGAGTGGATGATGGGAATATTAAGTATTATTGGTGACGAGGAAAACTGGACACATATATCACGGGATTGAAGTAAACGCGTCCCTACAGGTAATGCTGCATAGGCATCATGCGGGTATTGTGTGATATGTTTTGGCCGTACCACACCACTCCCTGACCGGAGGTGCAACGTGCACGGTGATCGTCCGACTGCAGCAGTGGATGCAGCGGCTGTGTAGGCATTGTGGGCGTATTTAATGGTGGATTTTGGCCATTTCGCAAAACGCCTGTTGTAGGTGCGACTTGCATGGTGATTGTCCGTCTGCAAGAGTGGATGCCACGGCTGTGTAGGTATTGCCTGGGTATACGATGGTAGGTTTTGGCCATTTCGTAAAATGTTTGCGCTGTGGATGCGAGGTGCACGGTGATTGTCTGAGTGCACCAGTGGATGCAGGAGCTGTGCAGGTATTGTGGGCGTATAAGACGGAGGGTCTTGGCCGTTTTGCGGAATTTCCGGGTTGTGGGTGCGGGATGTTCAATTATCGTCCGATTGCAGCATTGAATGTTGGAGCTTTGTGGGCATATTGGACGGCGGGTTTCGGCCGTTTCGCAAAATACCTGAGTTTTGGGTGCGACGTACACGGTGATCACCCGACTTCAACTGGAATTGACAATGATTATTTTTCGTATTATTTCGTTTCGTTTCGGGATTTCCTCGTTGTAAATGAATGCTCGTGGAAGGTGTTGAAGTCGAGGAATTATTAGACAAGTCTACGTTCAAAAGCAGATTGATAATTTCTATTGTTCGTTGAGGCAGACGAATGTTACCCATCCAACCAGTGCGTGAGTACCTCTTCAGTTGTTCGCGTACTCGTCTCGGGTCATTAATAATCTTCAAGAAAAATTCACAAAAAAATTAGTATAAGATACGATAGCTTTGTGTTTGTGAAGCTGTGGGTGATAAAAGTGTGGTGAGAGGCAAAAGGGATTAGAGAGAATGCTTCTTAACGTCTCTCGTGTATTTTTTAAGACATGTTTATGACAAGTATAGTATATATTATAAAATCGAATAAAATAAACAATTTCGTTATGAAGATATTTTATGATTAAGATAAAATGTATTACTTTTTTACGTTTATGTTTGATATAGTTTAACAATACGCAGAAGCATTCCAGTGAATTGATGTCGTTTGTCTTCATAAACATGTGAACGGCATCCTTTACAATGTTGAACATTAATTGGTTCTTCATAAACATCTGATCCATAAATCTAAGGAACACACAGCGATTAGAACATTTATATGTATATAAGTAGGGTGCGAATCTTAATACATATTTCAAATAAAACTTCTTAATATTTTTAGTGCACTTTTAACAATAAAATATTAATAATAAATATTATTTTATTTATATTTCACAAATTAATGGATGCAATTTAAAAAAATTTAGTTTGAATTCTTCCTACAATCATCCTCTCGGTCATGATTGTCACCTTCGTACGACAAGATCGTATTTTTCGCAGGATTTGTTTTTTTTTTTTTTGCATTTATGAAACTCGCCGCATAGTTAATCTTAAAATTTCGACCTAATGTAAAATTGTAAGTTTATGCAATACCTGCACACGCCATGCGTATGGTCTCGTAGCTGTTCAGATAGACTCGCATTCCAGGAGAGCCGACCAGCCGTTTTCTCCTGGAGCAATATACCAGCTTTCCTTAATACGTCTCTGCAAGACTGTGCTAGACCGTGTTAGAACGCTCCGGTCATTCTACGGCGCACAGTTACATCTGAGTGCACACACGCTTTTTCGATGTCTTCGCAACACATATCTACGACTGTGGTGCAGTTTTTCGGGTTGTCGATCGCCTGCACGGAACATTAAATAATATAATATATAATGACTAGACATATACGATTTAATATGATTGTAATAAAAACGGTGTAGGTAAGTGATACTTTTAAGATTCTCTATGCGCATGCACGTACATTTGACACAATAGAGTTGGTGATCTTGTTCACGTAGAATCGGTTGGCGTGGAACGCTCGCACGAGATTGTCGTAAAACGATTTTGCACTCTGCGCAAAGGTATCCCGCGTGGCGTTTGCCAACGATTCTGAAGCGACGATGACGTAGCAAAGTGAAAACGTCGTTTTTCTAATATTATCCAGTAAGTCCGTCGTGTGAGTATAGTATAAAGTCTATTATAATCGTTAATATTATTGTATTTATACATTTTGAAAATCCAAGATTGAAAAATAAATTACAACAGAGTATATTTTAAAATTGGTTAGACGAATACGTTCATACAGGACAATTATTATTAAATCCATACAGGACTCGCGGTTAAAGAAGTTTTTAATTACCTGGGCCGATACAAGGATTTTAGACGAATTCATTAGCTGGATTTTTAGATCTTGTTTTAGGTAATTCCACGGAGGCTTCCATTTGATTCATGGCTGTCGGAAGTTGTGCAATCACGAATTCAGCTACTATTGGCAGGTTCGGGTGACTAGTGCTCGGGTCACATTGTTGATTTTCCCAAATCAGTTCATTTTCAGCAATAATCGATCTGTTATTCATCTGAGAGTTTGTAATATATAATTATTTTTTAATACAGTATAATAGTTTTTTTTTCAAACTTGAACACGACGAAAACATGATTAACATTTAATATTTTCTCGTTCCGAAAGCGCATTATAGATAAACACAACAGTTACCTCGTATTCTTCGACCATATCGATCCACGATACTTCGGCCATTCCCGCGACAATAGATTCTTCACCATGAGAAACCATATTTGCGATGAATCCAAACACTTACGGTAAAATAATAATATAATAATTAGTAAACGAAACTGGATTCGTGTACCTACTATATTTAAATTATATCAAACTTCGCAAATTCGCAAATAAACTTTTGTAATACGCACAAGAAACAATTGATATTAAAAATATATGTAACTAACCCATATAGTCAACATTCGATTTGCAAACATCGGTTGCCACGTGTAACATTGTTTAAATTTTATATTAAGTATAGCCAACTAATGTTATTTTCTTTAAAATACACATGCTTTGTACTATGATATTGAAATTTTAGATTGATTAAATAAACATAAATATGAAAAACCATTTACTATACCGTAGCTTGTAGTATTGAAAAATATATATTTTCATTTTGGCTTGCATAGAGTGTTTATCATTTCAAGTATTAATTTTTTAGATTCTGAACGGAATGATGGAATCTATTGATTTTACAATGATGTGTGTTTTTTTTTTTGTGTGTCTGACAACAACTTTTTTTGCAGTAAAAATGCTTCGATTTGCTTATACAGCAACTTTTCTGAAATGAAAGTGAATTTAGATAGTACTTGGGCAAGTCAAAAATCCAACTTTTTTAATACTTTTTGCAAAAATCGAAAAAAACGGGAAATTGTACGCAAAATCACGTTTTTACAAACTACATTTTTTTAAAATGCTCTAACTCAAAAACGAAAAACCGCAACTACTTGAAATTTTCACAAAATCTTTATATTGGTGTTCTCTATACATGGTTAAGTTATCAAAGTATTTTGACATATTTTGACTTATTTATAGACAATTTAAATTTTCGATTTTTGTAAATTGTTTTTTTTAAAAAAATCTATAAAATTTTTTCGGCTGTCCAAATACTCTTAAAAATGAATTAAAGGATTAAATATAAGTAATACTAATTGTAACTAAAAAATATCGGAGATGGTTTCACTCAAATTATTTTCTATAAGCCCATAAAGTTCAAACTTGTATAAAATATGTTAAAATCGCGATAATTTGCAAGTTATTTTGTAGTTGAAAATTCATAAAATTTTTTCTGTTTATACTTAAGATTCAAAATTTTAACACTAGTTTGTCCATAAGCTTACCTTTAAAAATATATAACCTATAAACGAGGTACACTCCACCCCCAACTGTACAGCAAAGCGAGGCCCACCCGTTCTTTTTTTTACTTTTATCATTCAAGAGATGGAAATTTAATTTTAACGCTATAGCTACTCATAAATTATTAAGATTATTTGAATGACATGAGTATATTATGTAAAAATTGATAAAGATTTTTATTTTTAGCATGATTTAGTATAATTTATGATGATAGATTATAGTTTTATACTTTCTTCGAACTAAAGTATCTTTTATGTAGAAATATATACTGCAGAAAAGTCACTTTCCGGGATAAAGTTGAAAATGTCATTATGCGTATGGTATTTGTCTAATTTTATTTTTCACATGTTGTCAATATTTATATACGCATTCAGCCTTAACTTTCTTGGAACCAAATTTCTTTCCTTTTTTCAGTATTTACCCTTTTAAAAATGTTTGCCTATTAATCCTTTTATTTTTTTTTTTTACAAAGAACAAAATACAACAAAAAAATATCATACCAACTCTCCTTCCCCTTAAAAAAAAAAAAAAAATGTAAAATCACGTGATGAGGGGACACTCAGGAGGGTTAAAATAAAATGGAAAAAAAGTTGAATAGTCTCATCACAAAATTGAAACATAAAAAAGTCCAGTTCTTTTATATATATATATATATATATCTAGGATTGTAAAATTTCATGAAATTTATTTTCTTGAAATATTTCATGAAAAATTCATAAAATATTTCATTTCCATGAAAAATATTTTTTTTTATTTCCATGCGAACATTTTTAAAAGTTGGTTTATTGTATAAAATAGAGAAAATATGTAACATAGTTAAATACTATATACATAATAATACACAAGCATAGACTTATAAAAAACCTAGATAACCGACTATAAGACAATATATTGAAGTCGACCATATGCCAACAGGGAAAAATTGCATGATTGATTATAAATATGTCATAATTTGGCTCCAAAAACTATTACTAATAAGTAATAACTTAATTATTTATATATTAGTAATAAAGTAATAAGTAGTAAAAATAGTTTAATAGCCAATAGGGGATTCAATTGATAAGTGATAACAAAAATATAATAAAATTAATACTAATATACAAATACCATAAAAATATATAATTATTAATTAATAATTTATAACCATTGATCATTAACTTAGGTAGGGTTTTTAATTCGTAAACCTTGGTTGATAAATGCTACCTAACAGATAAGTTATTCATATTCAATGTTTTCTGTGTTTTATCAATATATTATCATTTCTAATCATCTATAAACACGTTTAAAAGAAAAAAAAATATTTTTCATAATTTCATTGAAATATTTCAAGTGAAATATTTCAAATTTACAACCCTATATATATATCACATAACATAACATAATAAAAAAAAAACACACACATCATTGTAAAACCAATAGATTCCATGCGCGACATGGCGTAGGTGATATTATATAATATTAATACGTATGATAAATGTAGATGTACAAGTAGTACCTAAGTAACGTTATTATATAGGTATACGCGGGTAAGACACCGAAAACGTATACCTCGGACATTAGTTCCTCGGGGGGCGACGAGTATAAAATACAGTTTTTTTTTTTTTTTTTGTATCAAGCAAGCGTTGGTACGCATACATATTATTATATAGTTGGACGTGCGTTATTAACGCGCGTCCCCGCAAGTACTTTACACTATCCTCGGAGCTAATAATAATTTATTTTTACATAATATTATAACATTACCGTCGCGTTACTCTGCGTGTGCGATCGATAATACAACCATCATAATAATATTACCGTCTCCTGGACCTCGCCCTCATGCTACGTCTGTTACTACGGCGTCGGTCGCGCATCCTCTCCTCATCGCGCGTCGTCCGGAATACCCACGAAAACATCAAAATATATACAGTCGTCGTATGCGTATTATGTGGTTACGATATTTACGTACGCGGAACGGACGTGTTGATTTAAAAAAAAAAAAAACGTTATTTACGGCCACGTCGAAACGACGATAGCACATATTAAACGATGCTGCACGTCATCGTACAGCGAGCGAATAGCATAATATATTATTATAAGCTTCTCGCTGGCGAATACAATATATAATATAAGTAATATGACGTTTATCTCGCGTTGATTTGGCACACACCATTGTCTGTGGAAATATAGTTTATTACTTGCGTTTACGTAATCGCATGTGAATCGTAATAAAGGTGCATTAATACAACTTAACGAAATGGTAAAACTGTTGTAACTTTTCAAATGTTTACTATTTCACTAAATTATATTTTTTATTACTTTTTTGCTTGTTATCGTTTGAAATGCTATAATGTATGAAATATAATTGAAAAATGAATCATATATTTTATCACGTGTGTAATAAAAGAATAAATACATACCATTATAATACTATAATAACTCCTGCGGGGTGAATCATTATATTATCATGGCGAATGTTCACGTTTATTTTAAACTTCAAAAATGATATTTATCATTTATTAATTATACGCACTTAATATACTGATTCTGACCTAACCTAGTCAAGTAATTTTGTTCATTAACCTTTCTTTCTTTACTCGTAAGCCTGAGTGACTTATAGGTAACTCAAGAGTGTGCACACCCCACAGATCGACAAAATACCCTTGTCGTTTTCTGCATGTAATCATCTCATTTGGTATCTACTTCAAAAGCCGCATGAATCAATTTTTTTTTTTCTACATATGCATCATCGATATTTTGTCAATTTCATATCATTACACAAAGGTACATTGGCCTTTCACTAAAATATAGAGTTGTTATGTTTGTATGGTATTGCAAGCACGTGAATTGTAAATTATTGAATTACTTGCCCAAATCCTACGATTAGCGTACAATTCATACGGCGTTTACCCAAATACACAATTTCACGGCAAATACCCATAACATGTACGAAAACACACTCAAACAGTAACAACTATAATATTATAAAAATTATTATTATTAATATATACGATATCACATACACACACACACACACACACACACACACACCCACAGAACTGAAATTAAATCGAAATAAACTTATTAATATTTTATTAATAATATACCTACTACATGTTTTGCGTAACAAATTGTTAAATTGTACTTACAACTTACAAGTAACATTCCCAAATTAAATCGAATTTCTCAACGCATAAACTGCACAGAAGACTCTCCTAGTATTATATTGTATACACTTTAAATATTCAATCTTTGCGCCTCGCCTTGTTCGCTGCACAGTTTAACGAGATTTCCACCACAGACATACTTTGCATATAGTAAAACAAATTGTCTCCATATAACTGTTATGATAATATGCAAATAAATGCTATGAACACATTTTGTTGTTGAATATTCGATAAATCAAGACATACATTTTTATCGTACGATGTAATAATAAACCTATTAAAAAAAGTTATCTGCCAAAAATCACTTGGAGACGTCGGACCTTCTCCAACGGAAGTCCAAGCGGATAGCTTGCAGTAAAACATTAAATAATACATTGGATCGTACTCCAATTCGATGATATAACAACAAAATGAGGCGTATGCCTATAATATAATATGTCAAACAGATTATGTTCGATAAACAGTTTTTTTTCTTCGTTAAACAAAATTAATAAATACCTAGTTTAGTACGATAATATTACACTCAACTATAACCTTCATCATCGTTGAGAGTAATGCGCAGTTATCAACCAGTACGACTTGGTCTACATACAAATATTTGATTTACACGGGTTCAATTTGTATTCCCCCCTGCTGATTTATAACTCATAAAAATATTATAATGAACATTTTAACGTCTGAAGAAATCGAACGCACAACAATTCTGTTTCTATTAAAAAAAAAAAAAAAAAGTAGACGTTCACAACTGAATTATAATAATAATTTGAACGTCACAATGTATTTTTTTTTTTTCAAAATAGTTTTCACAAAATGCGCACGGTATTATAATCTTGAAGATTTATTATTCCGATCTGACGATGAAGCGGCGTGACCTATATATTATACATGTTTTGTACGAAATCGTTGTTGTATAAACGCGTGTATGTACACACAAATATAATGCACGAATAATTATTGATGGCGTTGCAATGAAAATACAAGCCTACACGAATACATATTACTATATTGTATATAATAAGAAATCTATATACGCTTCGTTGTAATATACCGAGTTGTTCACGCGTACACATCGGGAAGAAATAAATAATGCCGTATTCTAATAAGGACGTCAGTCGATGGTTCGTATTTGAAAAAAAAAAAAAATGTAAGTATAATTAATTTGTTAATAATATATTCGCAAAAAATTTGTTGTTGGTGAAAATGATTGGTTTACAACGGAAAAAAAAAAAAAAAACAAGGTGAACTCTTCGATCGTCTACATTTATTATCAGTCGTCAAAGGACTGCAGCGCGTTTATGATATGATAATTAATAAGCACTTATGTTGATTGCGTGGAAAATTATACGTTGTTTGAGGGACGCATAAATTATTATAATATAGTTGGCGAATTTCAGCCGAAAGGTTTACGCGTGCACGTTATTTATGCAATCATTCGCTGTTATTAAAATAAAAAGCCAAACCATACAGGAATCTAAGTAACCTATATACATATATACAGTGGATTCCGCCTAATGTGGGCACCGGTTAATATGGGCATCCGCATAATATGGACAAAATGGTATTTTCCCAATACAAACGTATATTAACTGCAAGGTAAAAAAAAAACCGCATAATATGGGTGTTCGATTAAGTTTATGTGGGCAATTTTTGTTTTATCATAGCGTTAGAATACATAGATATGTATTTATAAAAATAACTAATACAATCGGATTTTGTAACAATGAGATTGATCAGTTTAACAATAATAATAAAAAGCATTACCATTTAAACCTTTGGTAATGGGATTTTGTTAGCTTAGAAGTGTTCTTATAACACGTTTTCTAACGCGACAATGTCCGCATTTCAGTTTTAACGTGAATTTTAACGTCGCCCTAAAATGTTTTGAAAAGCACTCTCCCTCAAAGAAAAAATCGCTATTTTTGACTAAGTGAAATGGCTTCCTCCTGGCAGTTCACGATGTAAAATCGCCAAAAAAATATGCATTGCAAAAAACGCGTGCAAAATAAAAAAATTTTTTTATATAATAAATATTTTTGTATTTTTGAACCAATTTTGGTTTATATGGACAATTGCTTAATGTTAGCAAGCAGGGCTGGTCCACATTGAGCGGAATCTACTGTATATAGGTATACATACCTCTGTACCGGTACGTATGCGTGCGCGTCCTACGTATATGAATATTTGGTGTACGTTTCAATTTCAATTTTCAATGTCTTAATCGGATTATAATAATTATGTTTACGTATAGCAGCCGTGTGTCGCCAACTCGTTTGTTTATAACAGTAATAAACACGACGAAAGCGCGTACCTGCAATGCGTTTGCTCGGTAATTAACAGGTACCTAACTCACATGTTATAATATAATATATGCGATAAGTGAAAAAATAAATGAAATATAAAATAATCTACGTAGCATATTAATTATTATAAATGTACAGTTTATATATTATGATACCAATGCCAGTTATATAGTATACACGTTGTACTTAATATGTGCAGCGGACAGACGCGGCCCGCGAGTGCATGATACGTGCTGTGCAGTTAACACACATTATATAGGGTGGTCGATTCGACGTTGGTGGGATGGAAATGCACCGAAGAAGACATAAAATATGTAACTGCGACGCAACGCGGTGTACGCGTAATCGTATTATAATAATATACGTATGCAAAACGCAGCAAACGAGAAATAAGAGAGAGAGACGTATTCGTAAAATAAATTAACTGATTAAAATCGTTATCGAAATGGTTTACTGCCTTCACAACGCAAACGTACGTTAGATCACAATAAAATAAACTATATTATATAGGTATATCGATTCGAACAGCACACTCGTATCGTTAGACGGAGCGATTTCTCATGTACAATAAGTTTTGATTTGGCGAGTGTAGTATGCGTTTTAGCTGCAAAGCACCCGAGTGAACCTATTGAAATACTTTCTAAATCAAGTATTTGAATGGTATTTAAAACTACTACATCGCTGTATAGTTTAAATCAGTATTGTTTTTGTAATGAAGTGATAAATAAAATCTTTTAAAAAAAAATAAAATTGAAACTATTAGTGTATACTGTATAAGTCATTTTTTTTTTTTTTTGTGATTTTCTTATCAATATTAGGTTATTTTCTTATTATTATTTTTTTTTTTTAAAGTAAAATAAGATTCCTAATTTATAGCATGTAACACGTCATGTCTATAATAAAAAAAAACGCAGTTAAGTTGAAATCAAGAAAATCAGTTGAAAACATTCTTTGGAAAACAAATGAACAAAGAATGTAATCAATTTTAAAATGTTAATAAAATCTATATTTTCATTTTGGAAATTTTTATATTTATTTATTTTCCAATATATTTTCTTTAGATCTTCCTTGACTTGGTAAATACGTTGTTATTTACCAATATATTATTGTTTTACTCCAATCGATAAAGAATAAAAATTAATGTATCTATATCGGGTTATCGGTAACTGCTATCAGCATGGATATTATCAAGATAGTACACTTAGCAGAGTCGGTAATTATATAGTGTCCGTTATATTATTATGTTGACCACCCGGAAATCAATTCAATGTATGCCGGGAACACCAACACATAGACGACGTTCATGAAAACGAGTCCGTGGAGGTGAATTCGCATTATTTATTGGGTTGAATACGCGCATAGTATTGGATTGTTATTTGAATTGATCAAACTTAAGAAAAATAAGAGAAATGTTTGTAAAAAATCGATCGGTATAGCGTGACGATCGAACAAGGAACTCGTGGAAAATAATTATGGACATAACTTCTTTTTTCCGTTTAACCGAGAGACCGAGAATGATGCCAATAACAAGGTAGGTACCCATAATGTCTATTTTGTTTAATATTGTTTATTTTAAACATCAATCGATAACGCGTGATGTTAATATTGCATTGTATTATTACCGTATCAATATCGCGCTGATCATAATAATAATAATAATAATAATAATAATAATAATAATAATAATAATAATTATAATAAATAATAATAAATAATAATAAATACGTCTGACCGTTGCTGCTGTTGCACGCATGCATAGGTACCACCTATACATAATAATGTGATGCGCGGTGTGAAAACACAATGTCGGTAATTGACTAATTATACCGGGCGTATAGAAGAAACCATGTAGAAGAATACGCCTACACATTATATATACTTTAAACGACTGCGTCCGATGAATAATGTATAATAATATGTGCACCACACTTGTACACAACGCAACGTTTACGTGTATATTTAAACACACAAAAACATATATGATATTATTATATTATACACTGCAGCAGAATGCACTTACGGCGTAGGCTGCATAATATAATGAATGCAGTTATCTCATCGTGGTGCAAGATGTAGAAAAGCGTGCTTGCGTGTGCGTTTATAGCATATGCTGTGTGCGCGTGTGTGTGTGCGTATGTGCGTGTGTGTGTGCAAGTGCAAATGCAAGTGCAAGTGCAAGTACGTCAGCTGCTGTTGATGAGTAAAATGCGTTTTGCGGATGACCCAGTAAATTAAAATGCATAATTAACACTGCAACGGCTCTTGTACATTACGTATTTGCACAAAAATATTAACGTGTTAACTACACGTATATGATATACTCTTATATAGTTGTAGTGATCGTAGTTAATACCATCATCATTATTATTATTATTATTATTATTATTATTATTATTATTATTATTATTATTATTATTATTATTATTATTATTATTATTATTATTATTTTTATTATTATTATTATTTTTATTATTATTATTATTATTATTATTATTATTATTATTATTATTATTATTATTATTATTATTATTATTATTATTATTATTATTATTATTATTATTATTATTATTATTACTATTATTCTCGTTGGCGTTCCTATATAATATACAGCGACGTGCAAATTATGTGAGCGTGCGTGCGTGTATGCATATTATGTTATATGGGATTTATTCTTCGTGTTTCGAATTAATTAAACAGTTAATGAGAAAATATCGTGAATCGATCCGATTAACGATTGTCGTTTGCACGTAGGTATAGTATATAACATGTAATAATTTATAATATTGTGTTATAATATTGTACGATATGAAATGAGTACGACACGAAAGTACACGCACGTCCACGTGTATAAACGTAAACACAAATGCATATTTTATAAATATAATATCATTAGAGCTGGTAATGCAATGCCCAAACTATTTTATTATCCTGAATATTCGTTCACCTATACCTAAAAAGTCTAAATAGTACACTAAATTTTTTTTTTTTATCCGTTTTGATCATGAATATATTTTATTTACTTGTACATGGTGAATTATTTCTCTCAAATCACGAAATCTATAGCTTCAGATTTTCGATTTAAAATAATATTATACATATAATGTGTCAAAATAACGTAAGCCTGTTTAAATATTAAGGTAAAATTGATATTTTTGATCCACAAACTCCAAAAATACCACTGAAAAGTTAAAACCCCAAAATGGTCTAAAATGAAAAAGAATTACTTAAAATGCAAAATAATATTCATTTTTATACTGATTTAAGAGTATAAATATGAAACGAATCCGTAACAGTATCGCACATGTAGAAAACTTTGGAAAACGATTAAAAGCTCATCGAAATTCCAGAAACTTTATCATTACTAGGTTCGTATATGTTATTTTCTAAAAAAGTTTATTTGAATAATAAAATATACGACTATTAAACTAAGCGCATCAAGTAATAATGATAAAACAGTTTTAAAACATAGCATAAACAGTGACATAATGTATGGAAATGCTTCCAATGGACATACTTCCTTTCATATTACAGATGGTTGTAGTGTTAGAGCTAAATTTATTGTCTAGTTTTCGATAAGCAATTTTTGTTCTTTGGTTTTCATATTTAATTTCCAGGTCAGAGTGCAAGGTCTTGTTACAATCATACTAGAGAGATTTTGTTATTGCGTGTAAGATTGAAAAGGTCATGGATTTTTTAGTATATTACTTGGAGCAGAATTGCACCAAATTTGTATACCACAAAACCATAAAGGATAAATCAACGTTTATTCTATACAAGGACTTTGAGTTTAAGGTTTAATTTGGATCTCAGGAGAGGTTTTTTTAGGTAATTTTAGGTATTTAATGGTATTTACAATGTAAACGTTTGTCAACAATGAGACCCTAAGCATTTCACTTGGTTGGTTTGAGGTAACGATTGGTTGACAAGTTTGATTGATAGACAATATTGTTATGTAGGACGAAGGGACAATAACATTCGTATCGCATAATTTAGAATACGCGTGTACTGAACTCGGACAAATGCTGGAATACCTACAAAATATGGCGGAAACTGTTTTGAATAATGTTACATAATGTTGTATAGTAGTATATACAATCCATGTGGCATAGCGTAAAGTTGTTCTTTTGTGCACTTCGGTTTACGCTGCAAAAAAAAAAAAAAGAATAATATTATCACATAGGATTAGCGATGGGGGGGGGGGAATATACAAGTCCGTGTTGAAAGCTCCGCAGTGACACTGCCACAGTGGTGATTTGCGACGACGATAAATCCTAATAATTGAGACACGCGAGCCACTGCAACAGCGACGGTGACCACCGTTTATGACAGCTTAAGTCGGCAACCCGTATTATATAATTATTTTTACTATCACTGTTGCAGATAGCATATCATTATTATAAATATATTATTATTTTATCCTAGCGGGGCGCACGTATTGTACGCGCAATATTATAATACCTCATTGATCCGTCGACGACAATGCTAAATCTCGCGATCTAATTATAATAATATTATGTTTGTTGCAACGAAGTTGTATTATGCGGGTGCGAGATCGACGGCCGAGATTACTATCGCTCAATTATAGCTGCCGTGGTCCGTACGTACGTATGTCCGTCCGTCTGACAGTAACGTTTGTATTGCGTTATATTATTATTATCATTATTGTTATTATTATTATTATTATGTCGGTCGGACGGGGTTTGTGCGATGAAAGTACCTCTATATATATATATATATATATATATATATAGCGGTCGAGGAAAAACTACATCAGCTATCGTTTCTGTCTGCGAAATAATAACAATATTTTGTACGTCACGCGTATTACATTATAACGATAATATTATAATAGTGGGTGTATTATAACTATGGTGACCAGATGTAAAAATTTTAAAAAAAATACATTTTAAAACTTTGCCTTTTTATCACAAAAAACCTTACCCTGATAGAATTCTACCTATTTTGACTATAACCAACAGTCTCTAGCTGTAAATGTATGTCTTTTATTTAATTAATTATATAGTATATTTACTATGTATATAATCAATTTTATAAAGTATTTAATAAAAATAACAATTTCATTAAAGTGTCAGCTTATTTGGTTTGTCTCTATAAGAAATAATTTGTAACTAAATACATTAAAAGAATTAAAAATATGCAAGTAAATATAATAAATTAATTGATAAATTAAATCTTTGTTTCTGATAATAGTTCAGACACGGTGGCATAACACGGTTAGTTGGAAATGAGACGACTCAACACGATAGAGTGTAGTGTGTTTTATTGTTATATTCTGTAATGTAATAGTCGCTATCACTGATAACACAGTACGCAGCACAATTTTATTTTGATAACAAATTTAATTTATCAGTTTATCACTCGATTTTGAATCAATATATTTTTTTTATATATATATATATATATAAATATTTGTTTTAAGTTAAAAAAAAAGAGTACATTTTTATGTACTTTACACTTGTAATAAGGACAACAGGACAATGCATCAAAAAAAAGTACTGTCCTACGAAAAAGAGTACGTCTGGTCACCATAATTATAACCCGCAGTCTGCGGCTGCTGCAGACGCTCTGTTGCGCGGGATGGACGCAACAATATATATATATATATATATATATATATAATGTGTACACGCACGAGTTTAACCGCCGTGCTTGGAATATCATTGTACCCGTGTATCCGAATTAAACACGTTTTTACCCGTAGCGGTCGTGACGATCGTCGTCGCTGTTAACGCCAGCGGATATTTTATTAGATATAACTTGCATATACCGTCGACGATGCACGTGTCGACACGTCGTCTATATGAAGTGTACACGCGCATTATATTGTTGTTATTGTTGCTTCGACACCTACACGCCGAGGGATTATTAATACACGCCAACTCCCAGGCATGCGTATCGATATTTAAATGTTAACGGTCAAAATTTGTGTAAAATTAATAAATTAATTTTGGCACAGATTGATGGCATTCGAAAGGGTGTCTTGTATGATGTGTACACGCGATTATAATATATAGCCTCAGTGGCGGATTTATGGGGAGGGAATCCATGGGGTCTGGACCCCCCAGATGCCGATGTAATAATCGTATATACAGTAAAAGCCGCTTATTAGGAGCACGGATAATTGATACAATCGCGTTATTGAAACAAAATGTCCCGGGGCAGATCAGCCGACATAGAAAATAAATCGGATTATTGAAACGTTACATCGGTTATATGAAACAATTAGGCAAAGGTCAGTTAACACATACACCGGTTATCCGTTGAAACTTAAATTTTAACTTCACTGTGGTTACGTTTAATTTCACTGTACTTATTGTCGTAAGTATAGTCCTTATTCATAGAAGAATGTCAAACACATAAGAACAGGCCAATAATGTCAAAAAGAAAACAACGAAGCACCCTTGGCAACCTCACCAAGCAAAGAAATATTGTAGAAGGTTTTAGTGCCCTCGGGAGAGCATTCTAGCACCGCGCAGATGAAAAAAGCTTTGAGCAGCATTATTGCATTATTCGTATGGAAATATGGTGAAAATATGGAGTTATTCAGCACAAAAAAAAACAAACATCGATAGATTCATACATAATTAAATAATATGCACAGTAGTAAAATGTATTCATACTATATTAAATTATACATTGTATATTTTTAATTTTTTTTTTCTTAGTACAAATCAAACCAATCGCTTATATTGCTTATTAGAAACAATTGATTTATTGATATATTTCAGTTTGGTCCCAAAGTGTACCTAATAAGCGGCTTCTACTGTACTTGTATTATATATATATATAGATTTAGTTTTATTTCAATGTTATCATAATGACAATGATCGACGGACAATGGTTGTATATTATACGAACTGTATCCCATGTCTCCATGATTATAATTGAGTGTTTGACAGCTAGAAATATATATAATTTTCAGGACACCCCCCCCCCTCAAGAAAATGTTGACTATACATAGTCTTATAGGTATATGCGCTCACATCAATAACATGTACATATCTGTTCACCATGTGTATAAACATATTATATTATTATAATATATGATGTGCGTATTTTATATTACGCATATTTTTTAATAATCTGTTTTACAATTTACACCGAGGTTCGAGATGATAATAAAAGCTTTAAAAATAGCCTCGTTGGCAACGTTGTTTTCAGCTGTACGCGAATACACTGCGCCGAGTATAGTGTTAATTGCTATTCAAGAAACGAAGAAACCACACATAATATTATAATACACCCTACATCGTGTTATAAAATTAACCATTTTAATGTTGACTATGTTGTTTCACGTTGACATGGCAACAATACAATGTAGTCAGCTGTAACCCGGCGAAAGTTGTTACGGACCATACGTTTTTAATAAAATATAAAACCAAACAACAATTTGTAAACGGTTAACACTCGTAAATTTTACATAAAAAAATTTAAAAAAAAAATAAGTATAAAATTAATATGTTCAATCAGGGGCGGCTCCAAGAAAAGGCTCTAGGGGCCCCCTCAAATAGTTAGTATCTTTCTAAACAAATTGTTTATTATTAAAAACAAAATAGAATCAAACCTGGTTTCGCACAAGAATGTCGAAAGATAAGTTAACAGCATTATGCCTAGTAAATATTTATAATGAAGTATATTATCTACTTGTATTTAATCAAATAGATTATATTACAACTGATGTGTTTGCAAAAATCAAAAACATACCGTTTGAATTTGTATTGTAAATTTTTTTTTTCTTTTAGTTGCTAATTGAAATGTACTCTTATTAGGTAGTAATAATGTTACGTAGTTGGAGACGTAAAAATGTTCTGCTCACGTCTATAGTTTTCACCTTCTCATGTTTGCAGGGCTGATTAGAGTCGATATTGAAGACATTTAAATGTATCATATATTATTTTTGTTATAAAGTTTTCTGAAAATTGGAACTTAACCCCCTACCAATCAAGTCTCTAAAGCCACCCCTGATATATATATATATATATATATTTTTTTAATGAATTCCCATGAGAACAGAATAATTATAACTTAATTTCAACTAATGCATGGCAATTTTGTCTTCATTATAATGTCATGTAGGTATTCCAGTACATCACCACTTAAACTTTACTTTTGTAAATGCAAAAACCGTATTAGTTATAGATATATAGTTGGGTATATAGGTACCCCATACTATAGAGTCTATGTGATATACTTTAAAATTTAAGTTTTTAACCCATTAAAGTATTTCCAATATTGATATTCACGTACAGTGTACACGTGATATGTTTCGGTAGTTAAAAGGTTTTTACCCCGTACAGGTAAAAAGTTCGGTATTATGAGATTATATTATCATTTATTATTATTCGAGTCATCCTAATGGAAATTCTTTAATTCTCATGACATATGACTGCATAACTATTGTGGAAAAACAAAATGTTTCACGTATTTTTCAACGCGTTGCATACTTGCATTACCTTCACGCATTGCAAGACATTCGGTGTCCGTTTTAGGTATTTTGTAATATAACTATATTACATCAGTTCGACGGAATATCTGAACCATATTTTTAACATTTTATTATTATGCATAACTATGTGTAAATGACGCTCTTTAGAGGAGGCAATAGTGCACGAGGCACTTGAAAAAAATGATAATATGTCAATATGTGTTGAAATCAAATCGAATTGATTTTGGTTTACGTTTTGAAAACAGTTACGATACGCATCTATAGCCACATATCTAACGTATATGGCACCCGTAGCGAATCATATATAACGTTTCAAATATAAATTTATGTACAAATATTGCACTTCTAGTGTCTCATTGTTTGTCTGAGAGATTTTATGACAGTAATATATTTTCATGACGCGTATATTGGTGTACAACATAAATTGACATTACAAATGTTAACACTGCGTTTTTGATGTGTCGAATCGTAAAATGATTGCATTATAATAACCTACATAGTTGCCAAATATTACGATTAAACCATAATGTATTTTAACGAACCTTAAAGCTAATCAAATATATAATATATAAGTAAAAAGTATTATTTTCCATTTGTCGTAATAATACGCTTTGTATGCGTTATTTTTCGAGGCATAAAATCAAATGACATAACAACATTATTGGACTACGCGTGCAAGTGTACGATTTTAATTTGCTTAAAGTATAATCATCTACAACTGGGTGTATACAAGGACGAGTTTAATCTTCTACCGCTCGATTGCTAGGCGTATGCAATAATATAGGTATATTATGTCGTCCAGTGACTTTGCGTCCCCACATCAGACGTTGATAATATTTCAAGCGTTACAAATACACGAAATTACATCTGTTAAATCTTAACACGCAACGATATATTATTATGTATGTACAATCACATTTTATTCCCAACGCTCTGCAGCAAGGATGATTACTGTGCCCGAGGATTCTGAACATATTGTATTATATGCTTTGAGTTTAATTTATACGTGTATGCGTATATATATAATATGCACGTTCGTATTATATTATTCTAGCTGTTAAATGCAAATGTCCATACATACGCAGCCGTGGTCGTCGCATCGCGTATATATATATATATATATATAGTGCGTATAATGATATTCAAATAATAATAATAATAATAATAATAGTATGTTATTATAATAAGTTGCTGTCCGAAAAAGTGCAAAACCTGGCGGGATAAGCGATACGACTTGAGGTGGGACGAAAAAAAAATAAATAAATAAAAAATACTCGATCGCTTGTGAATATACCTAATATACAATTTTAAACACACTTGAATCCAAGGACTTTCTCGAAAAAACGATAGCGCGCCCATCACGTCTTAATAACAATACGAAATGTTTGGCTTAGAACACTCGCGATGTCGGCCCACGGTCTGGCGTATAATATCATATTTTCCGAGCGTTTTAGCGCGCTTTCGGTAATACTACACGGTTACCGAAATTAGTCGCAGGAGTTATATACAATAACAATCTCGATCTTTATAAACACCGATCGACAATTTACTATTGTTATCACTATGGCTGTGAATTCGTAGGAAAGTACATTTTTTTTTGTGATTGTGAAACGTAACTTTGTAAGTACATAGTTTGAATTACATGTAACAACGGTTTCATTTATGATGAATCGTTTATTTTGCATTTTTTTTTTTTTTGAATTTATTTACGTTTTTAATTTTTAATGTCCTTTTTTGCATTTTTCCGTCATATTTTCCTTTTTTAGTTTATTTCCCGGTATTTTTATTAAATTACGTTAGTGTCGTTAGTAAACATGTTCGAAAACCTTATGTTAACAAAATACATAAAAAAAATTTTAAAAAATATTTTAGGTAAATCGAATTATACAAAACTCATAAATTTATTTCTATTATTATTTTTTTTTTTATTAAATAAACACATTTTTATACATAAAAGATTTAATTTACTAATACATAGTAATGTATAATATCCTAAAATGCAGGTGACTAACATTGACTCGTCAGTTTTTTTTTAAAATTTTTAGATTCTGAACGGAGTGATGGAATCTATTGATTTTACAATGATGTGTGTGTTTTTTTTTTTTTTTTGTGTCTGACGACAACTTTTTTTGCAGTAAAAATGATTCGATTTGCTTAAACAGCAACTTTTCTGAAAGGAAAGTGAATGTAGATGGTACTTGAGCGTGTCAAAAATCCAACTTCTTAAATACTTTTTGCAAAAATCGAAAAAAACGTTAAAAAAATTACGAAAAAACGGGAAATTTAACGCAAAATCACGTTTCTACACACTACATTTTTTTTAAATGCTCTAACTCAAAAACGAAAAACCGCAACTACTTGAAATTTTCAGTAAATCTTTATATTGGTGTTCTCTATACATGGTTAAGTTTTCAAAGTATTTTGACATATTTTGACTTATTTATAGACAATTTAAATTTTCGATTTTTGTAAATTGTTTTTTTTTAAACATCTATAAAATTTAATTGGCTGGCCGAAAACTCTCGAAAATTTAATACAAGATTTATAATAAGCTTAACTTATTTTCACTAGAAAATATCAGTGATCGTTTCACTCAAATTTTTTTTATAAGCTCATAAAGCTCAAATTTGTATAAAATGTGTCAAAATCACGATAATTTGCAAGTTATTTTGTAGATAAAAATTCATAAAATTTTTTCTGTTCGTACTTAAAGTTCGAAATTTTGACACTAGTTTGTTCATAAGCTCATCTTCAAAACTATATAAAAAAATTTCTATCGAACCAAAAGGAAAAATTTTATGACCGTTTGAAATTTAAATTTTTACGAAATTGCATAAAATAGCGATTTATGGTCAAACGATTTTAAATATTTCTTATAATTCAAAAAGTATAAGTCGCAGAAGCTTGAAATTTTCACCAGTTGTTAAGATAGGCATTTCCTTTATGTCATATTTTTTTCAAAATATTATATTGATTTTTAAGCCACTTATAGGTATTTAAAAAATTCGAATTTTTTACATTTTTTTTTTATAATCAGTAATAAAAAAAATTGATGAATACAAAATACTTAAAAATTTAATAGAATATTTCCCACAAGTAGTTTTTATTGTCATTCAAAAATCATCAAAATCCATAGGCACAATTTTTTTTATAAGCGTTTGAAAAGCGAATATTGACATAAAATTACATGTAAAATATAATAAAATATATAAAATTCTAGACTGAGAAATCATATCATTTTTTTTAAAATGCTCTAACTCAATAACAAAAAACCGTCACAACTTGAAATTTTCACCAAATCTTTATATTGGTATTCTCTATACATGGTTAAGTTTTTAAAGTATTTTAACATATTTTGACTTATTTATAGACAATTTAAATTTTCGATTTTTGTAAATTGTTTTTTTTTAAACATCTATAAAATTTAATTGGCTGGCCGAAAACTCTCGAAAATTTAATACAAGATTTATAATAAGCTTAACTTATTTTCACTAGAAAATATCAGTGATCGTTTCACTCAAATTTTTTTTATAAGCTCATAAAGCTCAAATTTGTATAAAATGTGTCAAAATCACGATAATTTGCAAGTTATTTTGTAGATAAAAATTCATAAAATTTTTTCTGTTTGTACTTAAAGTTCAAAATTTTGACACTAGTTTGTTCATAAGCTCATCTTCAAAACTATATAAAAAAATTTCTATCGAACCAAAAGGAAAAATTTTATGACCGTTTGAAATTTAAATTTTTACGAAATTGCATTATAATTCAATTTAAATATAAAATACTATATTATTATATACACATTTTAGACAAACATATTAACTCCGTTCAGAATCGTTATTCGTATACAATGATATCTATCATTGAATTCAAATTTAACAAATCCATTGTAAGAATGACCTATCCTATAAACGAGGTACACTCCACCCCCAACTGTACAGCAAAGCGAGGCCCACCCGTTCTTTTTTTTTTTCGTCTAAATTCAATTCCGATAGCTCGTAAAATATAAGAGTAACAATCGCGACCGCAGACAACTCGCTGTGCGAAGTGCGGGGACGTGCACTAGTGTAATTCGTTGATGAACGACCCTTACAACCATCACCATATAGAGACTTCAACGATCGGTGCGTTTTGTTTGCGTTTGAACACAATATTATATAAGATATATTTTGGCTACTCGATCGTTTGGCATTTCATGCTGCCGGTAACATCAGATGTTGTATAGTTCTTATGTATTTTATTTTTGTTTTCAACGGAATGCTAAAAGTGAGACACGTGCGTAGTATATAGGTGATGTTACACATGTATTTACCTTAACAGGACGTACAATCTTTATGAACATAAGATATAGCAGTTTGATATGCTTATATGTTTTATATAGGCTATTGAAGTTATTGCACATTCCCCGGTATAATAATTATGCTACCTACAGTTTTCCTAACAAGTATTTGAAATAATGTATACCCAGTTCATTATCTATATAATATTATGTACATATAGGTATAACATATGCTAAACGAATTATTATTAGTGAGATAATTACGCATATATTAAAATATTATTTTGTACGTATAGGTAGTGCCTCGTGAAATTCCCAATCTACATCTAAACTACTTTTTATTATGTACTCAACTACTCAAGGCGGTTGACTGTTGTGTATCATTTTGAGATCAGTATTGAATGTTATTATTAGCACATGCTTACATACATAATTTGTGTAATCTTTGTGTGAGTGAAAATCAAGTTTGGTAACAAAAACACGAGACACAACCCATATCTAATAATTCTTAATCGGTATAGATATTCAATTTAAGGAACGTTTTTAAAATAAGTGGTAGCAATCATAACGAATTCATTCGACATGTCGTTTGATGTCATGAGATGTTTCCATGTTTTATTAATTACTACATTTTTATTATTAAAAAAAAAAACACACACACACAGGCACTTGAAATTTACGAAGCATGCTTTTATTAATAATTGGTAAATATAAAAAATAAGGTAAAACAAATATACTTCGTTGCAAATAATAGCGTCCACACTTAGACAGTATAATAATATAGGTATACAACTGTATTACCGCAGAGATAATAATTATTAAATATAATAGTAAAACGTAAATATCGCGCAACGTTTGCATTGTATACGCTTTTTAATTTCAGAAGAAGAAAAAACGAACATATATATATATATATGTGCACGCATATTATTGTACGAATGATTTTGATGATAATATGTCAATTGCACGTGAATTCATTTACCATAGAATTTAAATAGTTCAAATCCAACTGGAACGGGAATTATTTCGAAAGATTCAACTGTCATCCGTGTGTGTGTTTCGTACAAATAAATTCACAACGGTATCTGTCGAAAACGTAGCTTGGATAAGCTGGAAATCTGAAACGGAAAATTAATCAATTCCTTTATGAGATCCCATCGACGTCGACACTTTTCACCGTGTACAATATGTACTTGTGTACGCACCGTCAGTTGTAAATCGTATTTTCTGCCCGTCTCTCACTCCTCCAACAGTGTTGCACGTATTTCCGTGCGCATTCATTCCCGACGACGGCAGCACCGCATTAACAGTACATAATATGTGTAGTATACAAAATCGCCAGACGTGCCTGATAATAAGGCGGTAAATACGATCGCCATCGGGTATTTATCGAGATCGCGTTAACCGCGCAATCAATCGTTTCGTTTTATTTTTCACTTTTTTCCCCCAAGTCCTATCCGGCCACAGGGATAATGCCGCTTCGGTATCTCCGGTACATAGGAATCAGCTCTAAACGTCGCCGCCGCGTCGCTTTTGTTTCTATTATGCATGTCATGACGTACGCGCGTATAAACGCGTTATCCGCGATCGCGATCGGAGATTGCATTCGAATGGACCGCGATCGTCACAAAAACAAAACAAAAAAAAAAAGAAATGTCCGCCTGCCGTGCCAGGGCTCTCAGAATCTCATCCGGAGATTAGAGGCTGCCATTGATTCGCCGGCCGCGTTATTAATGATATCATTATGTGGCGACGCGCACGATTCCCCGGAGATGGGTCGGCGACGGGTTCCTCCCCATCCCCCCCTCACCACCGTTCACAAATAATAATATACGAGTATCGTGTACTGTAAATATAACTTACACGCGTATAATGCGTACACAGCCGTTTAGACGTATGGGCGGGTGCCCACTCATCCAACTCGGCTCACTCGGTGTATCGCTGTTACATACGCTGCTTGATCGCAGTGACACGACCGTGAGGTGTATATAGTAGTACGGCAACACGTATTACATATTATTATAAAAATTCGACAACTGCAGAGTCGCGTTAAAACGTTTAAAATTTAATAATATTCCATCTCCGTATATAACGGACACGTACTGCTGAGCTAATAAGAATGTCAAATATTGCAGTTATTTTTCACATAACTCACCACAGTCATTGTTTGTGATTGTAGTTTTTAAAAGTTGACACTCGTACACCGATAAGATAAGAAAAATAGGACAGATAGTGAGATAGGACAAATAAAAATAGTATCCCGATATCCGATACTTAGTTGATAAACACACGTAAGTTTTACTGCAGATTCAAATTAAAAAAAAATATTATGAAATGTTAATTTTTCATGTCTGGTCGCATTTCGTCCCATGGGCAGTTGCATAAGTATAAAACTTGGCCTTAATACGGAAAACCCAAAGGCCTTTTATTATTCGATTTAAAAGTAAAAGAATAAAACTTGGTATATATGTTAGTTTATTTTGTAAGTATTTTTGTTAATTATATTAAATTAACAAAAATGAATGGATAATAATATCCAATTATATAAATGGATATAATAATATAATGGATACCTATTAGCACGTATATTTTGGAAAGGAAAAAATGCCTCTCCGATTTTACTCTCCACCGTCCTCAACTACTCACGTCACTATATGGTCTAGATAATTTCTCTACTATTATCGGTACCATATACATGATATCAGGGTTTTTCGAAAAGCGTATACCTTGTTGTTTTGCGTATATTATACTCACGCAATCACAAATTGGCTTTTCGTACTTTTCAAATTGATACGCATTGGCGTAATAACCCATTACAGGTAATACCCGTAGATACAAATGAATACACCGAACGCACTATATTCTCACCTATTATATACGTCTTCTAGACGCATGTACCACTGAAATCTTTCAACTTCTAAACTGTCAACCGATACCGTTTATGGTGATCTTACAAGAAGACTTCAAAAGTTCAGACATTTCAGAAGTTAACTATTTACATTAATCGGTCTACAATCCTGCAGTAACACGCAGTCTTCAAAAAAAGCTAATCAGCAACGAAATTCTGTCACTGTACGGTATTATTTATACCAACGAATTGACATGTAAAAAAATTATGTGGTTTTTATTTATTTTACGTAAATACCTATGTAATATTTATTTTAATTTTTGTGGTTTTTGTAACTCCATGTATTTGTAGAATTCCAACTAAATACAGCCATTATTCTTATATATTATTTTTATACCAACGTATTTATTACCTATGAACTGACAGTGTAATTTTCGGAATAAAATAAAATAAAGGATCTTGTTTGTAGATACATGGTGTTTAATTTCGTAAGTCATTATAAATTATTATAATCATTTTAATGTACCAGTTTCTTTTTTTTTTTTTTTCAATTCTCGAAATCGTTAGTCGTCCGGATATACGTTTTTAACCGACGCTAATGCGTTTCCAATGGAAATCAAATTTTTCAAACGATGTACAAAATATTATTATAAATTATAATAAAATATTATATGCGCTCGTTTACGTCTTGTTCGGATCCCGCGCGGTTGATCTTCGATATTTATCGGTATTCCATTTAAACCGGTTCCGCGCGCGCGGACCACTGCCGTCGAAATATTCAAAATCTTGCTCGTCACGAACCATATTTCTGACGCCGCGGGCAGAACTTCATTTATACTATAACAGTCATTTGTTCTAACGCCACGCCGGCCGCAGCAGTAGTGTACCAATAATAATCATAATAACAATAATTATACGGTCGGCCCGCGTAGTATAGTATAGTGTACATTACTGAATATATTATAATAATAATTATTATTGTACACCACCGTACGCGTGCACAGCGCCTTACGATTATAATAATACACGTGCACGCATCTATATGTATATAACAATATGATGTTTATACTATATGCAAGTGGTAAACGTCATGACGAGCGGGAGCACTGTGTATGGGCGTACAATATTATTATATAATAGGTATAAATATTTTGTACAAAGTCGTCGTGCCGTAATATTTGCCGTAAAACTGTTTAATTAAACGCGCAAGTGCTCGGCTATTCCGAAACATCGCGACTGTAGCGCATAAATGTAAAACATCATTACAATACAGGGGCGAACTGGCCCAGGGTGCTATACACCAAGTAGTACCCCGGGACCCCATTCGTATTTATGATCCGGGCTCCTGATTTCTACTATCGGTCCCTTTTTAATTTAACGCGTTTTAATTGTAATGTAGAATAGAGAGATAAATTATAATAGAAATCAACAATACTGTTATTATTATATTATTTAAAATGTTATATCGTATCACTCGTGTCTACGTAATAAAAACAAATTCTACTTAATAAGTAATAACTGCATAATATAAGTAAAAATAGCAATGAACCGTGGTTATAATAATATAATATACCATGTGAATAACTGTACATTAAATTTGTATATTATCATTATAGTCCTACTGCTGCTATAATCGCTATGATTGTGATCAATAAAAGTTGTGGTTTATTTTTGTTTTGGTTTTTATGGTGGTTTTATGAGTTTTATCTACAATATGTTATAATTATACATTTTATATTAATAATTTTTAAACAATTGTCATATTATTACACATATTAACTAAATATAGTAATCGGTCATTTATCGTCTTCGTATCTTTGAGCTTAGACGTCTTGTATAATTGTATTCTTCAAGTCATGCAATTAAAATTGGTAAGTAGGAAAATATTTAATATTTCTTTATTGTAATGCATATATTTTATGTGTATTTTGTAAATATAATAAACAATTGAAATACCTATTGGATATAGTCATCTAGCACCCTTAATATTTTGCAATATAAATTATATTATGAAATAAAAATTTGATTTCGCTTAAACTGTTTAAAGTATTGATAACTTCGATCTAGGGCAAATGGCCGTCACCCAAATAATTGGATATTTGATAAAATAAAAGTGTTTCTTTGAGTGGGTTAAAATCAATTTTTTTTTAAAAAATCATTTACTCTATACTACCTACATAAATAAATAGTTACTATTTTTTTTTTTTTATAAGTATCTATATTATATTCATGTCTGCATCATACTTCCAAAAAAATAACATATTATTGTTATTATTTTTTTATATTTACGTATCTGGACTCTTTCCTAACTTAGTTAAGTTTGGAAAAAAATATATGGGCCCTTAATTAATTTTGCACCCCGGGCCAAAAGTAGCCAGTGCGCCCCTGTTTATATATACTATCATCTCATAATATCCACTACTTGATTGCAATAATACGTGTGTTATGTAGGACAACATACAGATCGCACGGCCAGGGAAAAAATAAAATTTTAATTGTTCGTCATTAACGAGTCTACTATTAATATTTACATAAATTGGTCTAGCAACATATTTTTCTCGTGACACATATGATCTAGAATCTAGAATCTAGATTTTAGATGATCAATAGATAATATGTGATACTACATGATAGAAAACAAGTAATGTCGGATATGTAAGTATTATATCACTGGTATAATGTGTATAAATTATTACTATTTGGGTATCACAATATATTTCATTTTTTTCTTCAGGGGGAGTAGGTTTTGGTCGCTTTAGAGTGTTACTGAATACTGAGATACACAATGATATTGTTCGTAAACTCCGTATAGTTACCATTAGTGTCGATGAATTTTCTCTCTCTCTCTCTTTATATATATATATATATACACATATAGATTTTAGATGTTCTAAAAATCTAGAAATCGATTTAAAACACTACAGTGAGGCTATATTGATTTCGGTAATTATCGTCACTATAAATCATATCTTTCACAAATCCGATAACTGTAGACATTAGAATACTGTAAGCTTGTGAATTATTGTTACGTTATCAAAATTATTTTTTGCCTATAATAAATTGTCTGTCGTCAATCAATAACTATAATGACGTGTAATGTGTCCTTGATTTTTCCCATATATTGAAACGTCTTTTTAGCGCAAAGTTTAACAAAGTTATATTATACATATTAGATATGTTGGAGATATAACAAAACGTGTATGCACAGCTGTATTCAGTGGCGGATTTAGGATTTTGTTTTTAGAAGGGGGGTGGGCAAAATTGTTCACATGTAGGATTCGATGGTCTTCAAATAAAGTATAACTCACATTTTTCCAACATGAAAAATTTAATACACGTAGACACATCGTAAATGGTTAAACATATATATTTAATATTTATATTATATTGAGTATATCTGTAAATGTCTCGAATGTATTTTTTACCTATCTAAAATTGTGTAATTTTCGATTTTAAAGGATACTATTCGATCATTTTGGTGTAGATATGCAAAGTACCAAGAAGTTTGATAGTAAAATTAAATTAAACATCGAGAAAAGTTTAAAATAAATTCACCCTTAATATGTCGTATAAACTATATTTAGAGTATATATAACATTCTAGTTGAAGAATTTATCTAACTTTTATATTTGGATTTGAACTTAAGAAACTATAGTCACGATAGGGATGTGTAAACGACTCATTTGTTCTTCGATTCGGTAGAAGTTTTTGCGCTATGGAATAATTCTAGTTCAAGCTGTAAAATACTATAAAAGTATTCGGTTAAAAGAGAAGTGTTTTTGAAATTGTTATGACAAAAAAAAATGAATTTTGAAAATCATCAGGAAAGTCTTGTTATTGTTATTGTTACAGTCAGTCAGTGTTTGTTGTTTAACGTGATTGTATTTAGAAAACTTCGTACTCAACTAGACTATGGTTGTTTATATAATGCGTGTAACGACCTTGCTAAAAATGTGCATCCATATTTATTAACGTCAGCAAGTCCTATTTTTAACCGCGATGCGCCCACGAACTACTTAATTTTGACCGGACATGATGGTTAGGGTTTCGTAAATCATTATGCGTATTATTACAATAGTATTATGTATTTATGTTAATATGCACCGAAAAAAAGCTAAACAAGTAAACAACAACAATAATGCTATTATTGTAAAAAAATCGATTCCAATAAAGGTCTGAGAAAACATTAATTGGACTTTTATTATCATAAAATGTTTGCCTAATCACGCATCGGACCGATTAAATAGTTTGCCCTGATCGTTTATGTACGCTTAACACTTAAGGTTTAAATGCCCACACACGCGCGCCGGATATTTTTACATTTGAATGTAAAAATAAGCCTTTTTCTATTCTTCTGGCGATAAGGCGTCGATAGCAACAAAATACTATAAATCTATAATAATTGTTATCATTTAGCGGTCAATATCGAACTCTGTGTCGCGGGGTCAACATTCAAATGAGAGGAACCGCATGATAAACGGAAAAACAATTTAATTACGATTAAACGTGGGACAATGGTTTCATTATAAATTACATAATATGAATATAAGTGGTTCACTTTTTGTAAAAGATGCGTCAGAATACGTACATTTCGATCCGAAATTGGCCACAAGAAACGAAAAGAGTTCAAAAACCGTTTGCGATCGGTAAAAGAAAATGGCATTCTGCGACGATTTTTACGGTCAGTTGTGTCTTATACATGCGCTTACACATGCACATTTACGATATATAAAATAATATATTCAAATATCGAACTTGTATCTCAGTTTAAGGATTTAGGTATTATTTTTGATTCTAAATTAAATTTTTGCCCTCATACAGAAATGATTAAGAATAAAGCTATGCGTAACTTGGGTTTTATTAAGCGCACTTGTGGCTCATTCATTGATCCTACTCCCTTGAAAATTTTATATTGCTCCCTTGTTCGTTCTCATCTAGAATACTGCCCTCTTATTTGGATTAATAACTCCTCAAAACAAAACTCTGCACTAGAATCTATTCAAAATAATTTCCTGCGT
>JAIPRK010000527.1:0-21969 GCA_025469195.1 Chaitophorus viminalis
ATATATATAATATACTATCTACTAAATAATGAGCCATATATAATATAATACATAATATTTATGTATTTATATAATTTTCAAAAGAGCAGGTAAATTTCTTATCACATGTTGTGAATGTAATGTGATTTTTTATGGTAACTTATTGGCTCTACTATAGTAGTAAATTGAAAAAAGTGATAAATTTATTTAAATATTCTATTTATATATATATTTATCTATATATATATATATATAAATTAACATTTATGCTATGTAAAGTAATTATATTTAATGGTCTTCTAATAAATTCCTATTATTATATATTTTTTTAATCAAAAATTATAGTATTATTTTCATAACTGTAATAATATTATAATTCTCACTAAACGACGAATCCTAAGTTATAAGACAACAGTATATAATATATTCCAGAAACAAATGCTTAAACATAAAATGTAACTTAATTACCTACTACAATAAATCATTTAACGAATAAATTATTAAATATAATAACTATCACATTGGAAAAAAAATTAGGTATGCAGTGATCATATAATTTAAACATTTAATAATATAAATATATTGTATATATATTTATATATATATATATATATATATGTGAAAAACACTGATAAAATGTGTAAGAAATTAATAAGAATTTATCGCACAATTTCTCCCTTCGTGAAATGCCCAGTTTCACCGTACACGCTCTCAAAAAATGTCACCTACAGAAAAACGAATATTACGACTATTTTATTTATTGCTTAAGATTATATACTTTTGATGATACATTTAACATATTTCTTTCGAAACATGCATGTCTAAAACGACGAATATTATATTGAGCTAGTCGAAGGAACACAAGATCATTTAAATAATATTTTTGGTTATTTTTTTATTTTGTTTTTTCATAATGTACATAATATTAATCATATTAAATACTTTTAATCTTATTTATTCATTTTTACTTAAAATCTATCAAAGTCATAGTCAGAATAAAATTGAGAGGGAATAATTTAATGTTTTTAAATGGGGAAGACATAAATTTTGAGAAAATCAAGAACACATCAGGCTATGTACTTTTCCGGAGCAACAATATACACCTCTAACAATATCACAATTTTTTAATATATTTGTTTATTTAAGCTAAATAGTCATTTACAGAACGAAAAATTACGTTATTTTAAAATTTCATCAATTAAATAAGTTTTATTTTTAAAAATAGACATAAATGATCTAACAGCGACTCTTTTTTTTTAATTTAATAATAATTATTATAAAAAAATATAATTATAAATATAATTAATAGAATGTGCTTTCTATGGTGTCAAGATTCGACAACCAAGTAAATTTAATATGTAAATCTAAAAAATTAAGTTTTTTTTTTTTTTAATGAAATAATAAATAAAGTGTGTATACATTTATCAACAATATAATTATAATAATATAATATACCGTTACGAAGAATAATCTCTCTGTTTTTTTAATACATTTATAAAATAAATATATGCATTTACGTACATACATAATATATATATATATATGTAAGTATATCTGCACATCAGTAATCCATATATTTATAATCCTTTTCACAGACGCGCTTTACTTTTTGTTGTAAACCTTCACAAGACATTAATAGTTACACTCATACGTACACGTACTCGTGTAATATTTATCGTATATTATTATAATATCTTTCTACCTCCAACATATGTATATATATATATATACGGTTGACTCCTAGTGATAATAATAATAATAATAATAATAATAATAATAATAATAATAATTATAATAATAATAGATAATAATAATGTATGCGATTGAGATAATGGGCTCCCGCGCTAACGGCGGGAAGGAAGGTTTTTTTGGGGTTGGGCAAAGGTTGGGGGTGGTGGTGGTGGTGGTTGTGGTGGTCGTCGAACAGCGATCGGTTGCTGGAGCGGAGCTCATTGAACGGTGTCCTCGATATCCTTGGCCTTCTTCTTCTTCTTGTTCTTCTTATGCTCCAAGTTCATCTGGTCGTTGGACGGATTGTCCCACGGCTGACGGGTTCCGTCGCCCAACAACACGTAGATCGTGCAACACACCATGTAAACGCACGCCGACGTTATGAACACGACTCTCCAAGCCGCTTGGGTAGGCTGAAACACATTCAAAGAGAAAAACAAATAAATGGAACCGCGTTATATGCCGCCTTCTAACAAGTTGAAATAGATTAAAATAAGCACCAAAAATTAACACATTCCACAAAACCTAAACAGACGCAAGGAGTAACACCTTGGGTAACCAGAACAAGAATTGGACATTCATTTTTAACCCACGTATTCTTAATTAGTTAAGATCCAACATCCTTATGCAATAAATTCCACGAAGACTTAACCATCCAATACTGTTCAGATTTCCAAGACTTTCGAAACACTATCATTCTATCCACACAATGATGTAGAAGAAGTCCTAACGAAGACAACACCATAAAAACCTTAAATTTTCTTACCTAAATTTATTTTTGTAAATAACTTTTGGTGATCCCAATATTAAAAAAAAGTATATGCATATATATATAAATGGTAATATCTATACCTTGCTAATGTAATTTGTACACAAGGCACTATAAACTTATATGTTGAAGTCTTGTTTCTTTTCAATAAATAATAATAATAAAAATATAAACTATAAATTGTATTACAATAAATATTGTTGTAATTTATGTGTTATGGACATATTCAGAGAGCTAGATTTTGGCCTAGGCCCGTGAGGCCAAGTTTGTAATAAACATAAATTAAATGCATTTTATTTATTTTAAATTTACATATATCACGAATGAAAAATTGTTCGGGCACGTAATTTTTGTCTCTATTTATTTATTTTTCAAATATCGTGGCCATCCACATATTAATAATATTATATATATATAATGTAGATGTAAGTCCCATACGTATAATACGATCAGTGGTCTGGCCCACAGGATAATGTAGTCAGTTTGAACGTCATATCAAAGTATGTATTTTCAGAAAATTGAGTCGTTCTGTGACATTTTCCGATTCGTTAATAATACAATAATATTAATATATATATAATGTAATAGATATTGCTAATATCCGCACGGTTAAGTTCTTTCGTCTAACACTATACAAGAATGATCCACAAAACACGAAAAGACATACCTACCTAATCATCAATTCATCAATTTATTATTATTATTATTAATATAATTTACCCCCCTCCCCCCCGGTCGTTAATTGCTTTCAAATAATAATAATAAGACGTATAAATATTTAGATTGCAACCTATGATTCGGAGGATTTCTTAAAACTCACTATAGTGATTGAACATAATAATATTGGGCATGATTTTTTTTTCGGTGTAATAACAATAGATACACGCGCATGCGCATATTAAAATGATGAGATGTACATTGTACAGCGGCAGAGCAACGATTCGGCGGTCGACGTATCGTATTACTGTATTACAACTATTATAATGATATTTATATGAGTATATTTTATTAAACGATATATGACGATAATATGAGTTGGGTCCAAGCGTTCTATATTATAACCTTGACGTTTTTAATCTGGATTTAACGGGTCGTCGCCGTCGTTTCGGGTTCGGTTTCTTATTTACCATGGTAATTCTGGAGATCAGATTAACGACCGTCATCCCCTTTTGAATAATATACCGTGTAACGATATCGTACGATCGCATATCGAATTAAATTTTACCGTATATATTGACGTAAACGATTAAAACGCGTCTCGGGTCTATGGATGTCCGTCCTCGAAAACCCTATACAAGCACCTAACGCCAACCACCCCGTCAAAATCCATAAAATATATTATGCCCACTCATGTTTATTATTTTTTTTTTTATTTGAAACATGCTTTATTAAATTAAAACAAATGAATAAAATAACAAAAATTAAGTACACCTTTAAGCTAAGCTTGTATAGTTTTTACACTTTTACTTCCCCGTTTATTGCACGTATTTATTATATGATACATTAATCTTTTTTTCGACCATGACCGGAAAGAAATAAATAATAGTAATACACTAGCAAAAATCACATTCTACTAGTCGTGGAATTTTCATAAACAGAAGTATTGAATAACAGACCAACGCATTTTTTATTCAAATTTTTTTTCATATTGTATTTATGTACGAGAACGACCAAAAAGTTATGTATAAAAAAAAATAGTAAGCAATAATAATAATTATAGTAATAATAATATAGCAGGTTTTATAAGTCACCGTGTACAGTGTATCTATTATAAAAATTCGGCGATACTCCGCGGTAAGATGACGCAGTGATAAGCGATATTGTTTTATTAGTTTTAGAAATTTGAAATCAATGTACCATTGCTTTCGAAAAAAAACGATACTGATTAAAAGAGATTGGGTGGATCAGTTTATATTTTATAAAAATGAATAATAATATAATAATTCTGTAAGCATGAAGTAAGATGCACCAACTGATTTATAATCAATGCACAGTCCAAACTATGATAGTGACCTAGAATTTTATCTTAAATTAGATTTTATGTATAGGTGTCAAGAGAGGTAAAATGGAATGAATGAAAGAAGAACCCCTAGCCAGAACCGGTAAAACTAAATTAAATCACGAAATCCAAATAGAACAGATTGGTTAATTTATATTTGAATACATTAAAAATAGATTAAATCTTGCCAGATAATAACAATATACATACATATTTTTTTTTGTACTTGAACCGGACACAAATTTAGCTAAATATAAAAATGGAAAAAATACTCCTAGTCGGAACCGCTGAGGATTCAGGTATGAAATTTTGTAAGTAGTCTCGTTTTATGATGTGGAATACAAGCCCTGCAAGAGGAAGTTAAAAGGGATAAAAGAGGTAGAAAAAAAAAATAATAATAAATTTCCTAGCCGGAACCCTTGAAGCTTTGAGTATTAAATTTGCACATCAGTAGTTTTTTTTTCATGTAGTAAAGGCCCGTTATAAGAGATATTGCCAGATTCAAAAGGAGTAAAAATAGAAATAATGGCCTACCTAGTCGGAACCGCTGAAACTATGAATGTGAAATTTGAACATTAGTTTCGTGTTATGATGTAGAAAACCATAACTATACATCAGCGTATCTTAATTAATTAAAACTTTCAATCTGGTATTATTTGTATTCCTATACAATCATAATAATGGAAATTTTAACCCCACGGGGTCAACGCCAGGCGCGATGAAAGCCAAAATAGTCGCTAAAAGCAAAATAAAAAAATACGTCAGACGTAAACAATGAACACAAAGCTAAAATAAGGATGCAGGTTAGAGAATCGTTATAAAACAATTACCTGCAGTATTTATTTTGGTTGATATTCGATAATTTAGAGAGAAGCGTACAAAGTTATATGGGCATTGCATCAATATATGTAAGCACAGACGATTTTAGTACATTATCATCATTGTTAACAAACGATAGACAAAAAATTTCTTCAATACTCGGAGATACATCGATGTAAGTATTATGCAGTGCGTACTAACCGAAGTAACTATATCGATTGCACAGGGTTTTTCTTGTGATTTAACCGAGACCCGGAGGGATATATAAAATTTCACTTCAATCTATGATGTAATATATTAATGTAATTCTTTAAGACAAGGTATATTTTATGCATGTTGCATGGTGTTTGATCGAGTGTGATTACTGATTATTATCTCGTGGGTATATAGAGAAGAAAAGTAGTGAACGAAAACCGAAGATCTTAACTAAAAGAAATTCGATTGTATTTAAATATATAGAGTATACGGGTTTCGATGAAAGTCAAAACGGCATGCCACCATAATGTATACAAGTGTATTCATACTAACGTTACATCGTAACATACACATCGAATTGAAAATGGGATTTAAATTTAAGTTCGATGCTTTCAATGTGATTTCAAGGCATCCCTGTTTATATGAAAATATTTTCTTTTACAGAAAAAAAACCGTAAAGCTGTTATTACAGCTCAACTATTTTCAATAATTGTGTCTTGTAAATGATGCGTGTTTTAAGAAAAAAAAATTCAAAGCAGCGTTATTATATGAGTAAACAATAACGTAAATATATAAAATGATGTTATGTGAAAAAGCTTTTATACTTCCATTAGACCATCAATTGTAATCATTTTGATAATCGCTTATATTCTTTGGAATAAAGAAAATGTGATTAATTATTGTTAGCTTACTAACAAAGTACAAACGGTGTCTTTTTGGAAAATACGAAAATATTTCATTTAAATTAATTGTTATTATTATTATTGGAATTTATCAAAACACCATATTGGACACTATACCATCCCTATATAATGAATTGGTGTTTCGTTTTGAACAGCTTTGGAAAGTATTTAGTAGTGGTAGAAAATTATAGGTTCGTGAAAATAAATCATTTATAACACGCGATAAGATTTTATAATAATACTCAGGACTCAGGGTAAACCGTTTTTCGTGTATTTTTGAATAGGAAAAAAAGCACAAGTCATAGTAATATACTTTAAAAGTTATATTAGGACCAATACTCTGTTCAAACTGGGGAAATACGTCTTAAACAATTTGTTTTTTCGATAAAAATACGTTATAAATTAGCATTAAAACGTATAATACGATGGCATATTTTGTTTGTATATATACTTCATAAATATAACTACTAATTGAATTAATTTAAGATGATAAACGGCATTTATATGCAATCACCGAGATACATAAATTTACATAATCTTAAGTTAATCAATTGACATTTGAAACATCCAACGGTTATTACTCTGAAAAGAGTTGTATGTAGGAGATGCATATGCCGTCATACGTCATATTGTATCAAAAATAATTCGGCGCGAGAACTTATCAGAACTTCTTTGGGATTATATATCTTATATTAAAGATGATAAAATATACTGCATATTATAGGCCTAACCTAACCTATAATAGACGTGTTTGGGAATTTGGGATAGACAAGGTATATTTATGTTGTACGTACACGCTGCCAATGATGTATTGATATAAAAAAAAATAATGTAAATGACGTTGTAAACAAATGAATTCACGATATTATTCTTTGCGTGAAAATCCGCCATACATATAATTAGTTTTTTCTTATAAATAATTTATAAAAACAAAAACAAGTATATATAAGTGGTATAATTTTACTATATATTCAGTGTACACCAACAAAGTACGATTTAACATGCGAACACTGCGGGGCAAGGTTGTACACGCGAAAACATTGCAACATGTTTTTTTTTACGGAACAAAGTTCAAAGTTAAAATACGTTTTGTAGAAATACAACGTATTAATTTTCATTCGTTGACTAAAGAAAAACGCTTTTATAATGTAAATTATTTTTGAAATTTAAATACAATTATTCATATGTATAACGATTTTTAAATTATTTTATGTTTATTATTTTTCTTATACATTAATATTTACAATAATTTCTATTCTATTCTTGGCGTTATAATTCTGTAACAATTTTGGCCACCACCATCACCGTTTTATAATCTTTCTGTTCCTGGACTCTATCCTTCCAATCCATTAATTTAAGTGTTTCTACGTCCTTTCTTATTTCATGCATTCACCGCTTTCAGGGCCTTCCTCTGGGTATTTTTCCCATAAGTTTCCATTACATTTTTTCTATCGTACTATTTATAGTTTCGGTTTTTCTCATAATTTGACCAAACGAATATTGAGTCTTTGACAATTAATATAACTTCCTAACAACGAAATTTAATTTCCCTCGGTACATTATTTAAAAAAATTATAATAGCTTTTTTCTAATTGTATAGTAGTGAGCCATATTTCATACCTATAAATTACCATTGGTCTCACTATAATATGGTCATGTACAGTCGATTCCAGAACAGTTTTGATTTAAAATATGAGTAATGCGAAATATGGCTGTTCTGCCTTACGTATTACACAACTCATGACTTAATATTCCAGTTATTTTTGTAAGTAATAATTAATCCGAGGTACTTTAATTCATTAACTTTTTTAAAGACATACTCATTGATTACCACATTTTCCTCGTCATTGAGTACTAATTTCATCACTTTCGTTTCATCTTGGTCAATCATGCTGTTGATGATTTCGAAAATTATAAAAAAAATAATAAAAAAACGTAATTATACGTATTAAAATAACAACTATGTAAACCACGATATTTATTTGTTTCAATGTAGCATGTGAATTTAATTTATGAAAAAACATAAAAAAATATTGGTTACAACGAAATCATGACAGACATATAATGCAATATGTGTACATGCCTGTACAGTATATTCTGTAAAAGCAAGATTATTTTATATTATATTTTATCATTCATATAAATTTTCGTTGAAAATTCAATTAATAAAATGTTGTTTTTCCCGCAAATATATTATAATAATACGTGTTAATTTTATTTTATTTTTTAAATTTATATTTGATTGTTTCCATACACCGGCTAGTGTACTTAAGATTCTTGTATATGATATTTATGGTTTAAAATATAAAATAATCGAAAACAAAAAAAAAGATGAAACATTGTGGAGCGAAACGGAACCGAGTGTTGGGATCAGTCGCCGGGAGCGGCTGCTTGTTTTAAAGGAAAACGATAAAGGATCTATGTCAAAGGAGAAGTAGGACACTGTTATTATGACGACGTGTGAACGTGCGTCGGATGGGTAACTTTGAGTACACGCAACCGATAAAAATCACTATATAGCGGTACGATATTTGACAATAATTTAAATATGATATACATACTTTTAATTTATAAATAATATAACACGTGTTCTTACCCTTTTGTCGATGACGTAGCCGGCGACGATCGGGGCCAACAGACCGGCAAGGTTGGCCAGACAGTTGGTCAGGCTCATCAGTATACCGGCGAATCTCGGCGATATGTCCAGATGGTTGACTTTGAATCCCGAGTAAATGGCACCGTTTAAGCCGACGCCCACCGTCAGTATGGCCACGGTCAAGTACGGGTCGCAACCCGTATATGACGCCGCGATCAGCGCTATCGCTGGGCCGAATTGACCTGCGGAAGAACAAAGAAACGTTATAGGACGTGCCGTAATATTAACAACTACTACTACACAATAGATTAACAAATTACCAATACAACATGTACAGTAGTAAGTGTGCTTTCGGGTCAGGTGTAACGAACAATAATTTTTACCCTTAAGAAAATACTGATTATTATTGTCATAGACTTACTAGGTATATAAAATTGTGATTGCACGCCGAGCACTATAATGGTATTATATACACTTTGTAAACAACCTAATTAATATCACTTATGTTTCTCAAACCGTTTTGTATCGTGGCACCCTTAATTCAATGTAAAATTGAATGGTTTAAGGTGTAGACATTTTTTACAACCGAAATCGTTAAAATAATAGGGAATTTTATTTTCATAACTATATATATATATATATATATTGATATTAAACTGTTGTACACGAATATTTTACAGCTCCCACCCCCCTCTTTACCAAAGTAATACACAAACGGCCTACAATTTAAGTGGTACTGCAATATTATTAAGCAACTGTCTCTAGTCTGGTCATATCTTTGGCGGTATACTGGATTTATTCAAATTCAAGTGACTAAAAGTTATGAAATATATATATGAAAATATATTCCGGATGGCATGTGAACTATTTCTAAGGAATTTTGACTATAATATCATACCGTATTATTATTTTATTATTCATAAAAACAATGGAAACATACTACGAAAAATAAAACCATCATCAACATTACAATGAGATCGTCGGAAACACGCGAAATGGTAAGAATAATTAGTATAAAATTAGTAGTATACACGCGTTAAATTATATATTGTTTAGTCGTTATATAGAATGAGGTATAACTATTGCGAGGTGTACACGACAATATTAAGGAACTTCTACATTACAACGGAAAAGCGACGTTGAAACGATTCACGATTGAGACCAACAACCAAATATTTGAGGGCGCTTATTTTGTTTACTATCATATCCGACGAAACACTTATACGATTTACACATACATATTATACGACTCAAAATATTACGAAACGCGTATATAGCTTGGTATATTATTATATAATAATATAGTAACTGATGCGGGTGCTAAAATATGGTTTTCAATTGTACTATTTGCCACATTAACGACGATTCAACTCCAGGGTTCAGCGATGACGGGTGCACTGAGTGGCCCAACCCACGTCAACCAAACAAAAGAGAGTGAAAAAACCTACCTCGACCGCGATGACAGTTCGATATCAGATGCAGCGAAAGCATTATAATATAATAATATATAACATAATTTTCTTCTATACACGCCTCCTATATTATACGGTACACGCATACATAGAACAATATGTATACAATAATGTGTACGTAGCTAGGTATTGTTATGTTTAGCCCGGTGTCGCGTGAAAATACTGCTTTTGCACGTCATTATTTACAATCGGAAAATAATAGATATTCACGAGTAACAATACCATTCGCGGGTGTTGTGCAAAGTTGACTCGGCGACAACGCGACGTACGAACTAGGTACACGTAATATGTATCTTTTTGTCGTACATCTAACTTGAATATTAAAAGGCTTAGACACGTATTTAATCATATTATGCAATATTACACTTTAACAACCATGCGTATATACAACATATATGTGTTTATTGTTGTCATCTCACAAAAGAGCTGACAGAAATAATAAGTTTCCAATATCCACCTTTCATCAGTTGAAAAATTCATTGTGCAGTATTCAATTTTACCGGAAAGCTGAACATTTGTAAATTATCATCATTATTAAATTTTTATTAAAAATAAATCATATTTATATTTATATTATATTTTTATTTATTTAAATAAAATCATTATTATTATTTTTATTATTTTTTTTTATTTTAGTCGGTAGTTATCAGCATACGAGAAAAAATAATATCACGAAATACAATGCTTCTCCCGCGTTAACACGAAAATCCATCACTATTAATTTAAACAAAACATTATCTAATCTTGATAGAATGTACAATAGTTGAAATTTTAAAATTTTTTTAAAAAAGATAAAAAAATAACGATCAAACTTTAATAAAATTATATTTAAATTTGATAAATTTTGTATAATCCGGTTGACAAAATAGCTATTTTGATATATTTTTTTAAAGTAAAATTTAATTTTCAATTTTCAAATTTGAGCTTCAAAATTACAAAAAATATTTTAATATAACAGTGCATTGTTCATAGTTATATTGTATTTGTTGAAAAATCCTAATGACCTAAAACACTCACAAGTATTAAAATTTATAAGTATCAACTCATTCTCGTCCAAACTTAATATATTGTTCAAGCAAAGAAACATTTTCACATAGGTAATACAAAAAATTTAGAGTTGTTAGTTTGACCACTATAGTTTTTTATATATTTCTATTTTTTACTAATTTGTCATTAAAAACATTAACCACAACGCCTTGGATAAACAGTGAATATTTAAAAAAGTATTCATTCTTAAATAATTACTATACTTTTATTTCTTAATCGTATTAATGTTATTTTTAATCTAAAGTTTTCTTGTTTTCTCTAAATGATAATCCTTATACTTAGATATATTATAATACTATTACTCTATCTCATTCTTCTTCTTCCCTCTGCGTGGATGCTGCACGGTCATATATAATAAAACTTAATTAACCAAATTTTAGACAAACTCCAAGTGCTCCGCAAAAACAAATAAGGTATTAATAAAAAAAAGTTTTTTCACGGGTTTTATAATTGCTTGGTTTTAAAAACGAGTTAAAGATAAAAATGATTACTTCATACGTTAAAAATTTCAAGCATTATTTTTTTAAAAATTTATCTTTAATTACGTGGTTGTAATTACAATTCAATTATATACAATTTACTGTTAAGATCTAATATATATCGTCTATATATCGTATATTTATATCGTCTGTTGCTATGCACAACACTTAAGTGAAAATAAATTAAATAAAATAAATCACAATTAGTTAAAAATTCCTTATTATACAGATTAATTGTATTTCGCGTTATTTACCTATTGCATTTCTGGCGGAGCACTTGACCTCCAGTTCGTGAAAGTTACAACGACCAATAAACATTAACTGACGTAAAAATTTAGTTCGTATCTTATCGGCAAATTAATCTGATAACAACCGGCTAAATACAGAATTTGAGATATTTTTAACCGCTACCACAAAAAATTTTTTTAATTACAAAAAATATTTTTAATTACAAAAAACAATAAAGAACAATTATTTGGTAAACAGTGCATTTTTTCGTTTGTAATTCGCACTCGATAAGCATGATATTTAACGTGACGTATGGGAAAAAAAATGTAGAATGACTCTCAAAATTAAGACTTATCCATGTCAAAAAATATTAAACTTAATTTGGGAGTTTGTTAGTCACGTTATTATAGTGAACATTTCAATGTACACCATAAGACAATAATAGGTGTTTTATCAATTAATTATAAATTATAATTATAAAATATCAAACTTTGATCACACTCTTATTTTAATGAATGGGAAAATAAGGATGAAAATGCCTTGAATTTACGTACGTTAACTAAAAAAAAAATGAAGAAATAATTTTTTTTTCTTATTTGTATTGGTCTTTACTTACACGCCTGAAGAATATTTTTATTTATCTTACAATTTTTGATAAATTAGATTTTTCACATGATTTTGGATGTTAAGTCATAAAAAAAATTATTTATTTTCGCTAACACATTGATGTTTCCAATACATGGCGTGTATAGTACTGGTGGACATCACGAAGAGATTACGATCTTTATTTTGTATGTTTCTGAAAAAGAAACAGAGAAATACTCCGTAGATCAAAGATTGAAAATTACGTTTGTTAACCGTCAATGCGTACTGTTTTTAAATTGAATAAACTGATATTATTATGTTAGCTCAATGTAACGTTATGTTGTGGAAGAGTATTATATTAATGGTCCGAACAACAAGCACATCACTCATATATTTAATAAAAACGAACAAACAACAAACACTATAGTTGAAATTCTATGTATAACCCAATTACATAGGTACGTCGATCTACAACTGTGAACGGTTATATTGGGCACGACGAGAAAATAATGAAATATAATGGGGTGAAATGGATCAAAGATAAAATGCGAGGTTCAAAATTAAATGATGTGTAATATAATAAAATGCGTTACAATAATATTGAATATCGATTCAAATGAAGCTGGCTGTACGAAAAATCTGGGAATAATTTGTGTGAGAATATTATAATGTTTACAAACACACACACACACACACACATCGTAGGCTTCAAATTATATTACTTGCAAAAAAAAAAAAAAAATGTTATTATAATTACTTACTCATCCGATATAATGTATACAATATATTATATTCATATTTTTTTATGAGTTCTTAACAGTACTTGCTTGTTATGAATTTCTTTTGTTTGAAAACAATATTTTGTTTTACGAACTCCCAATATCTCAATTATTCTTATTTATGAGGAATCAAAACCCAGCGGTACGTGACTAATATGAATCGCGGTGTACACGCTACGGTTTCCTACGTAAACACGAGTTAAATTACCAACTGTAATTCCATATAATATAATTATTTTGACTAATAATTATTATTTATTTATTTAATTATGTTTTTGAATTTTGAAAAGTATTCTCAATATTATATAAGTCGCTGTATGCAGTTGAATAGTTCAAAGTATTACCGCGTAGTTAAAATGTGGAATAAAAATACAGCTCGAATTAAAAAAAAATATTTATCTACTATACCTACCTACTCTTTAAAAATAGTATGTAAGATTTGCTATCGCAAGAGCGTCTGAATCATATTTGTTAGTTAAAATATTAGTTGCGAAACGGAAGGGTTTCAATAAAAATAACTTAACTCAAATAAACATCATTGTATTTCCCGCGAGAGGAGGGGATAGATATTACGTGCATGTATTGTTATTATTATTTATACACATGTTTTGCGTCATCTTGTGGTGAGTCCATCAACAACAAATCACTGGCGCAGTGGATAATGGGTAGGTACGTTGTACTTCACAACAAATATACGTATTATTATTCTACATTTTGTTCGGTAAGAGTGGTAAGACTTGAATATACTATTATTTATGTAACGAAGACAAGTTGACAAATCAACATTTGCGACTGATAGGGTGAATGCGCCATTTCCGTTATAAAAAAAAATTATTTCTAAACCAATTATATTTGTTTAAAACTATATACCTACGTTTATTTTATCGGTGATTTCCCGCGAGGGCTGCGCTTAAAATCAAAATGTCAGTATTACAAGTACAACCGCTAAGCTAAAAAAAAACTTGTACGAATTTTTTTCATGACTTGCATGTATGCCGTTTTTGCAAGAGACTTTTCGGGTTGCATGATGTTATCCGTCACGTAGGTACACTGTACATCGAGACCAAAATTTATACTTCTAGATTTATTTATATTTTTGTTTATTCGTCTATTGTTTTATATTATTCTATACATATTCTACACACATTTTGTATTGTTTCCCATCGAACTCAAACATCGTGCGCGTGTCTGAAATACTATACTATTTTAAACATAACACATTTTATCAATTAAAATCAATTGTTTTGACGTGAATAATAGTTTTTTTCTGTTGAGATTTCATTCGACCTATATATTCCATTTCTACCATGTGACGCCAAGCACTGTTACATTAAATGAAATGACGATATTATGGTGACACTTCTGTCCGAAAACCCCAATGGCAATCATCGTTGCGGGCCATGTTAATTGTTTCCCGCCATGGATAAACGCGTTTGTAATACGTATTAAATTGTACATAGTATCTTATGCGCCTATTGGTCACGAATTCGTTTATTCTTCCTGCTTTTATACCAAAAAGGCGAACGGATCGAGATCATAGTCGACTGAAAGGCCTCGGGGTTTAATGTATATGTCATATAGTCAACACTATTTAAGAATGGATGTGCGCATATAAATTGTTTCGCCAATACCTACACTGTTCGGTTAACTCGACCGTCAGCACTTCGCTTTCAACAGTTTTGAATAATTTTATTCACACAACCCTTCAACGGTTCTATTTAGCTAAAGACACAACAGTTTTTAGAGATCAGTATGACAATGGATGTCAATATATTAAGGTTTAACGATACGACAACGACACAGAACAAAATACGATTTACAATTGGTCTCGTGGGTATTTATACTACACAGACTTAATTGAAAAACTATTACAATTATAACATAACTATATTATATACTTAAAACGAAATGCAAGAAAATCCTAAACAGGGATTCGAAAAACAGTGCAGGGTGCTGTAAGATTTCAAAGGAAAATAATACAGAACTAACGATAATGGGTTTTAACTTTAATAAATAGAATACAAACTTTTATTCCACGGGCTCAGGGTCGATATTTTAAATTAGATTGGGTGCGGGTAGTTCTCTATCAAGGGTGGTGGGGTGTGGGTTGGGGATCTCAGAGCAACGATTTACGCAGACACGTAGACGCACGAAAAACAACTATAATATTAATAATACAACATCACATCATGTGCGTTAATGATATTGTTATGTACACCTCGCGAGAGCATAATATACTTTTTCCGTGAAACTCGGCACGGCATCACGAGTATGCAATGTTCACGTTCATGCACGAGATGAACGTAATAATATTATGATAATATGATAACATCTTAAAATATAAATGCCTTTCGCGTTAGCCCCTTTTTACACTTGTTCCGTGAGATGATAGTAGAAAAACGGTACTATGTAATAGTTATTTATATATCATCTACCGTCGTAGAATATTATATTCGCACATGAACGGGAGACACTCTGATAAAAAATTTAATTTGATTACTTAATGTGTGTCAAACATGAAAATTTAAAACGCTGCACATAGCAATCCACCGAGTATTACATTTATAATACGAGATGTGTGTGTGTGTGTGTGTAGGTATAATAATATAATAAATACTTGACTACGCGCACGCGCTCTTCTGAAGCACAGACTGCAGCTTTATCCGTTTTCGCCACGTATCGCCGCACGCTGACCAGAAAACCCATTATAAAGTGTATATCGATTATCAATATTTAAGAATCTCGCCTTCGGTTACAAACATTTCTATCGTATGCATAATTTAACTAGTGTCGAGATCGCGAAATATATTGTTTTATCATCTTCACATATAAATAACTAAAGCGCATTAAGAGACAAAACGATGCGACGCGACGGGGCGAGATTTGACGTTTTCCCGAGGCTGCAATAAAGAACACGCGCGACGAAAATAATAATAATAATTTTCCACTTTATTACCTACCTTTATATGCGTAATAACTAAAAAATATTGTACATACTTAACGTGCATACTGTTTATGCGCATACATGATTTCACAAACGTTTCGTGTATTGCACACTCAATGGCGAGGTGAAGGGATTTTTGAGAAGTCATGTTTTGAGAAGTCATGGCCTCTCAATTTTTTTTTCCATGGACGAGTAGGTGGTTTAGGTGGCTCATGAAAATCTGTGACATAATCTTAATTGTACCTATATAGTATATACGTATTATCTATGATAATAATTATTCAGGTAAGTACATTCAAGTCGGGTGAACGATACTCAGCATATACAATGGTTTAAATATGTAGTAAAACAAAGTTCATGATATAACCTACTAAAATAAATAAAAAATAAAGTTATACTATGAGTAGGTAGTATTATGGTTGTATTTAGTTACTAAAAAAACATAATATGCATTTTGATAAAAGTGGCCATAATACACATCCGTACACGAGTGAACCATCTCTCGTCTATAAGGCCAGTGATTAAAATAATGATAATTTTTAGTTGGGTGGTGGATGTCTCAAATTTTGTATAAAAAGTTCACCACGTCACTGTGCACACCTCGAGTTTAGCCTATATACTATACGTATTTATTTATTATTTACGTCCACACATTTTACAAACATCTACTGCAAAATATTTCTAGAGATCTGCGCATTGCGATTGATTTAATATAATATATATATATATATATATATACGCCAAAAACCTTATATCTTTAGTGCAAAACCATGTTGAAGGTCGTAAAACGTCGTTCAAGACTAAAACTTGGCCGATTAGTCATCATATTTCAGGGTCTATTTACGTTATACGCGATCCACTAAAAGGATCTGTTTACATTTTCTACCTACCCCTTATAGAGCAGATGTTTCACGTCATTATGCGACCATCATGTGTTTTGCTTACAAATTCATTAATCCTAATTTACGCGTAAAATGATCGAAAACTACATTTTTTCCACTATTGGAAGAATGACGTAACCAGCAAGTCTAACCCACGAGTAAAATCTAACTCGTGACGAACAAAATATGTATTCATATATCTACAGATATTATATTTTATAGTTTTATGAAAATTAATCTATACGCTTGATACTAATAAATGTTTTAAACGAGATATCAATACACGTTTGTGAAATCAAGTGACGGATATACGAGGGGGGGATGCAATCTTATATAAAATCTAACTGCCCGAATAAGTCTATGCACAGTAAGTTACCATTCGTATGCTTTTGAGAAGGAGCGACGTTGTCGTAAATTTAAACGAAAACCTCTCGTTTATAATCATTGGTGAAAACCATAATAAATAAGGATTGCGTATTATTGATTGATCAATTTAATTGTCTACGTTTACAATCCAATATATTTTGCTTGCATAGTTGCATACCTATATATTTTAATGAGTGATATTATTTCGTCACACCTGCAAGGCCGAGGGAGAAAAGCAAAAAGGCAAAGTTGATGTAAACGTGTACTGCACGTAGGTAGAAAAAGGATAAAAACAAATATAACGTTTTGGTACTTACCAATGGTGTTGACGATTTTTCGCGTGGTGGTGTGCGTGAACCTCTCCGAGGAGATCATCATGTCGGCTATGTGGCTGGCTACCATCGAAAACACCCACATGGCGAGGTACGGCAGTGATGAGTACGTTCCATTCTGTCAAGAATAGTAAACAGTACGAGATGAATATATATATATATATATAAATAATTATTTATTTTCACCAGCGCATGTTCTGTATGGATTGTAATAATACCACCGTAGAGAAGGAGGAAATTTTCTTAAAACCACACCGCAGTGGGGCACAGGTGTTTTTCTACACTCGCTCTACACGAGTATATTATATTAGCCCGTTTGCGTATATATTGATTATTTTTTTTTCCCCCATTTGATTTCACATAAGAATATATTGATCCGAACTGAGAAGACTTATGGGAAGACCCGAATACATAATAATAGTAATATAGCATAATATAAATAGTGAGTGCGCGAAATTGTACTTACAGCTTTTATATTGAAGTGCAACACTTGTTTCATGAAAGTCGGCAGTTCGGTCATCAGCGTTTCGTATCCGTAATTTTGACCCATGTGAGCAACCAATATGGCCCAGAACGGTGCCGACTTTAATATGCTTCTCCACGGCACGGGGGGAGACTGAAAAAAAAAAATAACGAGTTAAAAGAGATTGCGTTTCTTTTGTTCAGAAAATACAATATTTCAACACATAGGTATTACACTCTAAACCTACGAGCACGCGGTCGGTCGGTGGAAATAGAAAACAATAATAATAATGAAAACGCACCCACTGCCGGCTGCCATATGTATACATACATATTCCAGTTGAGATACAAAAACTATAGCGCGCATAATAATAATATACTATTCTACATATATGTATTATGGCCGATATTCTACTAGCAAGAATAGGGATTCATTTTTAAATTAAAAAAAAAAAAATGAATAAATAAAAAACTTCGAAATCTCTGTAAATAATATTTGATGAGGTATACTATGTAGATGGTAGATGGATATGTAGACGGTAAAAATTCAGGTTTTTAGTGTATGTATCAACTATTTTTTAGTCTAAGGTATGTTTATAAATAAAAAATAATATTATGTGTTCATGAAGTTATCAAAAATATATTTACTGTCATTATTTTTACTAAAATGTTTCATTACCCAAATCAAATAATAATATGAGGAAAACAAAATGTATTTGAAATTGGAGCATCTATTATCTATATAATATTATAAAGGTTTGTTTTGCAAGTTATCGTTATTATATTTATTTTTTTATTTGTACGTAACATATTCTTTTACAACATATATGTGACGTTCCAGTGCAGATTGTTTTCAAATAAAAAATACATTTGACATATGGTTTCCCTTCATACGAATGAGTTTCTTAATTATTTATTTATTATGCATAGTACCTAGATCATTAATTTCAAAAAAAAAAGTTCATCAAAAGAACAAGGTTTCAGAAGTATTTTTTTTTTTTTTTTGTAAACATATTACATTTAAAATGAAGGGAGTGAAATAGTTATAAAAGAGAAAAGAAAATGATACCAGCAATAAATGCAAATACAACTTTAGTTATGAAGATTCAGAGAAATGTGGCGAGATAATATGAAAGATCTTAAGACGAAATAGTTTATAATTCCCCTTAACAAAGCCTATAATAACTTTTTCAATTAATGTTCTTTCATTAAAAGTTATCTGTATTGAGGTTTAATAATACAACTTTTTTCTTTGATGTCATATACACTATATTATATAATAATAATAAGTATTATAACTTTTGTAACATGGAGTTGAATAGTTCATAATTGATTATATGATATTAAAATTTAAATAAATACGACAGGAATACTAAAATGAAAGACGCAACTTATGTCCATTGATGAGTTTATTGATAACGAATCTGAAATAGAAAACAGCATAGTAGTACGTACATAGAATAAACTTGAGAGGGCCTGTTCAAAATTTTATAATTACAAATAACGAACTAATATCAAGAATGTTCTCGTTTCATCAGTTATAATTTATGACTTAAAACGTATAGATAATGTACATAATTTATACTTAAACTAGTTTTTTATACATTTCCGTGGATCGCTTCATTAATGTATAAAATTGAACAAAATATGTAAAATATTGTCATTTTACTGTTTAACATAGTGATAAATCATAATATAATACTCATGTCCTTGTGATTGTTGTGGATGTTTATGTACGTCTATTGTATGATTAAAAGATTATGGTTGTACAAGTATTAAGATTATCAATAAAGTTTAAAGTTAAGTAATTGTTGTACAAGTTTTATAGTCACACACACGTGTGTAATTTGGTTGGTCTTTCTCCACATAATAATTTTAAATAGATATTAATATATATAGTTTACAATAAATTCCAATGTCTTAGATTTAATGAAAAAAAAATTCTATATAAGTATTAAAACTACATATATACTGAAATTTTAATAAAATAAGAATAATAGACATGTAAAAAATAAAAAACTTGTGTTTGCAGCAAAACAGAGGTATTTTGGAACTCTTAGTATTACGATAGAGTAACACGTACAAATAAATAATATAATAATTATAATAATTCAGTTGAAAATAAATAAAATATTGTTGCCTATTAATTTTTAACTTAATTGTATTCTATACTTTAATGAAAATTAAACTACAATTGTATAGAATAACTAGATATTCTTTGAAATAACTAGTTTAAGTATAGTTTTCATGTATTATTTCATGCTTTAAATACAATTCGCAGATAGTACATGAACTGCCTAGTTATTTTATTAAATAATGACATAATTGAAAGCTTTAACTTTTGGCGTAATATAAAGTGACCGTTAGTGTCACGATGAATAATAGCCAACTATAGTATTTTTCGTAAGCTTAAAAAAAAGTCAAAAAGAAATCGGGATGTTAGTGTACGTTGCGCGAAGTTCATCTTTTCCAATGACGATAGAAACAATCAGAGAGTAGCCGTAGAGGAAATAAGGAGCCGAAAACAAGTTATACTCTATTATTGGCAGAGCGTTGCGAACAATAACTTTTGCTTTTAAGCGTAACTTCTATGCTTTGTGTTTCCTGGATTAATATTTTGTAATCACAGGGACGACGGTTGGAGTTAAAAATGGCTATGTACATAGAGACGCGACGCCACGGAACAATAACAAGAGCACACTAATTGAACATCAAAAACGGAGAGAATCCACGAAAGACGTAAGGTAAATGACGTCAGGTCAATGGGAAAAAAATGTTGCAGATTAAATTGTATATTATTCATGCGTAGTATTCTTGGTTTGTATAGCCTAGGTCGCGAGGCTTGGAGGCTCACGTGGCTCTGGGTATAAATTTGGAAAATTAAATTACAGTAGACAAGAGAATAGCAATATACAAACAAACCACACACGGCCTAAGTGAGAGAAAAAGAGAGGATTGGGGGTTAAGGAGAAACCAAAACTAGAGAAAAAACATAAACAATATCATTAACCAGGGCCGAACTCACTTGCAAGCCAATATCCCTGGGCATAAATAAATAATGAGCAGAGATGTTTTTTTCTCATCGTCATCATTGGGATCCCTGTCGGAGTGTTTCTCTTATAATGTATACATTGAAGTGCGTGTACACCGATATAGAGGTGGGCGAGAGTTTACACGCCCTTGGAGAGAGGAACACAGGAAAAATAAATTTCATACTTAAAAAATTACGTTATGTTAAAAGTAATCTCCCGTTACCGTTGTGTATGTACGGTATCTATAGTGTTTACATAAATTAATTTAAAATACACGTAACGTTCAAATAACAATAGCGGTGGAAGAAGAAGAGAGTGCGAGAGAAGATAGAGATAGAGAGAGAGAGAGAGAATATTCGAGTTATACTTCAAAAGTCATCCGTCAGTGCGCATCGCATAGATGTTATTATAATCTTTTGAGAGTCGTCAAAAATATTTAACAATCAAAATTGATATAATAACTCTTGTGTTGGATACAGTTGTCAACCGCCGGCTAACACACCAGTGTGATCAAACAGTCTATAATCACAACGACTGTTGTGGTAGTACTGCTTGTGTTATGCCCCCCGTCACCACCCTCTACGCACATCG